>JAZKJV010004688.1:600000-1049545 GCA_037367405.1 Ottelia alismoides
CACAGTCGACATGAGTTCCCTTGGTGGTCCAATTGAGCTAGTTGCTGATGAGCAGTTTCAGATGATTTCTTAGGATCAATCTGAGTTTATATATGCACCTTTTGGTATTCCTTTGACACACTTTGATGAGATTACTGATGATATGCTTCCTTCTAAGAGTTCTAAGATACAGATATCTGAGCCATTTGTTGAATTTCCTGAGTTATGCACAGATGAGAGACATCTTTCTGAGATTATTTCTAAGATATATGAGCCGTTATTTGATAAGAATGTTGAACACCCTGATGAACCAGTCCTTTCTAAGCGGAGATCACTCATTACAGATCTATCAAAGATTAGCAACCTAGGTTGACAGTCCACAGAGTACAGATCACATACTGTTAACCATTAAAGTAGCAGAGGTTATTGTAAAGCGGATTCAGACCCCACCCGATCTCAAGGTTTTTCCATCACATTGAAATATGCCTTCCGTGCCCCCCCGCCCCCAAATGTTTCAAGTCATCCTCAGCTCACAGTTGACTGCTGAATCTCGTGTGTTCGAGGTTCTTGAGAGAAACCGCAAGGCCATAGGATGGAATATCTCAGATCTCCATGGGATTAATCCAGCTTTGTGCTCGCATCATATCTACTTAGAGGATGAATTTAAACCCTCCAGTGAATGTCAGCACCGTCTAAATCCAAATCTAAGGGAGGTTGTCATGAAGGAGATCAGAAAATGGTGTGATGTTGGCTTTATATACCCCATTTCGGAATCCAAGTGGGTCAACCCTTTGCATGTGGTCCCGATGAAATTCGGGATTACGATCGTATAGAATGACCGTGGTGAGTAGATTCCGACGATGGTGCCTACTTCATGGCGTGTCTGTGTAGATTACCGATGCCTGAACTCAGCTACCATGAAGGATCACTTTCCATTGCCCTTTATTTATCAGATTATTAAGAGCTTGGTAGGGAAAGAGTTCTTTTGCCTCTTGGATGTGTACTCGGGATACAACCAAGTTGCTATCGCTCCTAAGGATTAGGAGAAAACTACATTCACTTATCCATTTGGCACCTACGCCTCTAAAGGTATGCCCTTTGGATTGTGTAACGCCTTCCAAAGGTGTATGTTGGCTGTTTTTGCTGACATGGTAGGTAGTTTCCTTGAGGTCTTCATGGACGATTTATCAGTCTACGGGGATAGTTTTGACACATGTCTTTCTCATTTAGGTTGAGTTCTTCAACGTTGCTATTACGTAAACCTTGTTCTCTTGTGGGAGAAGATTCACTTTATGGTAACTAATTGGACTGTATTAGGCCATGTCATCTCCAAACATAGTATAGAGGTTGACCTGGCTAAGATTGATATGATTTTCAAGTTAGTGCCACCATAGAATTTGAAGCAGTTGAGGTCATTCTGGGAATCGTAGGATTCTATAAGCGATTCATAAAGGACATCAACAAGATCACCAGACCTTTGACTGAGCTTCTATGTAAGGTGAGTGATTTTGTTGTCGATGAGAAAGTCCTCCCTACGTTCAATCAGATGAAAGACATGGTTAATAGTGCTCCTGTCTTACAACCCCCTGATTGGTCTCTTCCTTTCAAGATCATGACAGATGCCTTAGATTTCATAGTTGGAGCTGTTTTAGGATGGAGAAAGGATGGGATACAATTTGATATACACTATTCTAGCAAGACTCTGGATGAAGCACAATGAAATCATACAGTTACAAAGAAGGAGATGTTAGCAGTTGTGTTTGAGCTAGAGAAGTTCATAGCTTACCTCATCGGTTCCCACGTTATTGTATACACATATCACACTGCCATACGATATTCGCTAGAAAAGAAGGATGCCAAACCACACCTTATTAAAAGGATTCTTCTTCTCCAGTTATTTGATTTAGAGATTCGAGATAAACCTGGAGTGAAAAATATTGTGACAAATCACCTTTCCCGTATCACGGAAGCAGAGACCTCAGATAAAAACATGATCCCTATTTATGAAACCTTTCATGATGATGCCATTTTGTCTGTGGACTCACTCCCATAGTATGCTGATATTGTGAACTACCCTGTCTCCAAGAAAGTCCCATGAGCTTGTCCTAAGTACAAGGTAGATAGATTTCTATTAGAGATTCATTATAACCAATGGGAGGACTCGTACCTATTTCGCGAGGGTGTGGATTGTATCTGGAGAAGGTGCATTCCTCAGGAGGAACACACCAGTGTACTTGAGCACTGTCACAAACTAGAATCTGGTGGGTATCATTCTGGGAAATGCACGACAACATAGGTTTGCAGAGTGGCCTATGATTGCCCACATTGTTTAAGGATGCTACAGAGTATGTTCGAGGTTGTACTGACTGTCAGAAAGTGGGAGGAACCGTTGGTTCCAAAAATACCATGCCACTATGATACATACATATTTCTAATGTTTTTGATGCTTCGGGCATAGACTTTGTGGACCCATTTCCTATCAGTCATGGATTTAATGCATCATGCTCATCGTGGATTATGTTCGTCGATGGGTGGAGGCTATCCCCACCCGAGCCGCAGATAGTCATACAATGTGTTCTTTTCTCAAGGACCACATTATTGCGCAGTTCGGATTTCCAAAATACTGATTTCATAGGGGGGAAGCCATTTCATTAACAGAGAAGTAAAGAAGCTTGTGAAGGACTACGCCATTGAGCACAGAGTTGCGTCTCCTTACCACCATCAGACTAATTGCTTGGAAGAAATTTCAAATAGGGAGATCAAGATGATAGTGCAAAAACTTGTACGTCCAGAATAGAAGAACCAGTCTCAGATGCTTGATTCGGTTCTATTGGCCTATCTAATGGCGTATAAGTCTCCTTTGGGTATTGATGAATCTGTGATTCATCACTCTAAAAGTCGAAAATAGAGCTTTGTTCCCGAGTAAATAGCTGCATATTTCCACTTATATTGCATAAGTAACATTCATGCATACATTGATAACATTTGCATTTTAGCATTCACATTTGCATTAAATAAGAAGCCAAGATCACTTGTAAAATATCCACTTATTAAACAACACCTCCCTTATAATATATACATCTTTAGTAATAATGTAAGGAAGAAAGTCAGAGATCTCCTTTGTAAAACATCCAATAAAGCCCTAGAACCCCTGGACCATAAAAGGCCCATAGTTCTCTTGTACCAACTCCAAAATAGGTCTACTCACTTTCAGATGAATACACATCCAGAGACCTTTAAAATGAGACAAATTTCATCCCATTCGGAGCTCGTAGGAAGAAGTTGGGTTTGTGGGCCTCTATGTATACTATATATGTGTATATTTGAATTCCTATATTTTTGTATCATATTTACCTCATCTCCGTTTTTGGTCAACAGGAAACTTGTAGATCTCATCAAGATCTACAACTTTCATGTTTTGAGTTTTTCCAAATTCGGCCTTCTTCTCTCTCTAATCTCATTTCTTCTCGCTGCCGCTCACAGCTGGCCACGTGGCGCCCTCTGATTGCGCCACGCGGCCCGCTCCCCTTGCCTTAGCCGCCCACGCCCACAGCCGTTGGATCTTCATCCCGATCCAACGGTTGTGCCACCTCCACGTACTCCCTTTATTCCCACCGTCTGATCATTTCCCGCTTCTAATCCTCACCGCACGTCAGAGCCAAACCCAGAGCTCACCACGTGTCACAGTGAGTGTCATTGGATGCAGGTCTAAGAGCTTTAATCATCACCACCCATCCTCCATCCAAGCTCGACCATACGATCAGCACCTTCTTCGCATCGCACCGTCTACTCGTGCTTCATCGACAAGTCAACACGTGGCGATCTTATACACCTTCAGATCTCGCCTATAGCCCTTCGATCTACACCGTCCACTAGCGCTATAATCCCAACCGTCTGATCGAATCCCTAATCTAATCGCATCCGTCCGCTGGCACCTCACCTCCGATGCACCACATGGCAGCTCCACAGCCCTTAGATCACACGCCCTCGATCTTATCAGAACCACTCGTTGGCGCTTTGATCTGGGCCGTTGGATCACAAGATCCAACGGCCACGACTCCGTCTTCTACCTCTGGCCCCCCTCTCTCCCACGTTGTCAGCCTCGCGCAACACTCGCCCCCTTTCTATTCTCGGCCCCACTACAGTCACCTTCTCCGATCACCAACGCCACCACGATCATCACCACTCTTCCCTCATCCTCGCCAGCTCCCTCGCTCACCACGACTCCCACCAGAGTCGCCCCACGACGACCTCGAACACCACCTTCCAGCGACTCCTGCCATCACCTTCACCCTATAAATCATCGTCCTTCGACCACGTTCTTCGCTATCCGCCATTACGAGAGGAACCCTTAAGCTCAGAGCAATCTATTGGTGACAGCAATTGAGCGTATCTCCGAGCGAAGACAGGCCTTCACCTCCGGCGAGATCCACGACGTCGCCAAGCCGTGTTGCAACTCCTCCGACGAGTTGCGTGAGCTCAGGCCCTCTATCGACCTTCGAGCGACGACCAGGAGCCCAGATCCGAGCTCCATCCCCCAGGTAGCATCCTCCATTTTCCTCCTGAACTCTTCTTTTTTTTCTTTGTTTTTATCCGATTAAATTCGCCCTCCACCATCGTCTTCTCGCTCCACCATCATCACTCCGAGCTCCACGACGGATCACTGATCTTCGCGTACCCTTCCATATCCTCAAACGCTGCACGTCACCTTCGCTCTATCCCAGCTCCGCCACCTCAGTGTAGCTCGCTCACTGGCCATCCTCACTCCGTCATAGGCCTCGCCTCTCACTCAGCACACCTCCACGAACACACACACGCTTCGGCTATAGCTCTAACCCCCTGCAGGTGATATCGTTTAATTGGCCGGAGGCTCGTCGGAGCATCATGTGAGCTCCTCCGCCACCGAGCACCAGTGCACCTCCTTCCCCTCTGAGACGACCGGACGCTTCGCCGCCTCGCCCCGCATCTTCCGAGCTACGTCACAGGCTCCTGCTCCCCTCGCCGACGGCTGGAGGACAGGGCGGAGCAAGCCCATCATCGTCGGAGCCCCACCTTCTCCTCCGCAGGAGGCGGAGGGCCATTGGGGACGACATCCCACAGCCGTTTGATGATCTTGATCGAACGGTCAGAAGCACACCACGACGACTCCTGCCGCAACTGTTGGATTAGCCGTGATCCTACGGGCTTGATCACGCCACGTTGCCATCAACAAGAGCAGTCGAGGGCCGTTGGATCCCTCTTGATCCAGCGGTGCTTCGTCATCCACGTCGCCCTCTTCATCGAGCTCTAGATACCGTTGGATCAATCTAGATCCAACGGTCACTAATAGACCACGTCGTCACCTCAGGAGAGAGCCCACCACCGTTGGATCGATCAATGATCTGACGGACTCAGACACACCACGCGTCATCAGCCAGCTGCCGTTGGATCATCCTTGATTCCACGGTCCAGATCGTGCCACATCGCCCGATCCGAGCCTCTTCCCCGACCTCTAGGCTCGGATCTCCGAAGCTATTCCGAGCCAATGCCCGAACCTTCAGAGTCGCCCAAGCCTCGTCCCGAGCCGCCGACGTCCACCGAGCCTAGGGCACCCCACGTGATCTGCACGTGCGGCCTGGGCAAATTGCATTGAGGCCCCTGAAGGTTTCTAATATTACATTTCAGTCCCTACAAAGCGACCCCACGTGAGGAGCACGTACATCTGTGGAGAAATTGCGTTCACCCCCTGCATTATAGGTAATTGCATAATAGTCCTTGACAACATATTTTATTTTTAGCAATTTTAATTCTTGTATTGCATTTATACCCTTGTCTTTGCATGCATATTTAGGCATTCATCTTAATTCATTTTCGAGTTTTAAAAATTCCATTGTGTAGCTTATTTTCCCAAAAATATTGTGATTTGATATTTATTAAAATTAAATTAGTCAAGATCACCCTGCATTCATTTTTAATTCACAATAATTTAATTTAGTGTTAGAAAATTTCAAAAAAAATTAGGGTAGTCTACTTTCATCCCATTTCATCATCTGGCCAAGTTTCATTATTTTTGGACTTCATTTGAACACTTATCTGATTTAACTTTTAATCTGGCCTGACTTTTGCATGTGTCTTACATAAAAAATCGAAAAAGACCAAAAATATTCCCTCTGAAAATCGAACATTGGAAATTTACTAAAAATCTACCTAAGGAGACAGCTGCCTCCCTGAGTTCGACCTTGGACTTCCAACCAAGTAAAAAATTACCACTCGAGATTAATTTGTAAAAAAAAATTAAAAGTGGTTTTTGATTCGCTCTCGTTATCTGACTGCAACGAACATTAGTAATTAATTTGAACATTAATTTGCTCGAATTAACAAGGGTAGAGGGAGCGATATCAAAATGGCGCCGTTGCCGGGGAGGCACGGCTTATGTTAATTTGCAGTAATTTCTAGCTGTTTGATTTTCTATCCTCGGGTAGTCTGACCACCGGTTTTCTTGTGATTATTTTCTGTCTTTTAATTTTTGCATTTCTTGGTGTCATTCTCTGACCTCAATTTATGTATGTGCGAGGAACGCGAGGAGTCGAAGACGCTTCAAAGAATCGACAGATTAATTTCTTGAGTGATTTGAGAGAATTTGTATTTTCATTTTATTTCTTAATTTTTTTCGCATCATTTCTAGTGGTTCCCGTTTGGGTTCTCGCACGTGTAAATATAGTGAAACCGTGTCCCCGTGTGCTGTGTGGGTTGACTTATAAATTAGGCTTGCACTAGCAGCTCCTCGAGCCACTCTAGGATTTGCTTGTGCTCGTAATTTTTAGGAACACACAACCACTTAAAAGACGCACTTAGACCACAGATCTAGCCAAATCGACATGTTCTTCACTCGCTAATAGAACTGCTTGTCTAGGAGCGGATTTTGTCGCTTGCATATGCATGTAGCGTAAAGTTTTCAATTCTGTTTTGCATCTTGCATAAAAGCAAAGGGACCACTGTAAGTCTTCTTAACTCAGCATACGCATCATCGTTTTTCGTGCATCGACTTTTCTCGAATTCCCCCTCTGTTTTCCACACTTAATTTAAATGAGGGTCCAACTAATTCCAAATTTCATTGACCGATTATATACTAGTTGGAAGGAGGGAGCTTTTAATAGATATATAAGGTTTCCTAGTTCGCCGACTTTGAAAGATTTGCTCTTTCTGCCCGGGCTCAAACCTGGGGCCTAAGCCTCTCGATCCGTCCCATAGAATCGCGATGGTGAAGCTCAATCCCTTAACTATAATTGTTTTCCTCCTAGAATGCTAAACTAGTCTAGGTAGGACCCATCAATCAAGCACAAAGGAAGCCTAAAGGCGAATGCAAAGGCCACAAAAGATAGTCAACCTCCCGTATTGAAATCGCGATAACGAAAAACCAAGCGGCTTACTGACAGAACAAGCAGGTTACTAATAGCAGAACAAGCAGGTTACTAACAAGAACAACAACTCACGAGCCTGCGTAGCGGACGGAAGCGGAGAGGAGACCGGGAAGAAAGGTAGGATACTTAAGGAGAACACCTCTTGCTACTTATAAGGGGGTAGTCTCCTGTTTCTGCTACGCACCCTCAATCCCTGATCGTCAATTGGGACTGGACATTAGGCGGCTGTGTGGTTGGACTAACAAGTGATCACTTAACTTAAAACCGGGACTGCTAACATTATTGACCAAAAAAATAAAAAAAATTGGAAGATCTGTTTGCGGGAGACTAATCCCCGACCATGTTTTCAGGCTGAGTGAGGGTACTTGAGTGTTTGTGAACACCTTAAGGTAGAGACCAAATCCCCACCTTCCATATCACGTTCCAACTAATCCTAGAAAATATCACAAGTTGAATTATTAAGGGTCACTGACTAGTACCAAGTAGCCTCTGCCTGTCTCAGGTAGATAGGGGTGAAATTGTGGTACTTCGCGACAAGTTGCTAGTAACCCCCGGGGTGAAGTTCCGGCCTTGTCAGCCTCCGCCTGCTTGCAGGTAGATAGGGGCAGGTCTTTGAATCCATCAACTTGGGATAGGAGCGAAGAAAGGATTGACCGGCGATATCTTAGGCGACAGGTTAAACAGGGAAGATGCATCCGGCTTTGAGTCGACTTCCCTATAGGTCGTGTAACCTTTGCTATCTTGCCTGATAAACTAACACTTAAAATCAATAGATTAATCGAATTCGGTTTCGGGTCCTTCACCGTGTTGAGTGTGAACTCGGGGTTTGCTCTTACGTTTGTTTTTGTGTCTGTGTGTTATCCTGTGTAATTGCACATTTTCTACTTCAACTTGCTTACTCTTCAAGATGTTGGGATATTGGTCCCCATGCCCTGAGACCTCTGGTCATTCCTTATCGACCATATACCATTCATCTTTGCCTTCTTCTTCTTCCATGTATCCTCTGCCATCCACGGGAGACCCTTACCCGTGGTCGGTTACACCTCAACCCGATTATGAAGTCAGAACTTCGACTGACTTCTCCACTTCTTCGTATTTCTCACCTACTTCATATTCCAACACTCCAGATCCACTTCCATCTTGGGCTGACTGTCCTTATTCTCGAGAGCTTGCAGGAATCAACGAATCAAATGAAGAGCAAGTCACTGCTGAGATAGATGATTGGCAAAATTATATGCCCCCATTCTCACCTCAAGTAGGGACCAGACAAGAATTTACATATACACATCCCGACTTGACCTTAGGGCATAACTTGGTCGATCGAACAAACCGAATGGAGAGGCCTGAACATCATGATTTCCCTGACTTGATTGACCTTAGTGATCAAGCTTCCATTAACCAGCCTTCATTCGGAGAGCCTATACATTCATAAGATTGGACCCACGAGCTAGACTTACCAGTCTCTCGTTCATTGACTCCATAATATGAGGCTCCGACTAATGTCTGCCATTCAGATAGTCCATACTCGACCCAGCATTACATGCCAGAGTTTAGGTATGTTGAGTATGAGACCCTAATGTCTCAGTAGTATCCTCCAATTAAGCAGCACTCTCCCATGATTTATCATGAGAATTTTGTGGAGGATGGCATCTCTAGACTTATAAAGAAAAATGAATCATTTGGTAACGAGTTGAGAGATGTCATGGACATATTGCACTCAATTTCTTCCAGCTTGGGAATGATAGTGGAAAAGGAAGTAAGTAGATCTGATGTTGAAAATCAAGCAAGCATTAGTGAACCCACACATTTTGTACAGCTTGAGTCCATTCTACCTCCCTCTTCTACTAACCCCTTGCCTTCCAATCTTGAGTCTGATCCTTCATCCACTGAAAACACCAAAAAAATTGAAAATTCCAAAAAGACCAAAAACATTGGAAAATCAGAAAAATCCATAAAAATAGAAAATGAAAATGACTTAAAAAAATTGGATCCTACCCTAAGGGAAGCACTCCATGAAGAACTAATTTTTCATCTTCCCTTAATAAAGGCCATAGATCACTTTCCCTACCTCAAACGATTTGTGAGAAGTAAATTAATGCCCAAGAGGTCGGGCAATAAGAGGACAAGGACTGAAAGATACATAGTGTCTATGGCCACCTCCTCGGTGATGGGGAGAAAGACCAAGAGCCACAGAGTGAAGCGGTTGCCCCGAGTTGAATTCGAAATCAAAGACACTATCTTTACCCATGCAAGAATCGATGATGACTCACCGATAAATATCCTCCTGACCTCTGTGTTTGACAAGCTCAAACTCAGGCCACTTAGGAAGTCGAGAGAGATCGTTCAGCTGGCTGATCGTTCTATCAAACGGTCGAGAGGAAACATTTCAGTCATCGTTACTTTCCAAGGTGCTCTACTCCAAGTGGACTTCACGATCATTGACATTGAGCACCGAGGAGAGTTTTCCCAGTCTCCGATTATTCTCGAAAAGCCGTTCTTATCCTTGGCTAAGGCGACTATAGATTGCGAGACTCGGGAGATCGATTTTTCAGCATTGGGAGCGCTTCAACCTCACCCACTCTTTGATACACTTTACTCTAAGGTGCCCCACACATCCGTTGACAGTCGTGACCATCGAGAGGTAGATGAGTCCCACCTCTCTGCTACACCTGAGAGACCGACTGACCGGATGACTGTTGGTTCTGAGACTCTCCATACGTTCACTTCATCAACTGCTTGCACCACCATCGTGACAGCTTCTAAGGAGGACTCACGACCAGAAGCTATCATTAAGTCGGATACGGCCTTTGTTGATTGCCTCGACCATTTTGATGATCCGACACAAGAGCCCAATAATGCCAATCCAGCTGAGACCAAAAGACACTTCCCGAGACATGTGCTGACCATTTAGGAATATTACAATCTATATGGTGACTCGTCTGATGAGGAACCCATAGTCAGCACCACACCACGACCCGGACCTTCTAAGGAAACAACCTAGACAAAATTGACTCCACATAAAAATACGGTTGCTCCCTCTTCTAGTCGGTTATCTAGTGAGAGGAAGTCAAGAATTGATTCCTCGAGATGTTCCCCCGAACCTCTCAAGGCGCGTTGCTCTCATCTCCCTCTCAATGATTCAGATTCTAGAATACCGACTAAGAAAGTTTCCTTCAACACACTGGAGAAGGAATTTTTTGAGGAGTCTTCATCTGCTCCGGATAAGGTGATTTATATGAGTGAGCTCAGTCTGGCTGTTCTCAAGCCTTATCTAAGCAAGCAGTCATGTGTCGACCCTCGTTGGACGATCCCTACACCTCATTATTATTCATCTGAGGACGATTCTGACAACGACACATATGTATATTATCCACCTCCTCGCGTCCGCAAGAAGGTTTGTCACAAACCTTCTTGATCCCTGTATATTCTCAATCCTCCTTGTATATATTTTCCCTCCCTTCCCAGTGATTCGAATCACTCGCCCCGGCTCCATATCATTTCATTTTATGGCTATACTTAGGATGATCAAATCCTAAGTATAGGGGAGCGAGTGACCCGAGTCTCTTCACCATTTGTTGTACATCCTTCAGATCACATCGGTCCTCATACTCACTCATGTCCTATACTTAGGCTGACCAGAGCCTAAGTATAGGGGGTACCGATGCCTGCCTTGTACATTCATCCACTTCTCCTCTTGACCTCGTCCGCCCCATTCTTGTTCTTCTTCTACACTTCGGCTGCCAGAGCCTAAGTTTAGGGGGGCAGGACGAGTTCTATACCTTTTTGTTATTTTAGCTCTCCCTCACTTAGCACGAGCTATGTCTTTTTTCGCTTTTCGTGCTCTGAGGACATAGCACACGCTAAGTTAGGGGGCGTGTATATATTACATATATACTTTTACCCATAGCTTGTACTTTCGCGTATTTTCACGTAAAAAAAATTGTATACTTGTTGTATAATACGTGTGAAACTTTTGTAAAAAATGAAAAAAAATTAAAATACTTGTATACTTGTATATTGTATAACACTTGTATAATTTGTAATACTTATAAAACTTTTGTAAATTGTTGTACATAGGAGGTATACCAAAGTTTTGAAAAAAAACAAAAAAAAACAAATAAAAACAAATAAAAAAATAAAAAATCAAAGGCTTCTTATTTACACTTGCATATCATCCTTGCATTCAAAAAGAATCTTGCATTTCACTCATCTATATAGCATGACATCTGCATCTCATCTGCATATCTTGCATATGCAAGGTGAAAAGCTAGTGGGTTCTGAACCAAGTTATGAGTAGATGTTGAGGATGGACTTGATTTGACCTTAATCCAACTAATTTCAAAGGAACCTTATAGGAACTGGAATTAAGATTTCTCAGGTCAAGTGACTTAATTCTTTGAGTCCGCAAGTCTATGTTCACATGTCATCTTGGTTAGTCTAAGTAGAATATCTCGTACACACGCATGATTCTTTTAGATAATGACCTAACTTTGACAAGCACAATGCACGTAGCTCTTCATTGATGAGGTGGTGAGGAGGTAGAATCCTTTAGCTCAGAGTAGCACACGGGTGGAAACATCCGTCCTCCTCTAGGGAGGGTAGTGCATCTCAACCTAGTCTGGTAGTGTTGACGTCTAAGGACGGGACGTTGTGGGTTGCAATAATGCTTCAAAATAGGGATAGTCTACTGGCTCAAGAGGAAAAACTCCTGATGTACATGCTGCACCTTGTATATAGTTCCAAAAAAAAGAAAGAAAAAGAAAAAAAAAGAAAAAATGCAAGAACTCCAAAAAAATCAGACAGGTCCAAGTGAAAATAAAATACACGTCGGAGTATGTATATTAGCAAAGAAAATGCAGCTAGATGACTTGGCTACACTGGTCAGGCATCCCGAGATAGGTAGCTACACTGGCTACCGTCCATTCTTTTCTCTACCCCCTCCTCTTGAGCTGGTCGCACTTGAACTTAGAAGGGAATACCCTGCTCCTCGAGGAAAGAGTTACTGGATCGGGTTATTTGAGTTACCTTGTTAGAGGAGGCTGGTTCTGAGCCATTTTTGATGTGAAGAGTTACATTTCACTTACACAGTACAAGTAAGAATCATAGTCATCAGAAATTTGCGTTTGAGTATTTGTTCTGACCTGACTGTTGAGGCGTCTTGAATAGAAGACTTGTGGAACATGAAGTCTGTTAGGTCTTAAGTTCAGGTCTCAATAAGGTTCCGCCACACAATTAATCCAAAGGTCGAGTCAAGCTCCATTTTCAACTTTTGTTCATGACCTTGGTATGGAACCCAAAATCATTTCACTCTTGCATTTCATTTTAGTTGCTTGGGGACGAGCAAGGTTTAAGTATAGGGGGTTGATGAATCTGTGATTCATCACTCTAAAAGTCGAAAATAGAGCTTTGTTCCCAAGTAAATAGCTGCATATTTCCACTTATATTGCATAAGTAACATTCATGCATACATTGATAACATTTGCATTTTAGCATTCACATTTACATTAAATAAGAAGCCAAGATCACTTGTAAAATATACACCTATAAAACAACACCTCCCTTATAATATATACACCTTTAGTAATAATGTAAGGAAGAAAGTCAGAGATCTCCTTTGTAAAACATCCAATAAAGCCCTAGAACCCCTGGACCATAAAAGGCCCATAGTTCTCTTGTACCAACTCCAAAATAGGTCTACTCACTTTCAGATGAATACACATCCATAGACCTTTAAAATGAGACTAATTTCATCCAATTCGGAGCTCGTAGGAAGAAGTTGGATTTTTGGGCCTCTATGTATACTATATATGTGTATATTTGTATTCCTGTATTTTTGTATCATATTTGGCCTCATCTCCGTTTTTGATCAACATGCAACTTGTAGATCTCATCACGATCTACAACTTTCATGTTTTGAGTTTTTCCAAATTCGGCCTCCTTCTCTCTCTAATTTCATTTCTTCTCGCAGCCACTCACAGTTGGCCACATGGCGCCCTCTGATTGCGCCACGCAGCCCGCTCCCATTGCCTTAGCCGCCCGTGCCCACAGCTGTTGGATCTTCATCCCGATCCAACGGTTGCACCACCTCCATGTACGCCCTTTATTCCCACCGTCTGATCATTCCCCGCTTCTAATCCTCACAGCACGTCAGCGCCAAACCCAGAGCTCACCACGTGTCACTGTGTGCGCTGTTGGATGCAGGTCTAAGAGCTTTAATCATCACCGCCCATCCTCCATCCAAGCTCGATTATACGATCAACACCTTCTTCGCATCGCACCGTCCGCTCGCGCTTCATCGACAAGGCAACACGTGGTGACCTTATACACCTTCAGATCTCGCCTATAGCCCTTCGATCTACACCGTCCACTAGCGCTATAATCCCAACTGCCTGATTGAAGCCCTAATCTAATCGCTTCCGTCTGCTGGCGCCTCGCCTCCGATGCGCCACATGGCAGCTCGACAACCCTTATATCACGCACCCTCGATCTTATAAGAACCACTCGTTGGCGCTTTGATCTGGGTCGTTGGATCACAAGATCCAATGGTCACGAATCCGTCTTCTACCTCTGGCCCCCCCTCTCTCCCACGTTCTCAACCTCGTGCAACACTCGCCCCCTTTCTATTCTCGTCCCCACTCCAGTCACCTTCTCCGATCACCAACGCCACCACGATCATCACCACTCTTCCCTCATCCTCGCCAGCTCCCTCGCTCACCACGACTCCCACCAGAGTCGCCCCACGACGACCTCGAACACCACCTTCCAGCGACTCCTGCCATCACGTTCACCCCATAAATCATCGTCCTCCGGCCACGTTCTTCGCTATCCGCCATTACGAGAGGAACCCTTGAGCTCAGAGCAATCTATTGGTGACAACAATTGAGCGTATCTCCGAGCGAAGACGGGCCTTCACCTCCGGCGAGATCCACGACGTCGCCGCACCGTGTTGCAACTCCTCCGACGAGTTGCGTGAGCTCAGTCCCTCTACCGACCTTCGAGCGACGACCAGGAGCCCAGATCCGAGCTCCATCCCGCAGGTAGCATCCTCCATTTTCCTCCCGATCTCTTCTTGTCTTTTCTTTGTTTTTCTCTGATTAAATTCGCCCTCCACCATCGTCTTCTCGCTCCACCGTCATCACTCCGAGCTCCACGACGGAGCACTGATCTTCGCGCACCCTTCCATATCCTCAAACGCTGCACGTCACCTTCGCTCGATCCCAGCTCCGCCACCTCGGCGGAGCTCGCTCACCGGCCATCCTCACTCCGTCATAGGCCTCGCCTCTCACTCAGCACACCTCCACGAACACACGCACGCTTCGGCTATAGCTCTAACCCCCTGCAGGTGATATCCCTTTGATTGGCTGGAGGCTTGTCGGAGCTTCATGTGAGCTCCTCCGCCACCGAGCTCCAGCTCACCTCCTTCCCCTCTGAGACGACCGGACGCTTCGCCGCCTCGCCCCACATCTTTCGAGCTACGTCACAGGCTCCCGCGCCCCTCGCCAACGGCTGGAGGATAGGGCGGAGCAAGCCCAGCATTGCCAGAGCCCCGCCTTCTCCTCCGCTG
Source organism: Ottelia alismoides (assembly GCA_037367405.1). Lineage (NCBI taxonomy): Eukaryota > Viridiplantae > Streptophyta > Magnoliopsida > Alismatales > Hydrocharitaceae > Ottelia > Ottelia alismoides. The sequence continues at coordinate 614,944 of JAZKJV010004688.1, forward strand.
GAGGCGGAGGGCCGTTGGGGACGACATCCCATAGCCGTTCGATGATCTTGATCGAACGGTCAGAAGCACTCCACAACGACTCCTGCCGCGACCGTTGGATTAGCCGAGATCCTACGGGCTTGATCACGCCACGTCGCCATCAGAAAGAGCAGCCGAGGGCCATTGGATCCCTCTAGAACCAGCCGTGCTTCGTCGTCCACATCGCCCTCTTCATCGAGCTCCAGGTACCGTTGGATCAATCTAGATCCAATGGTCACTAATAGACCACGTCGTCACCTCAGGAGAGAGCCCACCGCCGTTGGATCAATCAATGATCTGATGGACTCAGACACGCCACGCGTCATCAGCTAGCTGCCGTTGGATCATCCTTGATTCCACGGTCCAGATCACACCATGTCGCCTGATCCGAGCCTTTTCCCCGACCTCTAGGCTCGGATCTCCAAAGCTATTCTGAGCCAACGCCCGAACCTTCAGAGTCGCCCGAGACTCGTCCCCAGCCGCCGACGTCCACCGAGCCTAGGGCACCCCACGTGATCCGTACGTGCGGCCTGGGAAAATTGCATTGAGGCCCCTGAAGGTTCCTAATATTAAATTTCAGTCCCTACAAAGCGACCCCACATGAGGAGCACGTGTAACTGTGGAGAAATTGCATTCACCCCCTGCATTATAGGTAATTGCATTATAGTCCTTGTCAGTATATTTTATTTTTAGCAATTTTAATTCCTGTATTGCATTTATGCCCCTGTCTTTGCACGCATATTTAGGCATTCATCTTAATTCATTTTCGAGTTTTAAAAATTCCATTGTGTAGCTTACATTGTCTTGCTTATTATGTGATACATGCCATAATTTTGTAATATCAGTGGAATTATTTATTAATTAATTGGTTATTTATGTGATATCTTACCCAATTTCACCTTTTAATTAATAGTAATTTCTCTGTGACTCCAAAAATTCCTAAAAAATCACATTAGATCTAGAATAATTAGCTTCACCTTGCATAAAAATTTCATCTCAATTGCACGCATTTCGATTCCTAAATAATTCATTTGGTGAATTCCTTAATTTATTTTTATTAGGTTTATTTCACATCAAAATTTTGGTCTGATAATTTTCCTGGATTCTCATCTTTAGATCTATCTAGGATATTTTTTATTCCCCAAAATATTGTGATATGATATTTATTAAAATTAAATTAGTCGAGATCACCCTGCATTCATTTTTAATTCACAGTAATTTAATTTAGTGTTAGAAAATTCCATAAAAATTAGGGTAGTCTACTTTCATCCCATTTCATCATCTGGCCAAGTTTCATTACTTTTGGATTTCATTTGAACACTTATCTGATTTAACTTTTAAACTGGCATGACTTTTACATGTGTCTTGCATAAAAAATCGAAAAAGACCAAAAATATTCCCTCTGAAAATCGAACATTGGAAATTTGCTAAAAATCTACTTAAGGAGACAGCTACCTCCCTGAGTTCGACCTTAGACTTCCAACCAAGTAAAAAATTCCCACTCAAGATTAATTTGTAAAAAAAAATTAAAAGTTGTTTTTGATTCGCTCTCGTTATCTAACTGCAACGAACATTAGTAATTTATTTGAACATTAATTTGCTCAAATTAACAAGTGTAGCGGGAGCGTTATCAGGTATGTCTCCCTACAGATGGTGTATGGAAAGCCTTGCCACCTGCTAGTGGAATTAATTGACAAATCTTTATGGGCACTCCGTGTACACAATCTTGATTATGCGAAGTGATTTAGCCAAAAATAGGCGGCCTTAAGTTCAACACAAAGCGTGAACTCAGTCGGTGTATCGACCACTCTAAATCTGGACTAAAGTCAACAATTAACCCACACTAAAGATCAATAAATTAGAAATAATGTGGAGTTAAAATTTATTTTTAACTCTGCACAAATGGTGTATAGGGACAAGTATGCAGAGAGTTCGAACACAGGGAGCAAACAGGGTAATTCAAAAATTTGTGCACAAGTGAGTGTGTGTGTGAAGTGTCTACACAAAGCAAGCAATCAAAGGAGATTTTTGTGGGTTTTTAATTTTGATTTTTTTATTTTAATTTAATTTTTAATTTTGTATTTTGATTTTTAATTTCAAATTTTTATAATTTTATATTTTATATATAATAATTTTTTTTTCTTTTTGAATATTGGAAATAAAAAACAATGTAATGAAAGGCAAGACAAAAATGTGCAAAAATAACCAAAAATTCAGAAGTAAAATGTTTTTAATATTTTTGGGATTTTTTACTGTTTTTGTGATTTTTGGGGATTTTTCAAGGTGTTTTTTGTTTTTTATTTAGCAAAATAAAGGAAAACAGTGGAAAAGATGCTGGCTGTGAATAAAATGCAAATTAAAATTAGCAAACAGCAACCAAAATTTTTCACACTAATTTTAAAATAAAGAGAATAATATAGAGAACAAACAGAAACTGAGTTTGTGATTTTAGGATTTTTCTTTGATTTTATATATTTTTTTGAGTTTTAGAGTGTTTTTAAATTTTTAGTGTTTTTCTTTTGAGATTTTTAGTGATTTTTGGACCGACACTAAAATATGATAAAATAGACACTAGGTAATGTTTTTGGAATTTTTCGGAGTGATTTAATATTTTTTTAGCAATTTCTAAGCTAGACAGTAGAGAAAAAGCATGTTTTTGATTTTTAATAAATATAAAAATAAAATAAAATCAAAAACTAAATTGATAGCGTCAAAGCACAAGTATGCAGGAGCTTAACCCTATTTTTGTGGAATTTTTGGACTTAAGATGATAGTTCAAATAAATACAACAAGCATCCAATCAATAAACAGGCCTGACAGGGGTATTTATGCAATTTCGCAAACGTCCAGGGGCATACATGCAAATTTCCACAAAAGTTTGAACTGAATATTCAATTTATAGCACCAAAATACAATTACAAAACCCGCCTGGGTATCCTAGCAATTTTCCCACCAGGGCGCGTGACTTGCACGCGCCTGGCGAGGACTAAAACGCAATATTCCAAACCCTGGGGGCTTACTTGCAAAATATCCAAAAGTTTAACACGTGATGTCACAGTTTTGGTACTAAAACAAAATACAACAACGACCGAGGGTCCCAGTGCAAAATGCCCACACCTCACGTGTACAGGTCACGTGAGGTGACGTGGCGAAGGACCTAGATGCAAATATGGAAGGCTCGGGGGTCTTTGTGCAAATAACCCAAAGTTTTTACACTACAGATGAAAGTTTAAATACTAAATAAATACAAAAGGTGCGAGGTTGTAAATGCAAAATACCCTCGACGCGCGATCCAACGGCGATGAAGGAGCCACTTAGACACGTGGCGCTTGATGGGCGGTCGATGACGCTTCGCGGATGAGCGGCGACGATAAGATCTCCAGCGATGATCAACGGTCGAAGCTGGTGGAGATCCAACGGTAGCTGCTCGATCTGGGACTCCTCCTCGATCCAACGGCTGAGAGGTTGGTTGCAAGAACAGGGAAGAGCGCCGGCGAAGGAGAGCTTCTCCGTCCTCGATCTCCTTCCTCCGGCGACGATAGGTCCTCAAAATGAGCAAGGAGCGTCCTGGGATCGTCTTCTATCTCCTGGGGGCGTTAAAAAGCCACGGGGATGGCCGTGGTGCTCGCTGGTGGCTGGCGAAGCTGGAGGGCTTCGTTAGCTCCGGCGAGCTTCAAAACTCGCCTCCAGGTGTCTTCACTTGGGCTTTGACCTGCAAAAATGGTCAAAGGGTCCAGGGCAAACTGCCTGGACCCTTGGATGGACTCGGGGATGCTCGGATCGAGATGGAGATGCACGGCCGGAGGTGCGCTCCGGCCAAGGTGCTTGATTTGGCGATTTAGTCGATTGAACTTCAAATCTTTTTGGGGTTTTCGAAGCTAAGGTTAATAGGAAGCTAATGGACTGAATAAAAAGGCGGGGGGAAGCCTCAATGGCCGGAGCCAGAGGGAGGATCAAACCTCGACCGGCGACTTCACGGGAGGTAGGGGAAGCACCTCTGACCTCGGGAGCCTTGGCTGAAGAGCCCACGACGGAGCTGTCGCCTCCAGGTAGCTCTGGAGCACGAAAGAGGCGCGAGGGGTGGACCGAAGGGTGTTCAAATTCAAAAGGGAAGATGGGGGTTCGTTATATTTGGTTTGACCCTGAGTTGCAGGGGTTCAAAGACCAAGAGAAATCTTGCGCCACAGTGTTTCATAGCCCGATGCAATCACCTGGCGGGCAAGAGGGATGATCGATGAAGAAGATCACAGAAGGAATCGAGATGAAATGGTGAAAGATTCGACCTAGAAAAAATCGCCAAAAACGCCAAAAAACTAGGTCGTCTGACAGGGGTAGGTGGGGAGGACGACCAGTTGACCTAGGTTAACTGGGGCCGTCTCCTGATTGGTCCACGTGGATCAATCAGGAAAAATCCCGGATAAATGTTTTATAAATTCAATAAAAAATAGAAAAAGACCGAATTTAATAAAAGTTATAAAATGAAAAATGCTTAAAATTTTATGTAGTATTTTATTTTGATTTTTAATTAATTTTATGAGGTGTATTTTTATAAGTTCACCTTTTACTCTTATATAGGTATATTACCTATGTATTTTAGTATTTTATTTTTGTTTTGTGTATTTTATTTTTATTACTTTCATTTCTTATTTTCTAAACTTATGACATACTTTTATATACTTAATTGTATTTTTATTTTATTTTATTGAAGTATTTTGTATATTAAATAAAATCTAAGAGTGTTTTGTATAGGTATATGTATAGGCAGTATACCTATGTATTCTTTATACAAGTATTTTTATTTTGTATTTTCTTTGCATTTTATTTTAGTTTTAATGCACATATATATTATAAGTAATATTTACATAATTATAGAAATATAAAAATGAATAAATAATGAATAAATAATAAATTGAATATTTTAATCTGTACACTTATACAATGAGGGTCCAAAACTCAACTTTCAAACCGTAGCTCCGCCAAATGCGGAACCACCGCCATTAAATAGCTTATTTTCCTCTATATACAATTAAAGTGAGTATGCTGCATTTGGAGTTTTTATTTGTGAGATACGGGTCTGGGAAGTTGGGATTCTGGATTTTTATTCAGACCATAACTTTTTATCTGTATATCATTTTTCTGTGAAATCAATTTTGTATTTTTCTTTATAAAATTATCTACAACTTTCCTATACAAAGTTTCTTTATTTGATGTATAAAAAGTGGAACCAAAAATAGGTCCCAAAATGAATAAAGAATGAATTAATAATTATAGGTATTTGGCCCTTATCTCCCCCTACTTTATTCCTTGTCGACCTATTCATCAAGATGCCTAGGTCTCGGGGTTTCGGGTCATAAAATATTTACAATATTTTATTCTTTTTCTTTTCTTTATTTATTCTATAATTTTGGCCTTAATTACAGTATTTTAGACATTATCTGAATGCACATGCATGGATGCTAATATGCTTGATTTAAGGGTATTTACAGGCATTTGCTAGGGTTTTTGGTGACAAAATGATAGAATAAAGATGATGAAATGTGGATTCATCATCCCCCTATACTTTACCTTTGCTAGTCCCTAGCAAACACTTATGCAATAAGTGCAAAAAGAAACAGAAAGAAAAGAAAAAGAAGAAATATGGATTTTATTTGATTATCAAACTTGTCTTCACAAAATCAAAGTTTGGAGCTTAAGTCGGACCTTTGGAATTTTTGTGCGGGCGGAATCTTAGCGAGAACCGTGTTTGAAATCCAACAGTCCCTGAGAATCCCAAAACTCTGTCCAAGTCTCCTTGATAGCCAGGTCAGAAATATTTCAATTAATACGCAAACCCTTACGACTATGAATCTGACTCGTACAGTGTAAGTGATGGTGGCTCTCCCCAACTAGAATGACAAAGAAACTGACTTCTCCAGTACGACAACCCAATGATTCCCCAATCCAGCAACTCCATCCTCGAGGAGCGGGGTATTCCCTTCTAAGTTCAAGTGGCAACCAGCTCAAGAGGAGGGGGTGAAGAGAAGAATGGACGGTAGCCAGTGTAGCTACCTATCTCGGGATGCAAGACCAGTGTAGTCAAGTCATCCTGCTGCAGGCTCACATATTTGACTTTGGAACTCAAGCTTGCTTATTGACTTTGTACATACTTGCAGGCTTTTTATTTTTGTACATGCCTGAACTTCTTTTTTTTTTGAATACTATATACAACAGCATTTACATAAGGAGTTTTTCCTCTTGAGCCAGTAGACTATCCCTCTTTTGAAGCTTTATCGCAACCCACAGCCTCCTGTCTTTAGACTTCTTAATCACTGGACGGGTTGGGGTGCACTTCCCTCCCTAGAGGAGGACAAATGTTTCCACTTGTGTGTGTCTCATACCGGCAAATCCAATCCCCTCACCACTCCAACTGAGTTGAGCCATGTGAAAGGTGCAGGTGTCCAAGTTAGGTCATTATCAACAAGAGTCGTGCGTGCGCTCCGAAATACTCTACTTAGGCAGTCAAGAATCCATTGAACCAAGTCTCGTGATCCTCAAAGAATTAAGTCAACTAGACCTGAAGTACCTCAAACCCAGTTCCTATAAGGCTCCTATTATTAGGTAGATTATAAGGTCCAATCAAGCTCCAGTCTTCGGATTTTACTTAGACTTGTTCAACTATCAAACTCAATCCAAAAAATGCGAATGCTATGCAATGTAATGCAGAAAATATTTTTGTAATGCAATTTTCAAAGATTTTGAACTTTTTATGGATTTTTGAAAACATGATGATGATGCATATGCATTTTTTTGTATTTTTCATTAAGATTTTTCAAATGTTTTTGGATTTTAATTTTGCAAATGTTTTTGGGATTTTTGAAAACAAAAAGTTTTGGCTGAAAACTAGGTTAAAATATGTACACGGGAGTGCTTCTTATATTTACAAGAAGTGGATTTTAAGGATTTACAAGGGTAAGTGATCAATTTTATACATATAGGTATATACATATAGTGAATTTTGGTGTGATGTCAGTATTCCTCAGACTTATTTGACACAAGCTTTTCACAAAATTTTTGAAAACTATAGTCCAAAATAGTTTTCACAAACATTTTTGAAAACATGTACACACATTTGAAAATCATTTTGCAAAGGCTTTCAAAACAGTATATATAGGTTTTTCAAATATTTTTGCAACCATTTTTCAAACCATTTGCAAATCATTTTTCAAAAATTTTATTTCACACAAAGAAAAGAAATTTTACAAAACACACATTTTTACACAGGTTGAAAACATGTAACAAAACATTTTCAAAATAGTTTTCAATAGATGTTCACAAAAATTTTCAAACCATTTTTCAAACATTTTGCAAAAAACATTTTCACCTGATTTATTAATCAGTAATTACAAAAAGAATTTGAGGAATAACCACATCTTTTTATTAAGGATTTTTAATGAATTTTAAAGAATTATTAGCCATATTATTAAGAAAATACGAAAGTACGAGTTATGGCTAAAGTATATACACAGTATATACGACCCCCCTATACTTAGCTTGAGCTATGTCCTCATAGATCGGAGAGAAAAGAGAAGACATAACTCGTACTAAGTATAGACAAGTCCAAATAATAAAGAATAAATGAATGAACCAATGAATGAGAAGTTGACCGTCCCCCCTATATTTAGGATCAAATAATCCTAAGTATAGCAGACTGTACACAACGCAGGGAGGGTCAAGGGTGGGAATGAACAGATCGTACTCAGATTGTCTCCCCCTATACTTAGGGTAAAATATTACTAAGTATAGACAAGAAGAGGAGACAATGGAGAGGATCGAAAAGAATAGAACAACTCGGGGTGCCAACCCCCCTATACTTAGGACAAGGTACGTCCTAAGTATGGAAAACTGTCTACAAGGGCGGCACCTTTTTGATAGAAAAAGAAGATAGAAAAGGAAAAGAAGAAAAGAAGAAAAGAAGAAAAGAAATTATCAGATGAAAGTGATATGAACAGATGGATCTGTATAGCGGAAGATGGACTTGATCACCATGTATGAGATGCAGATAATGAAAGTCAAAGGACACATCTCATACCAGAAGAATGGGGGCAACGTCAATGGTCGGCGGCTGATCATGATCTAGATATAATTTCAGGCGTTGACCATTGACGCGGAAGGTAGAGGAAGATGACGGTTCGGATATGTCGATGCTGCCATTGTCATGTACCTTTCTGACCACATACGGACCTTTCCACTTTCTCTGCAATTTCCCTGGGAATAATTTCAGCCTGGAATCAAACAAACATACTCTCTGATCTGGCTCAAACTGTTTATGGCTGATATGCGAATCGTGCCATGTCTTCACTTTCTCTTTGTACTGTAGGCTGTTCGAAAAGGCTGTGTCTCTAAGTTCTTCCAGGGCTGCCAATTCTGCTCTTCTCTGGTCTCCTATACTCTCGGGATCCAAAAGCAACTCAGTGACTGCCCAAAAAGATTTGTGCTTGATCTCCACTGGTAAATGGCACGGCTTGCCATAGACGAGACGAAAGGGAGATGTCCCCAATGGATTCTTGAAAGAAGTCCGATAAGCCCACAAGACCGAGTCCAAAAGCTGTGACCAATCCTTTCGGTCTGGGCGGACAACTTTCTGCAAGATAGTCTTTATCTCCCGATTCGATACTTCGGCAAGACCATTAGTCTGAGGATGATAAGGAGTGGCAACCCTATGGTCAATACCGAACTCGTCTGCAAGGGCCCTGACTTTGTCATTGATGAAATGAGACCCCCAATTTGAAATCAAGACTCTAGGTACCCCAAACCGTGAAATGATATTTTTCCTCAAAAATTTGCAAACGGTTTTAGCATCTGCGGCTCGGGAGGGGATGGCCTCAACCCATCGGCTGACATAATCAACAGCGAGCAGGATATGCTCGAATCCCTGACTCTTAGGAAATGGGCCCATGAAATCAATCCCCCATGCATCAAAAACCTCACAGAAGTGAATGGGTTGCATGGGCATCATGTCTCTCTGTCCTCAGGTTCCCATTTTCTGACAGTCAGTACATCTCTTCACGAACTCATCAGAATCCTTGAAGAGAGTAGGCCACCAATAGGCCGGATTGAAGCACCTTCTGTGTTGTTCTTTTTCCAGAATGATGTCCTCCTGCCTCAAGCTTGTGGCAGTATGTGAGGACGCTATGATGTTCTTCTTGAGGAATGCACCTTCTCCAGATACTGTCCCCTCCTTCATGATAAAGGACGGGATCCTCCCAATGATAAGACTTGGCCTTCGCCAGGAAGGTCTCGAGTTTCTGCCTGGGCCAACCTTGTGGGATCGTCTTGGCAACAAGATAATTCACAATGTCGGCATACCATGGGAGTGAGGTGACAGCCAAGATCGCCTCATCTGGGAATGTCTCTGTAATAGGTGCACTGGGCTCAGATTCCTCAAGATTCTCCAATCTGGAGAGATGATCCGCCACCACATTCTTGACTCCAGGCTTTTCCTTAATCTCAATATCAAATTCCTGGAGTAAAAGGATTCATCTGGTGAGACGTGCTTTGGCATCCTTCTTAGACATTAGGTACCGGATGGCGGTGTGATCAGTGTAGATGGTTACTCTAGATCCGAGAATGTAATATCTATACTTATCAAGGGCGGATACTACAGCCAGCATCTCTTTCTCAATCATCGTGTAATTCCGTTGCGCGGCATCCAAAGTCTGGCTGGCGTAGTGAATGGCAAACGGTAATCCATCCCTCCTCTGTCCAAGCACAACTCCAACGGCAAAATCTGAAGCATTCGTCATGATCTCGAATGGGAGAGACCAATCGGGTGGCTGAAGGACAGGAGCTGAAACAACCATGTTTTTGAGAGTCTCAAAAGATTCAAGACACTTATCATTGACAATAAACTCGGTGTCTTTTGTCAGCAAGTCAGTAAGCGGTCGGGCAATTCGACTGAAGTCCTGAATGAACCGTCGGTAGAAACCGACATGCCCCAGAAAAGACCGTAATTGACGCAAGTTGGACGGCGGATTGAGTTTTCTGATGATATCCACCTTAGCCGGATCGACCTCCATGCCCCTGTTGGAGACGATATGACCAAGGACCGTCCCTTGAGTCATCATGAAATGACTCTTCTCCCAGGATAAAACAAGGTTGACCTCAATGCAGCGCTTGAGCACACGGTCTAGGCAGTCAAGACAAGCGTCGAACCCGTCTCCATAGATCGAGAAGTCATCCATGAAGACCTTCAAACAGTCACCCACCATGTCCGAGAAGATGGACAACATGCACCTTTGGAATGTCGCCGGAGCGTTACATAGACCAAAGGGCATCCGTCTGAAAGCATAAGTCCCAAACGGACAGGTGAATGTCGTTTTCTCCTGGTCTTCGGGCGCAATGGCCACTTGATTGTATCCAGAGTACCCGTCAAGAAAACAGTAATGACTCTTCTCGGCTAACCGCTCGATAATCTGATCAATGAAGGGTAGCGGGAAATGATCCTTCTTGGTGGCCTCATTCAATCGTCTGTAGTCCACACAGACCCTCCAAGAAGTTTGTACTCTGGTAGCGATCTCCTCTCCAGACTCATTGACAACTGTAGTGATACCCGTCTTCTTGGGTACCACATGTAGCGGACTTACCCATTTGGAGTCGGAGATGGGATAGATGACATCGGCGCTCCACCACTTTGAAATTTCTTTCATGACTACATCTCGAAGATTTGGGTACAGGCGTCGTTGGAACTCACGCGACGGCTTAGCGTTATCCTCAAGATAAATGTGGTGAGAGCAAAGATTTGGGCTCAGCCTCTGGAGATCAGCTATACTCCAACCGATTGCCTTGCGGTTTCTTTCAAGAACCTCCATCAGACGAGATTCTTGCTCTCCAGTCAAATCTGCTGAGATAATGACTGGGTACATTTCTGGTTCACCCGCAAGGAATCTGTATGTCATCGACTGCGGCAGAGGTTTCCGTTCTGGACAACTGGGAGGTGGTAGATCTGGCTTCTGATATGTTTGTGTAAATGCTACCAGGTCTGAATGGGAGAACTCTCGCTCTGCATGAATTTCTGACGAAGGGCGGCCTGCTGAATCATCTATAAACTGCACTAGCTCGCACTCTGTCATGGCTGTTGGCTCCGAAGGAATCAGGCACGACAAATAATCATCAAAGTCATCCCAGTCAATGTCTGAATCCGAGGGATCTGAAGAAGATGAACATGATTGAAATTCCTCAGCACCACTCATCACAACACTGTCAGCTTCAGATATATCCTCATCCAGGGATGTGCTCTCCCGGCTCTCGACTGCCATGAGCTTGAGATATAGTGAATCTGTAGGGCGAGAGTCGGTGCTACGGGGTCTTTCCAGTTGGATTCATCATCAGTCATCTCAAAATCACAAACCTGGTGGATGTCTAGCTCCTCCTCTGTCATCTGCTCGGCTTCGCTGGATTGTTCTGAGCACGCCAACTCTCTGGCTCTGGTCTGGTCGATCGTATCTATTTGTATGCTTTCGCCCTCTACGCGAAAACATACCGTCCCACTGTCATGGTCGGATACCGCCTTGGCAGTGGCCAAGAATGGGCGTCCAAGTATGATGGGGGCATCGGTTACCGACTCAGGGATCTCCATGTCCAATACAACAAAGTCCACGGGGAATTTCAGGCCCTGAATGGTAACGACCACGTCCTTCAACAACCCCTTCGACCTCTTAATCGACCTATCAGCAAACTGAAGGACCGTTCTGCTTCGAAGAAGAGGGCCAAACTCGAACTGCTTGAGTAAGGCTGCCGGAAGGAGGTTGATCGAAGACCCGCTGTCTAATAGAGTACGATCGAACCGCTGCTCCTGGATCTCGCATCTGACATAGGAAGCTCCTGTATCGGGTCGCTTGGCTGGCAATGTGTTCTGAATGGCACAACAAGTGTCATGAGTGAGCATATGGATTTGATCTCTGTGCCTCTTCTTCCTTCGGACAGTAGTTGTCTCTTTCAAATTCTTCTTGAAGAAGGGGATATGCTCAAATGCTTCTCATAGAGTCAGCTGAATGTGAAATCTGTCAATCATTTTGTTGCCGAACTCTACCTGTTGGCTCTTTTTCGGATTTTCTTTTTTGTTCCCCTTCACACGGCGGAGTGCCTCAGGGAAGGGGATGGTAGGGGCCTCCTCAGATGGAGGACTAGGAATCGGTCCCTGTGCCTGTGAAGAAGGAGAATCCATACAATAATCATCATTCACCACATATGGATCCGCAATTTGAACAGAAACCTTTCCTTTATTCATATTTTTGTTTTTCTTTTTGTTCCCACAGTCTCTAGGTACAAAATGTGGCAACATCACAGATGGTGGCTCAACAAAAGTGGATGTGGTGGCCTCAGTGCCACCACTAGCACCGGTCTTTGCGGCATCAGCACCGCACTCTGGTTCATCATCCAAAATGGTGGCATCAGCACCACCGTCTGCAACTGGTATCACGACGGCATCAACACCGTCGTCCTGGACTCCATCATTGGTGGCATCATCACCACCATCTTCAACATCGTCATTAGCGGCATCAGCACCGCTATTCTGCTCCTCTGGCGCTCCTGATCCTGCCTCTGGTTGTCGCTCAGAAGAGGCGCCGCCGGCTGGCATCCTACCGCTCCTAGTAGTCACAAAATCAGCATCATTCAAAGAATAAGACATATCATTCAAATCGTCACTAGGAGAGGTATCCTCTGTAAACTCTACCTGCTCAGACTTCCTTTTCAGATTATTCGGGTTAGGTTCAATCTGAGCGGGTATGGCGACCTTGCCTTTTATGATGTACCGCATCTCCTGCCGGAATTCATCCATTTCTTGCCTGAAAGATGCTCGCTGTTCAGATAGCAAGCGGGCAAGATCATCAAGGGTTGGGTTCTCAAAGGCGGGACCCTGAGAACCGGACGTCTGTCCCTGCTGGAAATGGGGCTGTTGCTGCTGGTGTGGCTGCTGATACTGGGGGGGAGGCTGGGGATAAGACTGCTGAGGCGGCTGGCGCTGCCTCCACGACTGTCCCTGATAGGCGGGACGAGGACCACTCTGGTATTGCTGTTGATGGGCGTACTGGGGCTGCTGGTGTTGCTGTTGTGGCTGGCTGTTCTGTTGTCCTTGAGCAGGGTTCTGCTGTTGGGATGAGGATCCACCATTGCCCCAACAGAATCTAGGGTGATCACGACGGATCCCGGGCTGAGGGTACCGGTCGTACCAAATCCCATTGACTTCCATCAATGGTTCCTGCTCAAAGGAGGGTGGAGGAAGAACTGCCAGTGGCTGCTCGGGCTGATAGACCACCATCTGAGTTTCCTGAGACGGCGGTTGCTCTGGATGGTACTGTAGCAGTGGAACCGGCTCTGCCTGGATATGATTCACCTGTCGGTATGAGGTAGAGGGTTGGTTGGAGCTGCTACTACTGGAGTCAGCCCGTGACCTGGGAGGCTATTGGGAGTGAGCCTGTGCCTCCTGAATGCATAGGATTTGAGTTTTCAGGTCACTCATGGTTTTGGTGAGAAGGTCCATCTGAGCAAGACCTTGGTTCTGCTTCTTCTCGAGGATCTCCATGCAGTCCAACTTCTCACTAATAATGCCCATGTCGGCTGCGGCTGATTCGGCTTGGGCTGCGGCTACCAATGTTGTATTGGGACCGGCATCGATGCGGGCGATCCTTTGAAATGATCCCGCTCCTTGCGGGGGCTTCTGCTGTGTATAGACTCGGGCCTGGGTCATCACAGTAGAGTTTTCTGCCATGCCTTCGTAGATGGCCCAGACGTCGTCTTCTCCCTTGGAAAAATAGGACCCACCGCAAGAGGCGTTCACTAGCCCCTGCAGCTCTGGTGTCAGCCCACAGAAGAAACTCTACACGAGATTGGGCTTGGAGATGTCATGATGTGGACACCGGTCGATGAGCTCTCTGAATCGATCCCAGGCTTCATGGAACTGTTCATTTGGGATCATGACGAAGTTACTGATCATGGCTCGAGCTGCATTGGTCCGGCCGAGAGGGTAGTACTTCTTCAGGTACGCGGTCCGGAGATCTGCCCATGTGTCGACGAATCGCCCAACGTGTTTGAGCCAATATGCGGCTCTATCAACCAAAGAGAACGGAAAGGCGATCATCTTTATTGTGTCCTCGGTCATCAACCGATCATGGATAGTGCTGCAAATCATCTCAAATTCTTGGAGGTGGAGGTGCGGCTCTTCGGTCGGCAACCCATGGAACTTGGGTAGAAGCTGGATAGTGTGGGGCCGAAGCTCGAAATCTCTGTGAATTGGGGGGAGTCTGATCTAACGGTGAGTGAGGGATGTAGCTGGGTTGTGCAATTCCCTCATGATGGTCTGCGGCGGTCGCTCAGCGTCTGGATCGCCTCCTCCTACATCTGGTCCTCCTCCTCCTCCACCGCCACCGCCCCCAGGTCGGTTCTCTCTCATCTGCGCTATCTCTCTGATCAAATCACCCATGAAGGTACCCTGGTCACGGATCTGTCTCTGCATGGTCTCTAGGGATGCTAACAAAGAGTTGTTGATGGCCACCTGATCAATTATGAATGGAGGGTGATCATGGTCATCTGGGTGCTCGCCTCTGTCTGCCATCGCTGGATTTTCTGAAAAACCAAAAGAGGCCATCTCAGGTGCTGTCGAATGAGCCGAGCTCTGTGATGCACTGAATTCTGACACAATGGGACTGAGAGAAGGAGAATGGGAAGGGTGGTCGAGGGGGAACAAGGTTGATGTGAACTCAGGCTCGGAGAGCGGACTCTCCGAGGTATCCTAGATGAATGAGGAGGAGTGCTGGATAGCGGTGCCGACAAAGTCGGCCTAAGAGATCTTCGTCCCATCATCTTGATTATTCGGGAAGAGCAGGGATAACGCAAGAGAAGAAGAAGATAATATGAGATGCATCAAAATTGTGCACAATTGTGTTGTGTTTTTGATCTTGACCTAAATAAATCTAGCAATCAAACACAAGGCAAGGGTGAGTTCACCAACTCAACACGTGAAGCCGTGAAGGTTCGTCTTTTATCTTGTCAATTTTAGCTTGTTTTCAGGAATTTATCTTGTCACGAGTCCTTAGAGCGCTACGCCTAAAGGAGAGAGAGTACTGCCGGGAAAGTGTCCCCGTACTTGTCCTCCTCCTGTGTAACCTGTAACTTGCGCTTTTTAAGGTCCTTGTAACCCTTCCTGGATCCCTACTCAGCCAAAGAAATAGAGGGAGGAAGCTGATAGGCGAAATCGATACTTCGGACCTCGCTCGCAACGGAATCACCCGTGAGCGTGCAAGATCCTACTCGGACGCAACCGGTGAGACAGACACACCCGTGAAGGCGTGGCCTAAGCTCGGTACTTCGGACAAGGTCAGCGCTCACACAATAGTGAGTCACCAATGGCGACCAAGCCCTACTCGACTACGTACGATAGTAGCGCCAATACTTCGGAAATCCAGGCGATACACAAGGCAGCCGCAAGTTGGGTTTTGGGCTCTAATCCTTACGAAGCGCTCACCTCACTTGGAAGGAGACCTTCCCATGCAACCTGAATACAAGTGAGGGTGTTACTCTCCCCAAGCAATGAATCCAATTACCGATTTTATTTTTGGTCAAGTTTTCTTAGCAGTCCCTTTTTTAATTTTTTTGGTGTTATCGCTTCTTTTGAGTAGATTCAAACAAACGCCTAACGGTTTTTGTATTTTCTTGATCCTACTTTGTTCCAAAAGCAGAGGGAGAATAGAGTCGGAAAAGCCGTGCAAGTCGACACCAAGGTGGAAATCTCACCTTTGTGCCTAAATGATGCATGCAAAGTAAGAAGACTTACAGCGAATCCCAGCTCTCTCCATGCGGGATGCAAAGCAGAATTTATAAACCTAAACTACATGGCGATATGCAAAGCGGAAATTGTCCTAGAATAGGCAACTGCTAGCATGAAGAACCACAAGCTAACCACTAATCGTCAATCCGAGTGTCCGGTCTAGGCTCACCCCTCCTCTACTCAACACATTTGAGTTAGGAGAAAGCGCTTGTTCGAGAATGAGCTCGCGGCGCGTGGATTGAAAACTAATGATTAACTATTTAATTAGTCTAAGTCCAACAACGAACTATAGGAGCATGCAAAGATAATTACTGTGTTTGGACCTATTCTAATCGAATCAAGCAGGACCTATGATCTAAGGGCTCAATCCACAAAAGAAAGGAAAAAGGAAAACAAAACCGGAAAATGACAACGATAAAATGCGATCAAAACTGCGGTGAGCCCCCGGGTGAACACACACCTGGAAATTAGGCCCGGTAGTGTCTCAAAAGTCCAAGTGTCCAGGTACCTGTATTATTACAAATTAATGAATCACTCTCTCACAAAAATAAAATAAGAGCTAAACTAATCACTCCCTCTCAATCTTCCTACTCTCTCCTGTCGGCTTGACCTAGAAGGCCGGCTCCGCTTCCCAAGGTTGCTTCGGGTCACCTAGGCGATTCGCCTTGCTCCGCGGTCCCTCGCAAGAAGACAAAGAAGAGTGGTCAGAATATCTCAATCAAAATATATCAAAAATGTAAGAGAGATGGAAAATAAAGCAATAGTGGACAACAATCAGAAGCAAACAAAAATGAGCTACTCGCTGTTGCTCCCCGGCAACGGCCCATTTGATTTAGCCAAAAATAGGCGGCCTTAAGTTCAACACAAAGCGTGAACTCAGTCGGTGTATCGACCACTCTAAATCTGGACTAAAGTCAACAATTAACCCACACTAAAGATCAATAAATTAGAAATAATGTGGAGTTAAAATTTATTTTTAACTCTACACAAATGGTGTATAGGGACAAGTATGCAGAGAGTTCGAACACAGGGAGCAAACAGGGTAATTCAAAAATTTGTACACAAGTGAGTGTGTGTGTGAAGTGTCTACACTAAGCAAGCAATCAAAGGAGATTTTTGTGGGTTTTTAATTTTGATTTTTTTTATTTTAATTTAATTTTTAATTTTGTATTTTGATTTTTAATTTCTGATTTTTATAATTTTATATTTTATATATAATAATTTTTTTCTTTTTGAATATTGGAAATCAAAAACAATGTAATGAAAGGCAAGACAAAAATGTGCAAAAATAACCAAAAATTCAGAAGTAAAATGTTTTTAAAATTTTTGGGATTTTTTACTATTTTTGTGATTTTTGGGGATTTTTCAAGGTGTTTTTGGTATTTTTAATTAGCAAAATAAAGGAAAACAGTGGAAAAGATGCTGGCTGTGAATAAAATGCAAATTAAAATTAGCAAACAGCAACCAAAATTTTTCACACTAATTTTATAATAAAGAGAATAACATAGAGAACAAACAGAAACTAATTGTGATTTTTGGATTTTTCTTTGATTTTATATATTTTTTTAGAGTGTTTTTAAATTTTTAGTGTTTTTCTTTTTTTAGTGATTTTTGGATTGACACTAAAATATGATAAAATAGACACTAGGTAATTTTTTTGGAATTTTTTGGAGTGTTTAAATATTTTTTTGGCAATTTCTAAGCTAGACAGTAGAGAAAAAGCATGTTTTTGATTTTTAATAAATATAAAAAAAAATAAAATCAAAAAATAAATTGATAGCGTCAAAGCACAAGTATCCAGGAGCTTAACCCTATTTTTGTGGAATTTTTGGACTTAAGATGATAGTTCAAATAAATACAACAAGCATCCAATCAATAAACAGGCCTGGCAGGGGTATTTATGCAATTTCGCAAACGTCCAGGGGCATACATGCAAATTTCCATAAAAGTTTGAACTGAATATTCAATTTATAGCACCAAAATACAATTACAAAACCCGCCTGGGTATCCTAGCAATTTTCCCACCAGGGCGCGTGACTTGCACGCGCCTGGCGAGGACTAAAATGCAATATTCCAAACCCTGGGGGCTTACTTGCAAAATATCCAAAAGTTTAACACGTGATGTCACAGTTTTGGTACTAAAACAAAATACAACAACGACCGAGGGTCCCAGTGCAAAATGCCCACACCTCACGTGTACAGGTCACGTGAGGTGACGTGGCGAAGGACCTAGATGCAAATATGGAAAGCTCGGGGGTCTTTGTGCAAATAACCCAAAGTTTTTACACTACAGATGAAAGTTTAAATATTAAATAATAAATACAAAAGGCGCGAGGTTGTAAATGCAAAATACCCTCGACGCGCGATCCAACGGCGATGAAGGAGCCACTTAGACTCGTGGCGCTTGATGGACGGTCGATGACGCTTCGCGGATGAGCGACGACGATAAGATCTCCAGTGATGATCAACGGTCGAAGCTGGTGGAGATCCAACGGTAGCTGCTCGATCTGGGACTCCTCCTCGATCCAACGGCTGAGAGGTTGGTTGCAAGAACAGGGAAGAGCGCCGGCGAAGGCGAGCTTCTCCGTCCTCGATCTCCTTCCTCCGGCGACGATAGGTCCTTAAAATGAGCAAGGAGCGTCCTGGGATCGTCTTCTATCTCCTGGGGGTGTCAAAAAGCCACGGGGATGGCCGTGGTGCTTGCTGGTGGCTGGCGGAGCTGGAGGGCTTCGTTAGCTCCGACGAGCTTCAAAACTCGCCTCCACGTGTCTTCACTTGGGCTTTGACCTGCAAAAATGGTCAAAGGGTCCAGGGCAAACTGCCTGGACCCTTGGATGGACTCGGGGATGCTCGGATCGAGATGGAGATGCACGGCCGGAGGTGCGCTCCGGCCAAGGTGCTTGATTTGGCGATTTAGTCGATTGAACTTCAAATCTTTTTGGGGTTTTCGAAGCTAAGGTTAATAGGAAGCTAATGGACTGAATAAAAAGGCGGGGGGAAGCCCTCAATGGCCGGAGCCAGAGGGAGGAGCAAATCTCGACCGGCGACTTCGCGGGAGGTAGGGGAAGCACCTCCGACCTCGGGAGCCTTGGCTGAAGAGCCCACGACGGAGTTGTCACCTCCAGGTAGCTCTGGAGCACGAAAGAGGCGCGAGGGGTGGACCGAAGGGTGTTCAAATTCAAAAGGGAAGATGGGGGTTCGTTATATTTGGTTTGACCCTGAGTTGCAGGGGTTCAAAGACCAAGAGAAATCTTGCGCCACAGTGATTCATAGCCCGATGCAATCACCTGGCGGGCAAGAGGGATGATCGATGAAGAAGATCACAGAAGGAATCGAGATGAAATGGTGAAAGATTCGACCTAGAAAAAATCGCCAAAAACGCCAAAAAACTAGGTCGTCTGACAGGGGTAGGTGGGGAGGACGACCAGTTGACCAGGTCAACTGGGGCCGTCTCGTGATTGGTCCACGTGGACCAATCAGGAAAAATCCCGGATAAATGTTTTATAAATTCAATAAAAATAGAAAAAGACCGAATTTAATAAAAGTTATAAAATGAAGAATGCTTAAAATTTTATGTAGTATTTTATTTTGATTTTTAATTAATTTTATGAGGTGTATTTTTATAAGTTCACCTTTTACTCTTATATAGGTATATTATCTATGTATTTTAGTATTTTATTTTTGTTTTGTGAAAAATATTTTATTTTTATTACTTTTATTTCTTATTTTCTAAACTTATGACATACTTTTATATACTTAATTGTATTTTTATTTTATTTTATTGAAGTATTTTGTATATTAAATAAAATCTAAGAGTGTTTTGTATAGGTATATGTATAGGCAGTATACCTATGTATTCTTTATACAAGTATTTTTATTTTGTATTTTCTTTGCATTTTATTTTAGTTTTAATGCACATATATATTATAAGTAATATTTACATAATTATAGAAATATAAAAATGAATAAATAATGAATAAATAATAAATTGAATATTTTAATCTGTACACTTATACAATGAGGGTCCAAAACTCAACTTTCAAACCGTAGCTCCGCCAAATGCGGAACCACCGCCATTAAATAGCTTATTTTCCTCTATATACAATTAAAGGTGAGTATGCTGCATTTGGAGTTTTTATTTGTGACATATGGGTCTGGGAAGTTGGGATTCTGGATTTTTATTCAGACCATAACTTTTTATCTGTATATCATTTTTCTGTGAAATCAAATTTGTATTTTTCTTTATAAAATTATCTACAACTTTCATATACAAAGTTTCTTTATTTGATGTATAAAAAGTGGAACCAAAAATAGGTCCCAAAATGAATAAAGAATGAATTAATAATTATAGGTATTTGGCCCTTATCTCCCCCTACTTTATTCCTTGTCGACCTATTCATCAAGATGCCTAGGTCTCGGGGTTTCGGGTCATAAAATATTTACAATATTTTATTCTTTTTCTTTTCTTTATTTATTCTATAATTTTGGCCTTAATTACAGTATTTTAGACACTATCTGAATGCACATGCATGGATGCTAATATGCTTGATTTAAGGGTATTTACAGGCATTTGCTAGGGTTTTTGGTGCCAAAATGATAGAATAAAGATGATGAAATGTGGATTCATCACGAAGGTAGGAAAGAACATGAAGTTGGAATTGAATAGATTACTGGAATTCCAGGACTTTGCATGTGATAACTCACTCATGTATAAGGATAAAGTCAAGCGTTGGTATGATAAACACATTCAAAAGAAGACTTTCTCTCCTAATAAGAAAGTTTGGTTATTTAACGCTAAGTTGAAGCTGTTTCCAGGAAAATTGAAAAGCAAATGGTCAGGACCATTCTTCATGAGAGCTGTGCATGACAATGAGAGTATTGTCATATCTGGGTTGTTGTCTGACGCACAACCATTTGTTGTGAATAGACAATTGCTGAAGCCATATCTAGATCATGATACATTCCTGACCGTCGTTGATTCTATATCTGTGGTATTTGATGAAGATCGTTTGATTCCATCTTCTGCGTCTGATACATGAGCTGACAACCTTTTGTATATCCTTTCGTGTCATTCTTTCTTCTTCCATTTCATCATTCACCCCTTTTCCATGTGTATATATGCTATACTTACGATGTGTTTTATCCTAAGTATGGGGGGTGAATGAGTTGTGTTGCTCATATTCGTCTTGTTCATCACTCCTGTTTTTGCCTATACTTAGGGATACTCTACACGAAGTATAGGTAGTGATGTTGTTCGTATCGTCTCTTTTGTATTTTATTCTTCTGTTCTCTCGATTGTCCCCCAACTTGTTGATATTCTATACTTACGACTATTCTACCCTAAGTATAGGGGGGGGGGGCAAGTCGAGCTGTTGAGTCCATACATTCTCTTCATCGTTTTTTCCCTTTTGTATAATCTTTTATACTTAGGATTACTTGATCCTATGTATAGGGGGAGTCACCGACTTCTATTCTTTTCATCCTTTCTTTGAGTAGTTGTAGCATAGGAGTCTTTTCACTTTTCTATACTTAGCACCAGTTATGTTTTCCTTTGGCACTCTTTAATCACTACGAGGACATAGTTCGAGCTAAGTATAGGGGGGTGTTGTGTATATTGCATATATACTTTAGACATAACTTGTACTTTTAAATATGTTAATTTTTGAGGATATGTATATAAATTCGTAAAGTTTATAGACTTTGATCACCTTTTATTAAAAAAATAGAAAAAAACAGAAAAACATGAAAAAACAAAATAACAAAAAAAAATCAACAAAAAACAAAAGAACCCTTGTATATATTTTAATAACCCATTTTCCTTTTAAAGAAGTATCTTTTCACATGTGCATCATTTTTTTTCTTTTAACAAATCCATAAAAAGTTCAAAATTAGAAGATTGTTTCAAAAAAATAGAGATTTTGCTTTGTTTTTGCATTATACATATTTTCTTGCATTTCCATGTGCATTTTTCAGGATATTATTGTCATTTAAACTAAGTCTGAAATAAAGGTTAAGAATGGAGTTTAGTTGGGCCTTAATCCATTTAATTTCAGAGGAACCTTATAAGAATTGGAGTTAAGACTTTGCAGGTCCTAGCGACTTAATTCTTTGAGTCCATATGACTATGATCACATGTCATCTTCATTAGTTTAAGTATAATATTACAAAACACACGCATGATTCTTTCTGACAGTGGCTTATCTTGGACAAGCATTCTACACGTAGCTCTTCATGGAGGAGGTAGTGAGGAGGCATAATCTTTTGGCTTGGAGTAGCATACAAGGGTAGTACATCTAGGTGGAACCTCTCGTCTTCCTCTAGGGAGGGTTGTGCATCTCAACCTGATCTAGTAGCATTGAGGTCTAAAGATAGGATGATGTGGGGTTGCAATAATGCTTCAAAAGAGGGATAGTCTACTAGTTCAAGAGGAAAACCTCCTTTTGTACATGTTGCACCTTGTATATATTTTCAAAAAAAAGAGAAAAAACACAGAATCTCCAAAAGTGGATAGGCTTGATTGAAAAGTAAAATGCTTGCCGGAGTGTATATACAAGGATAAAGAAAAAAAGAAAATAATAAGAGCTTCGAAGTTAAATTTTTTTAAGCTTGCAGCTAGATGACATGGCTACACTGGTCATGCATCCAACGATAGGTAGCTACACTGGTTACCATCCATTCTTTTCTCCATCTCCTTTTCTTAAGCTGGTTGTACTTGATCTTACAAGGGAATATACCTGCTCCTTGAGGAAAGAGTGTCTAGACCGGGGGACTAGAGTTATCTTGTTGAGGGAGGTTATTTCTTTGCTACCTTTGAGATGGTGAGCTATTTTTCGCTTACACCGTACAAGTAAAGATTCATAGTCATAAGAATTTGTGTATGTGGACATGTTCTGACCTGACTATTGAGGAGACCTTAATAGGAGTCTTGTGAAACTTAAAGGCTGTTAAGTTTTAAATCCATTTCCCATTAAGCATCCACCACACTAATAATCCAAAGGTCTGACAGAGCTCCATACTACAATTTTATAAAGATAAGTTTAATACTCAATATTATCCTAATTTCTTTATTTTTCCTTTCTTTTTCTTTTATTCACTTATTCTTTCAAATAAGTGTTTGCTAAGGGACTAGCAAAGGTAAAGCACAGGGGGATGATGAATCTGCATTTCATCATCTTTATTCATTTATTTTATCTTAAAATCCTTTAGAAGACCCCTGTATATAATACTAATTCCATATTCTTACTAACTTTCATCTATATGTAAATATTATACATATATTGTTATTTTAACCTAAAATAAATAAATAAATAAAGGAAAAATAAAAAAATAAAAAAGAAGAAGAAGACTGTATATATGCTATAGATACACGCTAACCCGAACCCCGAGAGAAGGTCAAGACTTGACCTGATCGTCCAGGACTATAGTCGGGGGAGATAGGGTCCTTAATCAAAAAAAATTGTGTTGTGAATTTTTTTCTATGTATATTTGTATACTTATACTATTTTATTTTATACATAAATTGACCTCAAATTAAACAAATTTCAAAACAAAAGTTGTAAATGAAAATGTTCTCTAAATAATAAAAATAATTGCAAAATAAAATTATGTATAGAATAAAAGCAATCACACTTGGAAAAGGCCGTAAAGGGATAATTGAAAGACCAATTCTAGCTCTATATGAACTCGAATTAAATCAAACTCATTTCCATTGTCTTCTAATTTAAATTATCTTTAAAATAGTTGTGATTTCAGAATTTTTAGAGTTACAGTTGAAATATCAGTTTTCTGGGGTGGTTTGAGCAATTTTACCATTTTTTATTGTATTTGTTATTTTATTTTTTTGTGCATATTATATTTTTAATATTTGTATATATTGTTTACTGTATTTGAAGTTAAAAAATTTAAGAAAAAATTAAAAATATTTCCTTATTTGTACCTATGTATAATGTGCATTATGTATATATGATATGTATAAAATTAACCTCCTTTAAAAAATCCACAAATATATTATATGACATTAATTAACTAAATTAATATAATTACTAAATTTTGATTTATTTATTTATTTATTTGAAAACCTACCATGTATATAAGATTAGATTTTATACCTTAAATAACCACCATTAAGGTGGCTAATTAATATTCACAAATTAATTATTTTATATATTTTATTTAACTACGATTTTCATTTTTAATTAATTTATTAATTTATTTCATTTATTTAATTCGCCACTAAATACTTTCCTTTTTGTACATATTTTCCTTTTTGATTCTTCTTCTCCTTTTCACGAGCTCCTCTCCTTCTTGTTTGTCTTTATCAATCTTTGGTGAGTGGAGCCCAATCTCCGACAGAAAATATTGTCGTAGAAGGGTGCCTAGCCTCCGAGCCATCCGATGACATCGAGTCGGCCTTCGTCGAGGCCATTACGGCGTCATCCTTTTCCCTTGGTGACAACCATTTTTCTCATTTTTAATCTATGATTTTTGCAATTTAAATTTTGCATTTCATTGTCTTTTTTAGATTGTAGATATCAATCGTAGTTTTAATCATCCATCACGATTCACATCCACCCTCGATTTTGATTCATCTCATTTCCTCTATATCATTGATTCATATTCTATCTCACGCAATCTTCCACCTCCGGTCTCATACGGTGACCGGAGATCTAGGTCCATCTTCCATATCATTGGATCCGCATCCAGTTCACACATTTAGTTTATTTCTACATTTCGAATAATTGGAAACGAGTCATCGTACTTGCGTCCTCCTATGTTTGTGAAGAATTAAAAATAAATAAAAAATATAGTTTTTTTAACATTTGTTTCGCAGGATAAAAAATAACTACAAAAAATATTTACAAAAAATATACAATTTATGTTTTTCCAAAAAAATCTAAAAAAATAATAAAAATATTTTTACAGTTTTTGTTTTTCACCAAAAAATTAAAAAATTTAAAAAATAAAGGGTCTGGATGGCCGTGCCATCCCCACGCAACACTGTCACCATCCTCTACCCGCGTAGGCCACCTCTCATTGCCAACTGATCTCCAGCCACCGGTGGTGCCCCCTGTTGTCCGTCGCCACTTGCCGCAAGGAGCAAGCCACTATATGAGAAGAGCCTAGATGCACAACCTCCACTGGAGCACCTTCACCCTTCCGTGGAGCAGTCATCGACCCACCGCGGGAGCGACGCCTGCACTCCTCGCCCTCTCTGCTTTGATGCCGCCAACCAGATCCGCCAGCGCCATCGTCGATTTGGGGTTAATCTGTAAGAGCGCCGCCACCCTTTGGATGAAAGAGGACAAAGGGGCAGTGCCACCATTTCGTCATTGGCTTGGGTTTGTGAACGAAGAAAAACAAAAAAGGCCCCCGAAAGTTTTACAAATTGTAAAGAGGCCCCTGCCACCCTGTAGTTTATTTCTGTTATTTATTTAAAGCAAAAATATTAGAAATTTACGTTTCAGTCCCTATTTCCATACTTTAAAAATACATGATCTCTTCATTGAAATGAATATTTTTATTACTCTGGAAATTCCACAAAAAATTGTATATATTCCTACAGTGTTCATCTTTACTATTTATAAATTCCATTGTATTTTGTGTTCGTTTGAAATTATTAAAAAAACAAAAATAGTGTCATTTTCTCTATCTGAAATTTTAAAATTCATAAAAATTCAAATAATATTTCAAAAATTCAAAAAATATATATTAGTTCTATTTTATTGTCTTTTAATTCTTATCTAATTTTCATGTCATAATTATTAATAAAACTCAAAAAGTGTAAAATACTTAAAATCTTAAAAAATCAAAAAAAAATTGTAAAAAAATCCAAAAGTAGTAATTTATGTTCTTATTTGTAGATAATTTCCTTAATAATTAAGAAAAATCATCTTCATAATTTTTGCATTTATTTTATTTTTTAAAATTAAAAAATAACCTGGTGTGCTCACTATTTGCATTTTCTCCTATTTTCATTCAATTTCAAAAATCCTATAAAAATATAAAATCACTAAAAAGTTATCGAGAAAGTAAAAAATCATTAAAAATACAAAAATACTTTATTTGAACATTTTTAGCATTTTGTCATTTTTAAAAAAATAAAAAGAGCATTTCTTTCGAGTATATATCATTTGTTTTGAGAAATAATCGTTTTTGAAAATTAAAAAATTGAAAAATTTAAAATCGTTAAAATTTGAAGTTTTGATAGTAGAAAATAGAAATAAAATATTTTAAAAAAATTAAAAAGACAAATTTCAAAACAAAAACTAAGCATAGTTTACTTTGAGAATTCTGTTTTCTTTCTATTGATTTTTTGTCGATTATTTGAATAACCCTTGGGAATTGTAGCCTCCATAAGTTCGATCCAGTTAGCTATATAGGTAAATAACTAGCAAAAATTTCTCTCGCTTCCTTATTCTTGTAATTTATTTTGTAGCTTGAAAAAAAATAAATTTGTTTGTTGACGCTTGATTGGGTTACAACGATTTGTCATTATTCAATAATTTAAAAACCTGAGAAAAGCATAGTCAACACCCCCCTCCTTCCATCACCAGTCACCCGCACTCTCCCTATTTAACTCCCTTGCCAGCCACGCAGCCGCCTCATCCGTCATTAGCCCGACAAAGAGAAGGTGCGACGATGACAACGTCGTCCCTTCGCCACGTACGCCGACAAGATCCTAGGTTTAAGTCCTCGTTGCAGCACATCTTACCCCCTCTGCCGCTAATGCCCCTGCTCCGACCTCCTGTGTCGAGCCAACGTTCCAGTATACCGTCATCGACTGGGATTTCAACTCTTTCCACCATACACCATCCTACCGCTTGAATTCATTCCACCTTTAACCTTTCCATCAAAAGCTCCCTCTCCACCTCGCATATACCACTTCCGCTTCATCGATGACGATTCCATGCGTGAAGTGCATCACCGAGATGCCCTCCACAAATACCGCGCCATGTCTACTCAGCTGGAGCCATTCGCCATCGTTGATATCTAACAACCTCAGGTCGCCCTCAGTCGCCAAGCGTCTCCTGAGGCAAGATCCACATCCGACTAAGGCCTTCATCCCCATCTCGAGGAGCCCACAACTACAGTAAGGCTCCTCCTCCTCCTCCCGCTCGGCTCTAACCAATGCCAATACCACTGCGCCCTCGAGCATGAGGCTAGAGGCCCCCACCACGTGCGTCACATGTGCATTGAGGGAATGTCTGGAACGTCTCCCCCCACGTGATTGTTATGTGCGAGGGAACTTTTAAGCCGAGCCCCCTAATCTCCCTCAAATCGTAGAAATGCCCCCACCGCTGCACGTGCCTCTTAGAAGTTTTGCTGTCAGCCCCCCATTGGGCTGGTGATTGCATGTAAACCCCCCTCTCTACATATTTTTAGTTTATTCTAATTTTTATAATTGCAGACATACCCTTGTGTTTCATTTGAATTTTAATCGACAATTTTGTATCTTTTTAATATTTAAAAATAGCATGATGTTCAAAAAATAATTCTCTACAATACGACATGCTTGTCATATTTTTAGTCTCCGTGATAATTAATAATTAATATTCTTGTGATAAATTGCATATTTTACTCAATCTGTGCTTGGAAATTCATAAGTAATTAACTATAACTCCGAAAATTACCAAAAATTAATGGATTAGAGAATTCATTGTATTTAACATCATTCCCAAAAAGAATTGCATTAGCATGCATGATTGTCCTATAAACATCATTTTTCATATTTCAATCTTTAATTTTTAATAGTTATTAAAACTCGTATTTTCAAGGTTTAGGATTTTTTTGAGATCAATCACCTAGTCGTAGATCTTGAATAATTTTATTCCTTGAAAATAAATAGGTTTAATATATATTATAACTAAATATTGAAATTCACACCGTTTGCATTCATAAATTCCTTAAATATTTATTTTACATCCAAAAATTCCAAAAAAACTATAATGTATTCATTTTATCATAATTGAAAACTCGATTAAATTTCGTAATTTTTGGACATTGTTTGATTGAAAATTGCATTTTAGTCCATAAAATTAGCCACATTTTCATTTTGCATTCCAAAATTGCATTATTAATACCAAAAAAATATACCGCCTCGAAAATAAATGCACGAACTTTGTTAGACAAAATTGTAAGTTGTTCCTTTGCCTCCTTGAGTTCGAGATTGGGACTTGCGCAAGTAAAATAAACATAAAGCCATGTCGATTAAAAATTGATTAATTAAATGTGGTTATTTCTTGATCTATTTCGAATACACGCCAACAACGAAACGACAAATTTAAACGATAATTCACATCAATTGAAGTGGGGTTTTCATGGCTCGTCATATGGCGTTGTTGTTAGGGAGGAAAACGGCTTAGATTTTTCATCTTAAAAAAATAGTGCAACGTTTTTCCATATATTTGGGTAGTCTGACCCCCGAATCTTCATTTTAAATTTTCCATATTTTTCACCAGCATTAATTTTAATTTTATTTTCAGCATTTATTTTCTTATTTTATTTTTAATTTTTTATGTCACGTTATTATACTCTCTCTTATTTATCTTACGAGGTACCCGACGTACGTGGAGAGATTTCTCACAAAAACCAACACATCTTTACCGATGCCCGAAAAGCTGGATTAAAATTAAGATCGAGTCGAGTCGTGGAGAGATTTATTTTTCTGCAATTTTAATTTTTGTAATTAATTGCTCATTAATAGTGGTATTTGTTTAGACTCTCGCATGTATAACACGACCTTGAACTTTTTCTGTGGTTTGTTGTGACCTGTTTCACTCTCTGGTGAGGGTGATGTCTAACTTGAGTGGCTCGTAGGTTAGACCCGCACATACAACTATTAGAGCTTCTAGATTTTTAATATTTGTGCTCGAAGAACCTAAGACCACACTTCACTTAATCGAGACACACATTAGATCGTTCATCTTAGTCAATCTCAAATCTATTCTTCCCGACTAATAGAACTCTCTGCAAGGTAATGTTTTATCGGCTTGCATTCATCTAGAATAAAATTCATTTCTTGTATTGCATCCCACATGGAGATTGTGAGGAATAACTATAAGTCTTCAATCAAAGATACATCATTGTTTTACATGCATCAGCTTTTCCTGAATTCCTCCCTCCTATTTTGTAACATAATTTTAAAAGAAATTAGGACTGGACGATAGACATGTATTTGTGCTCATCTAATTTTCCAAGTAATCACCTCAATAAAATTGAGACTGTAAAATATGGCCGACCAAATTAACTCATAAAATCAAGAATTTTTGTGGGAGAGCAACCCCAACCTTCGATTCATTTATTTATCTTAGTGAGCGAGAGACGACACTTAAGGTTAGAGACCAGCTCCGGAATCTTCGTATTGACTACTGCTTCTATAAAAATGACTAGATAATTCTCAGTGAGGAAATATAGATAGCCGATAAACAATCCAGATTTCGTTAGCAGAGTGGGCGATTTAAAGGACACTGTGTAAGGCTTCGTCCTTATGTAACACGGGTAATCGTTTTACGGTCCGTACTTACACCCATACTGGCTGAAAGTGGATGCAAATAGTCGTAAGAATTTGGGCCAGTCTTTAAGAAAATTTCCGACATCTAACAACTCACTAATTATTTTCTAAGATTGATTTATCACAAATTAAAATTTAAAAGATAATTGTTGAACTCTTGCGGCTTCATTGTGTGAGTTGGTGAAATTAGGGCTTGTATTTTGTTTGTATGCGTGAACCGAATTCAAAGATCAGAAACTACACACTTGTGCTACCACTCTCCTTGACATAATTTTTTTTGGTTTCTTCTAGTAATTATCCTGTGCACCGAGACCAACCATGTCGACTCGTCATAAACCCCCTTAGACAAAGACTAGACAATGGTCTGAGTACCCATCTGATCTATACTATGAAAATGAATTTGTCTCGGTCATATCCAAAACATATAAACCCTATTATATCAAGAATCCTTAAACATTCACTAGAGACTTTGACCCTCGGATGAATCTTGTCCAATCTTCGAATTCCAAGCCATTTTACTCAGATCATCCGATCAAAGAAACCACAACATCATATTTTTCACCTCCACCACTTGTGACTGCACATGATCAACTACCATCCTGGATGGAACCATCTTATTCCCAATTTCTCGCTAAAGCTCTTGAACTATTTAACGATCAAATAGCTTTTGAGACTCATGACTGGCCGAGACATCAAACCCAACCACCTTCATTCTTTCCTCACAATCTGGTTGGGACAGGTCCACAATTCACAGAAATACATCCAAGCTGGACCTTAGGGAATAATATGATAGCCCGATCAAACCTGAAGGAGAGTTCCGCACCAAATAATCATCAATGTTTGATTAACATAACGATCATATCTCTATTAACCAACCAGAATACCACTCTTTCAGGCAAACCTGCACATACAAAGGACCAAACGAATCATATCGACACACATATGCACCCTGTATGACTCCGATGTTTAGGAATAGGATCAACAATGACCATGGAAGTAGACTATACTCAAACCAGCATTGCATGCCTAAGTCACGGTATGCTGAGTATGAGACCTAAAGATTTCTACAAAATCCTCCCACTGAGAAGACTCCTTCCACGATTTTAAAGGAGAAATTTTCATAAATCACATATTGGATATTCCAAGAGAATCTCCTCCCAACTC
The DNA here is from genome assembly GCA_037367405.1 of Ottelia alismoides. Lineage (NCBI taxonomy): Eukaryota > Viridiplantae > Streptophyta > Magnoliopsida > Alismatales > Hydrocharitaceae > Ottelia > Ottelia alismoides. The sequence goes on from JAZKJV010004688.1 coordinate 645,438, forward strand.
ATACGGAAAAATGGAAGATGAAATGACTGGATCGAAAATTCAAAAATGAGAACACACACCGACTGCTCACATGATTGATCATGAAAAGTTTTTGGAGGATGACATTTAGAGTATAGATAAGCCTTATGGATTAATTGAGGATAAATTTAAAAATGTCACTCACCGACTAATTTCATTCTATAGTAACTCGAATATAAAAATGGATGATGAAAAGATCAGATCTCCTGTTGAAAGCCTTGAGGATATTCATAAACTCATCAACTATGTTTACCCTAGGGATGACTCTGACAGAGATAAATCGGCAACTCAAAACCCCTCACCTTTTATAGAAAACACCACATTTACACACCATAAAGAAAATACCAAAAAAATGAAATATTCAAAAACACCCAAAAAATAAAAAATCTAGAAAAATACAAAAAAATTTAAACTAGAGAAGATTTAAAGAATTTGGATCTTGCTCTAAGGGAAGCATTGAAGAAAAGATTGATTTTTGAACTTCCATTTATACAAGCCATTGAACACTTCCCTGACCTTAAAGGATTATAATTAGCAAATTAATGATGAAAAAGTCAGACAGGACAAGAATACAAACTGAAAGACATATCTTGTCATTGGCCACCTCCTTGTTTTTGAGGAGTAATAATGAAGCGGTTGCCATGATTTGACTGTAGAACCAAAGACACAAAATTTACCCATGCTCGAATCGATGACGATTCGCCAATAATTATCCTCACAACCTCTATATATCACATGATCAAACTCGGACCTATTAGGAAGATAAGAGAGATCGTTCAACTGGCTAATCAATCGATAAAGAAGCTGAGAGGAACCATTTCAGTCATCGTTACATTCCAAGGTGCTCCGCTCAAAGTGGACTTCATGGTCATTGATATTAAGCATCAAGGAGAATTCATCCACTCCCTGATCATTCTCGGAAAGCAATTCTTGGCATTAGCTAAGGCAATTATTGAGTGTCAGACTCGAGAAATCAATTTTACAGCATTGGGAGCACTTCGATCTCATCCAGTCTTTAAGGAAATATGATATTCTGAGGCGACCCACGAAGCCGTCAACAGTCGTAACCACCAAGCGGTAGACGAGCCCTACCCTGTTGCTACATATGAGATAATGGTCGTTGAGGAGACTATTGGTTTAGAGACACTCCCCACTGTTCCATTTCCCGTTGCTCTCACCATGGGAAATGACTTCTCATATGAACCTGAGACATATGCATGGATGCATCCTGAGTCGGCCGAAATCTCCTCTTACCACTTTGATCAAATAACACAAGAATGCACCGACATCAAGTCAATTGAGAATGAATATGCGGGATGTGCATTAACCAGTAATTTAGAGCCTCATCCCATAGTTCCATTTCCTACTGCTATCACCATGGGAACTGACTTCTTATATGATTCTGAGACAAGCATGGATGCATCCAGAGTCAGCCGAAATCTTCTCTAACCACCTTGACCAATTCAATCCAACTCAGGAGTGCACAAACATTAAGAAACTAAGAACAAATATGTGGGACGTGCACTCACCAAGTGATGAATATGCATTTCATTATCTTTATTCATTTATTTTAGCTTAAAATCCCTTATAAAAAAACTTGTATATAACACTAACTCCATATTCTTATTAACTTGCATCCATGTGTAAATATTGTACACTTCTTACAATTTTAACCTAAAATAAATAAAGAAAGAAAGAAAGGAAAAATGAAGAAAAGAAAATAAAAAAACAAGGTTGTATATATGTAATAGATACCGATTGATCGAACCCCGAGAGAAGGTCAAAATTTGACCTGATCGACCAGGAATAAAGTAAGGGGAGATGGGGTCCTTATTCAGAAAATCCAAAAAAATTGTGCGTTGTGTATATTTGTATACTACACTATTTTATTTGTACATAAATTGACCTCAAATCAAATAATTTTAAGAACAAAAGTTGTAAATAAAATTTTTCCTAAATAATAAAAATAATTGCACAATCAAATCATGTACAGAATAAAAGCAACCACACTTAAAAAGCCACTAAGCAATAATTGAAAGACCAATTCTGGCTCTCTATGAACTCAAATTGAATCAAACTCACTTCCATTGTAATCTAAGTTAGATTATCTTTAAAATGGCTCTGGTTTCATAACTTTTGGAGTCACAGGTGAAAAGTTGGTTTCTCGGGTGGTTTATGCAAATTTTCCATTTATGTGTATATATTGTATTTTGTAAATATATGTAAATATTTTTATAATTATTTAATATAAAAATAAAAAAATAAAAATTTTAAAACATAAAACTAAGTAGTTTCCTTATTTAACTACGTATATAATGTATCTTATGGATATAATATATGTATATAGTTGTTATTCTTAAATAACCAACACAAAAAAATAAAAAAAATTAACATTTTTTATTCAATTTATTTAAGTGACGAGAATATAAAAAAATAATTTTTGTAAATATTTTTAAGACTAATATATCTCTTTATCTTTATCTCATTTCAATTTTCTCTCTTATCTTCATTCAAAATTTTTAAAAAAATCAAACTCTATTCTCTATCTTTTAATGTGGCTCTCTCTCCCTCATTTCAACTTGATTAATCTTTGGTGAGAGGAGCCCGATTTCCAAGAGTCCTCTTGTTACAGAAGGGTGCCTAGCCTCCGAGATGTCCGGTGACAGCGAGTCGGCCATCGTCGAGGTGATTAAGGTCTTTTCTGCTCTTAAGGTGAGAACCTTTTTTTTCTTATTTTTAATATAGGTTAACTTAGTTTAATTTTTCGTCTTTAATTTCATCATCAATTTTTATCTAGATCTTAGAATTCCCATCACGATTTTATCAACTCTCGATCTCGATATTTCATCTCATTTTTCTCAATCTCATCACTTCAAGTTCTACCTCGCACGACCACTCAACTCCGACCACGTACGGTGGCCATAGATTCGGATCCATCCATTCATTTTTCGTCGGATTCCCTTTCACATCCTAATTTACTTATAAATAATATATATTCTCTCTTCCCAACATTTGTTTAGTAGGGAATAAAAAAATTTAAAAATTAAAATTCTTTAGTTATTGTTTTCAAAACAAAATATAAAAATAAAAAAATAAAAAAATTTGGAGCCGCAATAGCGGTCGCTGTCCACTGCACGACCGCAACCACCACTGCACGCCGCCTCGATCACCGCTGCTCCACCGCCTCCCCCACTCGCCGTTAACTAACACCAGGGGTATGTCGCCCCACCATCCTCCGCACGTCGTCGCCTACCCTCTGCAGATCGACACAGTGCAACGAGCATCTCTGCCATAGCCACTGCCAGGAGTTCCTTCGATGCGCCGAGCATCTCCGCATGTAGCGGAGAACCACCGATCGTCATCCGCCATGAGCACCACTATCATCCCATAGGCTGGAGACCGTCTCCACCTGACCGCAGTCCTGCCCGCGTACGCCATCACCGTCGACATCAATGCTCGTCATCATCCTTCGCCAGTGTTGCCCGTCAAACGCATAGCCACCATCCTCTTCTTCTCTGCGAGTATGTATCGCCTCGTAAGTAGAGAGAGAAGAGTGAGGGCGGCCGTGCATCTTGGCCCCCCTCTTCAGAGAATGAAGAAAGCAACAGGATAAACCCTAATGGGGTGAATTATTAAAAATGGTGAAATTACATTAAAGCCTCCAGGACATTTCTGAATTTGCAAACGAGCCCCAGCCAGGAACAACACGTGTGTTGCACGCGCTTAGGTTGGTAAATTACGTTTTCCATCCCACGTTTTTTTATTATATCTTTCATGCAAAAACTTTAACTTTTTACATTTCAGTCCCTGAATATACAAACATTTATCTTGCTTTATTTTCTTATTGGAATAAATATTGTTGTTGCTCAATAAATTCCCAAAAATCATGTTACGCTCCTAAGTGGGGTATCTTTTTAGCATAAATTTTTCATTGTATTTTATAATCATTTGTTATTACTAAAAAAAATAAAAGATAGTGTATTTTTCTCTTCATAAAATTCAAAAATTCTTAAAAAATCGAATAATGCTTAAAATATTCCAATAAAATTAGATTAGTTATGTTCCATTGTCTTTTATTTTTTTTGCAAATTTGGTGCATTAACTCTTTTCAAAACCCAAAAAATTGAAAAATAATAAAAATCTTTAAAAAATCACAGAAAATTCTACAAAAATCCAAAAATCATCATTTCACTTCTTGATTGTGGATATATTTCTCTATGTCATAAAAATAATTGTCAGGAGTTTTGGGTACTTAAATTATGTTTTAGTTGCAAATTATTCTAGGCTGTGCATTGTTTATCATTTTTTCCATAGTTTGATTTTTAGAAAAAAATCAAAAACATCTAAAAAATCTACGAAAATTCCAAAAAAATTCAAAGCCCTTAAAACCAAAACATATTTTCCATGGATTTTTCTGAGCATTTTTTATATACTTGAAAAATACAAACAGAGTGTGGTGAGCGCATATCTTTCCTTGTACGTATTGTTCATTATTTGAAAATTAAAAAAATTGCAAAATTAAATCACTAAAAATTTGAAAATAAGAAAATAAAAAATAGAAATAAAGTAAGTAAAAAAATTAAAAAGGAAAAATCACAAAAAACCAAGATAGTTTGCATTTGAGATTGCCTTTTTCTTTTAATTGATCTTCAATTAATTGAATAACCCTTGGAATTATAGACTCCCTGAGTTCGATCCTGTTGCTATATAGGTAAATAAGTAGCACAAATTTCTCTCGCTTCATTATTCTTGTAATTTTTTGCAGCTTGAGAAAATAAATTTTGTTGACGCTTGATTAGGTTGCAACGACATTGTTCATAATTAATATAATTAAAACCCCTCAAAAAATCTCGATAAAAAAATGGCGCCGTTGCCGGGGAGGCACGGCGTGGGTAGTTAGGTTTCTCTTTTGATGTGCTATTCTTGGTTGTGCATATCTGTTTATATTTTGCCAAATTATTTCATTGTTCATATTCGCTGCTCATATTCGATAATTGTGTTTCTTACACATTCTCTATTTTTTTTCATGTGAGGGCCCACAGAGCGAAAGAGGCAATCCTAGGAGAGCTGAAGCACCCAAGCGAAGCAGAGGCAGCTTGATTCTTCACCGAACCGTAGGATAGTGTGTGACGAGGAGAAGAAGAATTGAAGGAGACAAAAAAATTTTTTAGACTTTTTTCATTTATTTTTCTTCTAGCATTTGAACCCTTGTAAATGGACATTCATTTCTTGCATTTCTACTTCGCCAAGTACCTGTGCACTTGGGGGACCTCACCGGTTTTGTTTTCATCACCTTATTTTTCTTTATTTTCACGTGGATTTCGTGAACTACCTATTGTTGCTTTAATTAATTTGCTTGAGCCAGATAATTAATTAGATCCAAACATCCTAAACAAGAATTTCTATACCTATAGAATAGAGCGCAGTTGGACTTGGTCAAATTAACATGTTCTTGCACGTAATAGAAGCTATTGTTAGGACAGTTCACTTGAATTTGCATATAGGTTAGTTTCTTTTTTTGTATTTCAATTCGGTACGGATCATTTGCATGTAGAGTGCTGGAGACAAGGTATGCATCTCTAACCCCTACATGCATCATTGTGTTTAATTGCGCATTGCCATTTCCGATCACCTTCCTTGTTTTCACTCACATAAGTTAAAAAGGAAATTGGACACTCAGTAGGCGATTCATTGAAAATACGCAAATCAAGTGATAACTGCATGAAATTGGGACTGCTAAAGTAAACTTGACCTTAAAATAAATGTAAGGAAAACTAATTGTTTTGGGGAGACTAACCCCCTCATTAGTTGGTTTGCTTGAGCGAGAGAGTGACCCGCACACTAGGATAGAGCCACACCCGAACTTTCTTCAGACTACTATCTTGTGATTAGTTGTTCTCCACTGAGGACTTCATCGGGTAGCTCGTAATTGGTTTGGGATTTCCTCAGCAGAGTGGGCAAATCGGGTATCCAGTAAACGGTCCGCAGCCATACTGGTTGGGAAAAAGTAGTTGTAAGATTGGGATAGTCTCCTGGGAGCATTGGGTTCCTAACAGCCCGCTTTTAACCACTCTAATAGATTGTATTCTCTCTAAACTCTAAAAATTGATAAGATAATTGACCGAACCTTCACGGTCTTCACATTGCGTTGAGTTGGTGAACTGGGGGTTTGTATTGTGTTTGATTGCTATTGATAGAGATACTTCTGCACAATTTGCGCCTTCATTCACTTTCACTCTTGCATTGACCTTCGTGCTCTCGCATCATGTCTACTGATTTGGAAGAAGTCAGACCAGAGTATTTTTCGTTCGGACTTTACTAACTCATTCTACACTCCGATCTGTTCACCTTCACCCTTCACGACATCCATAAACCCACTATTTGAAATTGGCTTTAATCTCGAATTAATATCTGAGACTCTATCAATCATGAGCACTAGTCGAATGTCATGCACATTTTCAGAGTCATACACCGGACACTTGATGCCACCAAAGGGAAAGTGAATCATGTCGGAGCAGGATGAGATCAACAATACCATGTTAGCCTCTATCCAGTCAATTCAAGCCCAGATAACAAAGCAGGCTAATTTTTAGACCACATTGAGAGACATGATTCTCAAGATGAGATAGGAAAGAGAAGATAGGAGAGAGGAGGATATAAACAACCCTGGAGGTGGGAATGACGGAGAAGACCCTAACATAGAACCTGGGGCAAAGCCTACATTAAAGGATGCTTATAATCCAGGGGCAGGATAGACACATTCTTGTATACAAATCCCTACGATTCATGGGCATTTCGAGCAAAAGCCTACTATTTTGCCTCTTCTCCCAATATTCCATGGAAATATTAATGAAGAACCTTACATACACCTCCATCAGTTCGATCACATTTGTGGAACAGTACACTACCCAAATGTCCCATTAGAGGTAGTGCAGATGACCTCCTTTCCATTCAATTTGATGGACAAAGCTTTATATGGTTGAATCACTTGGGAAAGGATGTCACTACTTGGGAAGAGTTTAGGTCCACATTTCTGAACAAATATTACCCGCTCGAGCGACTCAACCAAATGTAATCCTTTATTGCTAAATTCTCGCAGATGCCCCAGGATCCTATTCACGAGGCATGGAAAAGATTCAAAGATCCGATGAAGAAATGCCCCCATCATGATATTCCAAAGACCAACCTTGTGCAAAATTTCTTTGGGGGTTTAAGCATAGAGAATCAAAAGCTGGTAGATGCCGCTTGTGGGGGAAGCCACTTCAACAAGGACAAGGATGTCCTTTATCAAATCTTTGAGGAGATGGCGGAGAGTTCAACAGCTCTTTCTTCTTAACGTGCTTTTCAGAAGCATCCCGTCACCTCCCCAATAGTATCCCACAAGGTTGTCAATATGAGGGCAACACATGAAGTGGATAAGGTGGATAGTACTGACCTGGCCATCATTGGAAACCACCTATCCAAAGTGGACATTATTGAGAAACGATCCAAGGAGCTTGATAAGCTTCAAGTGATCGAGCAGAGGATGAAGAACCTGGATAAGCTGGATGAGATAACAAAGCACCTGGAGCTTCTTGTGAGTAAGATCAGTGCAGCTCATAGCGTGAGTACAATAGACGATACCTTTACTAGGGAGCATACTTCTTCCACACAGTAGAGTAGTGGAGGACCATCCACAGTTTTGCATGTCTAGTATGTTCAGACACCTGATAAGGTTCAGCAGCATTCACATCAGATAGTCCTTTACCAACAGGAAGTAGCCTACATTTCTAAGCAGCAATCTCCACCTCCACCTATCATTATGGATATGAACGACATCTGGTTAGACCGTAAGAGAAACCAGTCCTGTCCGTCAGGATAAGGCCAGTTGGGTTCACTGTAGGGTCAGAGACCCGCCCACCTGTTTCAGAGAGGCAAACAACAACAGTACTAGCACCAGTAGTTCCAGCCTCACTATTAGTCTCCACCATAGTTCCAAAACTGGAGACAAGGCCAGCCACAACAACAATCTATGTATTTTCCTCGTCCTACCCAGCAACAGATTGCATATCATGGACAATATCCTCCTCCTCCTCATTATCAAAATCCATATGGGTACCAACAGCCTCCGTACTATCAGCTTCAGTGACAACCAGTCAGTGAGCAACCTGAGGCCCCTTCAGTCAATCCAGCACTGGACCAACTTGCATTGCTCATGAAGAACATGAATGAGTTGACTTAACGGATCGACGATCTGACCACCACCAAGACACTGATTCCAGCACAGGTCGAAGCCAACTCCAACAAATTCAAATGCAAGGAGCAGGTAGCCAATAGTCCATCCATCCCCGAGAGACGTAAATCCCTTGATTTTACATGTTTATTTGACGCCATTCATATCAGGAGCAGTAGGAGATTGCAGCTGCCTACGCAACAATTGGGGTTGGGAGATCAAACCACTGAGAGAGCATCATCTTCTACATCTTCTCCTTCAACAGCAGTCGGGAGGACCAGTGTAGCAACACCAGAGTCTAGAGTTTCACCACCTTCACCAGGTAGATGTAGATCACCATCAACAAGGGAGAATATACCAGTCGTAGATTCTTCCTCTTCACCAGCAACAACATCCCGTTCTGTTTTAGATTCTGTTTTTCCTTCTCCTTGTTTGTACAACACTGTACAGACTGATTCTGGTTGTCCTTTTGTACATGAGGATTCTAATTTGAAGAATGGAAATGAACGTTTGCATGTTTATTCTGATTCTGTGCCACTTCCTACTGCTCTCAAAGCGAAGAAAATTCAAAAATAAAAAATAGCCTTCTGTGATCCTGGAGTGGTTGAGATCTTACAGAACGTTTTTTTAAAGATGTCACTCCTTAATGCCATGGAATACATGCCTACAGTAAAAAAGGGAATGAAAGAGACATGTACACAAAGCGTCAACAAAGGAAGAACAAACGAAAGGAAACAAAGAAACACATCTTGACCATGGCCACAATACATGCCATCAGTAACCTCCCACCTAAAAGGAAAGACAAGGGAGCACCTCATATCCGTTGCCATATCTTTGATCAAGAATTTGATTGTACTCTTCTTGATAGCAGTTCCTCCGTTAATCTCATGCCTTCCTCTTTACTAACTGAATTTTGGTTAGGGCCTCTTAAAACAACCAGAATGATACTTTAGTTTGTTGATAGATCGATTAAGAGGCCAACATGCATTTTAGAGGACGTTATAGTAACGATGCAGGGAATGAAATTCCCTGTTGATTTTGTTGTCATGGATATTGGCACACATGCACCGTTACTCCAAACCAGATCATACTAGGTCGACCGTTCCTCCGAATGGTCGAAGCAATAGTTGATTATGGTACTGCAGAGATCACCTTTCACTCTCGTAGTGACAAGGTGAAAATTGAGTCGATTACTGATCCAAGACCATAACCGCCACCGACAGCAGATGATACAGAGAATGTTATATCAGAGCTAGATGACAGTGATTTTCTTACTGAATTCTATGAGACAGATCTTTTCACTAATTTTATAGGCACCCAGGAGTTCCTTTCCCAAAAGGACTCTATGGAAAGAACAGTCGACCTGAGTTCCCTTGGTGGTCCAATTGAGATAATTGCTGATGAGCAGTTTGAGCTGATTTCTTAGGATCAATCTGAGTTTCTAGAGGCACCTTCTGATATTACGTTGACACACTTTTCTGAGAGTACTGATGATAGGCCTCCTTTTGAGAGTTATAAGGTCCAGAAATCTGAGCCATTCCTTGAATTTCCTGAATTATGCACAGATGAGAGACATCTTTCTGAGATTATTGCTGAGATATCTGAGCCATTAATTGATAAGAATATTGAACATCCTGATGAGCCCTCCCTTTCTGAGCAGAGATCATTCGTTGCAAATCAAGGTGGACAATCCACAGAGTATAGATCACATACTGTCTACCATTATAGTAGCGGAGGTTATTACAGAGCCGATTCAGACCCCTCCTGAGCTCAAGGTTTTACCATCAATGATGAAATATGCCTTTGAGGAGTCCAGAATCGCCCTACGTTAATTATCGTGAATTATCATGCATTTAAATTAATGTCATTTCGTTGTAGGAAGGCAATCAGAATCAGTTAACAAATAACCACAATTAATTTAGTCATTTTTAATCAATGCATGGTTTTTTGTTTATTTTACTTGGAAAAGACCCAAGGTCGAACTCAAGGAGGTATAGGAACAACCTAGAAATTTGTCTATCAAAGTTCATGCACGGTTTTCAAGACGATATTTTTTGTATATTTGATGCAATTTTGGGATGCAAAATGCAAATTTGGCCATATTTAAGGACTAAAAAGTAAAGATCAATCAAACGATGTCTGAAAATTACGAAATTTTTCCAAGATGTAAATAATTGTGAAATGAATGCATTGTAATTTTTTTTGAATTTTTAGATGCAAGAAAAATATTTTATGAATTTATGAATGCAAACGATGCGTATTTCAATATTTAATTATAATAAATATTAAACCTATTTATTTTTAGTGGATAAAATTATCCAAGATCTGTCACTAGGTAATCGATCTCATAAAATCCTAAACCTTGAAAATATGAGATTTAATACTTATTAAAAATTAAAGATCGAATTAGGCAAAATGAATTTTACAAGTCAATCTATGCAAGCAATTGCAATTCTTTTTAGGCATGAAGTAAAATACATCTAATTCTACAATAACTTTTTAGCAATTTTCGGAGGAATGGTTAATTAGTTATGAATATTTAGGCACAAGATGGACAAAATATGCAATTTTCCACAAAACAATTAAATATTAATTAACCACCGATCAAAAAAATGTCAAACATTTGCCATAATGTAGAGAATTAATTGAAGAATATCATGCTATTTTTGAATAATAAAAATAATGTGAGGGAGAGGTTCAAAATAAGTGGGAAACACAAGGGTATGTCTGCAATATTACAAAATATGAATTAAAAAATAGCAGTGAAGGGACTAATTTGCAATTACCTAAACTCATGGGGGGTTTTCTGCAAAATTACCAAAGCATCACGTACAAAGCACGTGACCTCTGGTGGTAGGGCTTTTTGTAATTTGTAGAAGCCTTAGAGGGCTCAATGCAAAATGTCCAGGAGTCACGAACATCACACATGACCCAAGAAATAGTGGGTTGTTGCGTAATTAAATGAAGATCTAGGGGGCTGAGAGCAAGTTACCCCAACACATGCTCCTCGAGCGTGTGGGGGCCACGGGTCCTACGCCCGGTGGCTCGCTGATGGAAAGATGCAGTCTTGGGCGGAGTGGCTACCGCAGGGCAGCAGGCTGAGCGAGGCTATGCTGGAGACGAAGACGACAGAGTCCTCCTCCCGGTGGATTCTATATTGGAGTTGATGGCGAAGGCTGGCAAAGCCGAAGGAGCCTCTGTGGCGTGATGGTGCAGGGAGCGAAGGTATTGCATTGGAGGAATGCACGCGTTGTCGATGATGTTGGCGTTGTAGGCTGAAAGTTGTGAAGGCGATGGAGTTTGGACGTTGGTAGCACATGTCGTCGATGATGATGGAAGTGGACGAAGCAGGTGCGTTGATGAAGCGTCGTTGGCTCGACGACCAAAGAAATCAGAGTAAGCAGTTGTACATGGGACTCGGAGCTGCAACGAAGCTTGAGAGCTTCGGATCTCGCCCAACCTTCAGAGAGCGTCGTCAACGGCGTTGTCACTGCCAGAGGCACGATTCTCTTCGAGTTGTGTGAACTAACGGATGAGTTCAACGGAGTGGGGCGGCGTCGTAAAATAGAGGGCTGAAGGGGGTCGAATATGGCAGGAAGGAGGGAGATGGTTCGATGGGGATATCAGAGAGGAGGAGATCAGAGAGCGCGGGGCAACGAAGGATCACGAGATGCGCCGGTAGAGGGCAGAAATCATGGGGCGACGGTGAAATTTTGGGGGTGGCAGCGGAAACGAGGAGGATGGCTCCTAGGCCAAAGATCGGATGGTCCAAATGAAGCTACGTGGCAGAGTCTTTTAATAAATTTTTTTATTTTTTTATTGAAATGGAATATAAAAAGCCCAAAAATGGGTGACACGTGGTGCCTCCAGGAGCTGCCATGTAGTGTCTTCAGGAGCTGCCACGTGTCAGCCCCACAAAAATCAAATAATAAATGTAAAGACAATTCTCGAACAAATAGAAAATGACCTTGTATTGAAAACTTTTCTTCACGAAAGTTGCTCGTCTCGATGAGATCTACAACTTTTATGAAGAGACCAAAAAAAAATTCAAACATCTGCATAAAGTGATATTTTTGGGGTATCCCATGTACACAAACTACATTGATTTTTGGGTTTTATAATTTTTTATCATTTTTAAATCGGATAAAAATTCGAAGAAAATAGGATATCATCAAAGATAAATATATACACATTAATCTATTTTTTGGATTTTTATTAAGTAAGAAAAAGAAGAAATAAAATAAAAAACGAAAAAGACAAATTTTGTACAGACAGTTCCTGAAGACTCGGACTCAATTAGTTTCTTTGATTTCAAGCCCATTTTAGATTTGGATTTTTGTGCATTTTAATTAAACTTGCATCAAAGAAGATAAATGGATTAATTATGTATATAAAATATTAGGTCAAAAACTGCTAAAATACAAAATGTATAAGAGAGGCCCAAAACCCAACTTTCACATATGAACTCGGATTCACTTGAACTTTGTATTATTTTGAAGGCAATTGAATGTACATTAGTTCAAAAGTGAGTAGGATCAAATCGGACACTGTACGGGGAAGGTATCCAGGTTTTAGTCCGGAAATCTTAGAAATAGGGTTTGAGTTTTTGGTCCACTTATTTAGGTTTTTGATTTTTTTGTATTTTTCATTTATTCTTGTTAGTAATATGTACAATGTGGAGGTCGTTTCAGGTCATTTGGAGTTAGCATGAATTAGTTAAAAATCAGGGAAGTTAGGCTATTTACAGGTCATTTTGGCTGGGATTTTTGGCTTCTTATTTTGTGCAATAATAAGTGATAAAAAGCCATTCTTATCAAAACATGCATGAATGCTAATTATGCATAATAAATGAAGAAATGCTAATGATTTTTAGGGATATGAGTTTAATTAGTCATTTTTAGAGTGGTGAATCTGAGATTCATCATCCCCTTATACTTAAACCATGCTCATCCCTAAGCATAAAAAAGAAATGCAATGTGGTGAAATGAGATTGGATTTCATACCAAGACCATGAGCAGAAAGTGAAAATGGAATGAGACCTAGCCTTTGGATTATTAGTGTGGCAGAACTTCTGTGAGACTTCGAATTTTAAAATCAATAGCCTTCAAGTTCTACACATCATTGCCACTGTTTCGGCTCAGAAGTCATCTTAGATCAATACTCCTCCCAAAGCATACCCCATGAACATTGGACAATTGACTCATGTGTGTGAAAGATTTTAGCTCTTCCCATCCAGAATGCTGGAATACCATGCAAACCTCCTCTCCAACAACTCATCCTCGGGGAGTCATGTAAGTCCTTCTAAGGTCTGTCGCGTTGTATTCACAATCGAATAGAGGGAGAAATTAGAAGAAGGAGAAAAGAACTGGAGGGTGGCCAGTATAGTCACTTCTCCTTGTGAAGCTGGCTAGTTTAGCCAATTCTCCACCAAGATCTGTAGGTTTTCTTGAAGCTTGGATCTTTTTCGTCAAATATTTATTTGGTAGTGACTTCTTTGTATTTGGATTTTTTGGTAGCTCTGCTTGGATCTTGTTGTGACCCTACGGATATAGAATCTTTTTTTCCTCACATGTTTTAGGGTCTTAGAAAAATTATGCCCAGCCATCCATACCTTTTCCGAAGCTTTATTTCATCCCGTACTTCGATCTTTGGATTTCCACGCTACAAGAAAAGAAACTCACACAATATTCCAGCATCTCTTTAGAGTTGAGCTAAGTGCATAGTGTGATTGTACAAATTAATTCCCTATTTCAGAGTCGTACCCAGAATGAAGAGACGATGTTAGACACTAATAGTAAAACGCTGCACATTGTCATGTGGAACTCTATGATTTAAGTCATAGAGCTGAGGCTTCTAAAATCAAATTTGTCAGTGAAGTTCCTCTGGAAATTAGGTCGATTAAGGTCAAGTCCAGACCACTCTCGGTTTCTGCTCATAACTCGGTTTAGAACCCAAGGACTTTTCACAAATGCAAATGAATGTAATGTTGGATGAAGTGCTGGTGTGTGAAATGCAGACACATTTTTTTTGAAAAAGTTTTTTTAATGCAAAATTTAATAAGAAGCCATTTTTCAAAAAATTTGGGTTGGATATAGTCAGTGTTAGTAGCAAATTTTTTTCTCCCTCTTTTTTTTTCAAGTTAGTTACCCACCCCGTAAATACATATAGACTTATGCGAAAGTACGAGATATGGGTAAAATATATACATAGTATATATACACCCCCTCTATACTTAGCGAGTGTTGTGTCCTCAGAGTACAAGAAGCGTACAGAATACATAGCTCGGGCTAAGCGTAAGAGAGTGAAAGAGGAAAAAAAAAGATATATTAGTCCGCCCCCTATACTTAGGCTGTGAACAATATAAGTATAGAAGAAGAGTGAAAATGATGTGGTCGGGATAAGTGAATGAGGAGAGTATATACGGATGCGCATCGGTTCCCCCTATACTTAGGCTTTGGTCAGCCTAAGTAAAGAAGAAGTGTGGAAATGAGGCTATCGTGAGATGGGGAGAATGGTATGTACATATGGCATCGATCCCCCCCTATAATTATGACTTGACCTATGTAATGGAAGAAGATGTACAAGGAGACCGATGGGGTCGGGAGGGACGGTGGGTAGTTGATGATTAAGGTAGTTTTCGGTCAATCTTTTTGTGAGCATGTGGTGGGAGATCGTAATGATAAGAAGGAGATGGAGCATATGATTCCCAACCATTATCGGTGTTATTATCAGAGAAATCATGCTGGATAGTATATGAAGCTTATGAATCAGATGAAAGATAACCATCATCGGAGTTATCTTCAGAGGAATATTATTTGAAAGTGGAGGCACTCTAGATATTCTTGTTCTTTAGTTGCCTTAGTTGTTTTCTCAGAATTTCTTCCTTCTTGGGATCAAGAGATTTGTCCTCAGATGAATACTCTAAAGCACTAGTCTTAGTCAGCTCATAAGAAATTACTCCAGTATATTTGATGAGACCAGGAGAATCAGCTTTGGATGAATAATAATGAGGAACGGGAGTAGCCCAAAGGGAATCAAAATTTGGATCCTTGCGAAGATATAGTTTTAGAACTACTGAACAGACCTCACTCATGTAGATTACCTTTTCTGGACCTGATGAGGAACCATCAGACGATTCCTCTTCCGGAAGGTCAAAGGTGATTTTCTTTTTAGATGAAGGAACAATCATTTTGTTTTCTGAAGGTGCTGGTCTTGAGAGTGAGGTGTTGACACTTGAGTCTCCAAATGAATAACCATTGAAAGTTTTGTTCTTGGTCAGTGTTCGTTTCGCGTATTTGTTCTTAGTCTTCTTAATGTTGGTGCACTCCTGAGTTGGAATGAATTGGTCAAGGTAGTCAGAGATGGTTGACTCAGGGTGAGTCCATGCATATGTCTCAGGATCATATAAGAAACACTTTTCCAGAGCCGTGGGAAATGGAATAGTAGGGAGAGTCTACATGTTCGTTCTCAGTTGACTTGATGTTGGAGCATTCTCGTGTGGGGTTGATTTGATCAAGGTAGTTAGAGAAGGTTTCGACCGACTCATGGTGCACCCATGCATAAGTCTCAGGATCATATGAGTCATATATTCTATTTTCCATGATGAGAGCAGCTGGAAATGGATCAGGGGGGAGAGTCTCTAAACCAATAGTCTCATCAACAATCGCTATCTCAGGTGTAGAAACGGGATAGGGCTCATCTACCGCTTGATGGTTACGGTTGTTGAGGGCTTCATGGGTTGCCTCTAGGAAAATCGTGGTTCCTCAAAGACTGTGTGAGATCGAAGTGCTTCTAATGTTGTAAAATTGATTTCCCGAGTCTCACACTCAATAATTGCCTTATCCAATGCTAAGAATGGCTTTCCGAGAATAATTGGAGACTAGATGAATTATCCTTGATGTTTAATATCAATGATCATGAAGTCTTTTTTGAGCAGAGCACCTTTGAATGTAATGATGACAGAAGTGGTTCCTCTCAGCCGCTTTATTGATCGATAGGACAGTTGAACGATCTCTCGTATCTTCCTGATAGGTCCGAGTTTGATCTCGTTAAATGCAGAGGTTAGGAGAATATTAATTGGTGAATCGTCATCAATTCGAGCATTGGTAAATATTATGTCTTTGATTCTACAGTCAAATCTGGGCAACCGCTTCACTATGCGGCTCTTGGTTTTTCTCCTCAACACCAAGGAGGAGGCCATTGATAAGATATGTCTTTCAGTCTTTGTTCTTATCTTGCCCGACTTTTTCATCATTAATTTGTTCATTACAAATCCTTTCAGGTCAGGGAAGTGTTCCATGGGCTGTATAAAGGGAAGTTCAAAAATCAATCTTTTCTCTAGTGCTTCCTTTAAAGCAGGATCCAAATTCTTCAGATCTTCTTCAGTTTCAATTTTTATGAAATTTTCCGGTTTTTCGATTTTTTTGGTGTTCTCGATGTGGTGTGGTGTTGTGGTGTTTTCCGTAGATGATGAGGGATAAGAGTCAGGGTCAGAATCAGAACCATCCCTAGGGGAGGCATATGCAGAAGTGTCACTGTAAGAGTTATCCCTAGGGTGAACATATTCTGTAGGTTTGTGAATATCCTCAAAATTAGATCTAATCTTTTCCTCATCCATTTTTATATCCGAGCTACCATAGAGTGAAATTAATCGGTCAACTAACTTTCTAAATTTATCCTCCATTAAATGAAATCTCTTATTTTTCCTCGAAATATCATCCTCAATAATCTGTTCATGATCAATCATGGGAGCAGTTGGTGTATGTTCTTGTTTTTGAATTTGAGATTTAATAATGTCATCTTCCATTTTACTGTATGATCGGAGAGGAGATTCTCTTGAAATATCTAATATGTGTTTTTTATTTTCTGAAAATTTCTCCTCAAAAATTATGGAAGGAATCTACTCAGTGGAAGGATTTTGTGGGAATCTGTAGTCTCATACTGAGCATGCCGTGACTCAGGCATGCAATACTGGTTCGAGTAGAGTCTACTTCCATGGTCATGATTGATTGTATCCCCGAACAATGGAGTCGTACAGGCTGCATATGTGTCGATATCATCTATTTGGTCTTCTGTATGTGTAGTATGATCGAAGAGTGATATTCGGGTTGGTTAATAGGAATTTGACCGTCCCGGTTAATCCAACTCTGATGATTCTTAGTTGCAAGCCTCTCCATTTGGTGTGATTGGGTTTGGTCTTTTGGCTAGTCATGATTCTCAAAAGTGATTTGATCTTGAAATGGCTCATTAGTATCAGCGAGAAATTGGGAAAAAGACGGTTCAGTCCAGGATGGCAGTTACTCAGGTGGTCGAGGTGAAAAATATGGGGCTTTGATGACTCTGATCAGATGATTCGAGTAGAGTGGCATGGAATTTATCGAAGGGGCAGGATTCATCCGAGAGAGAGTCTCCCACAAATGTTGGAGCATTCTGGAAAGATGAGGGTTTAGATGATTTGGGCATGACCAAGACAAATTCATTCTCATAATATAGATCAGATGGATACTCGGACCATTGTCCTGTCTTTGTCAAAGGAAGTTGATGATGAATCGACATAGTTTATCTCAGTGCAAGTGCACAGGATATCCAAAAGAAACTTTTATCAAGGAGATTGATGGGACAAATGTGCGGCTTTTGATCTTTGAAATCAGTTGACGTACACCAATGGAAACACAAATCAAACCCCAGGTTCACCAACTCACACAACGAAGCTGCCAGAGTTCAACAATTATCTATTTAATTTTAGTTGGTGATAAGATAATCTTGGAAAATAGTTAGCGAACTGTTAGATGTCGAAAATTTTCTTAGAGACTGGCCCGAATTCTTACGACTAGTTGCGCCTACTTTCAGCCAATATAGGAGTAAGTATGGATCATAAAATGGCTACCCGTGTTACTTAAGGATGGAGCCTTACGTAATGTCATTTAAACCACCCACTCTGCTAAGGAAATCCGGACCGTTTACCGGCTACCTGTAGGTCCTCACTGAGAAGTAGCTAATCATTTTTAGAATCAGTAATCTTAACGAAAATTTCAGAGCTGGGTTCTAACCTTAAGTGTTGTATCTCGCTCAATCATAAAATAAATACATCCAAGGTCAAGGTTGCTCTCCTGCAAAAATTTTTCTGATTTTATGGGTTAACTAAAGTCGGCTATATTTAGTAGTCCCAATTTTAATTAAGCGATCACTGAAAAATTAGATGAGTACAAATACACGTATACCATCCAGTCCCAATTTCCTTTTAAAATTATGTGACAAAACAAGAGGGAGAAATTCGAAAAAGTTGATGTACGTGAAACAATGCTGTATGCTCAAATAGAAGACTTACAGTGATTCCTAGCAATCTCCATGTGGGATGCAATATAAGAATTGAAAATTTATTCTAAATGAATGCAAGCCGATGAAAACCACACCTAGTAGAAAGTTCTATTAGTCGGGAAGAATTGATTTTGAGTTTTTGACTAAGTTGAACGATCTAAGGTGCATCTCGATTAAAGTGATGTGTGGTCATAGGTTCTACGAGCACAATCAAAAATTTAAAAGCTGTAATAGCTGTTTGTGTAGGTCTATCGTAAGTGCCACTCATGTTGGGCCCCACCCTCATCGGAGAGTGAAACAGGCCACTACACACCACAGAAAAGTTTGAGGTTTTTTACACACGCGAGAGTCGAAACGGATACTGCTAGAAATGAGCAAATATATACATAAACTAAAATTACAGAAATATAAATCCTAGACTCTACGCTCTCTCACAACTCGGATCGATCTTAATTTTTAATGTATCTTTTCAGAAGTCGGTGAAGATGTGTCGGTTCTTGAAAACCGCTCCACGTATGATGGGTACCTCACAAGAAAAATAAGAGAGAGAGTGTAAGAGAGTGACAAAAAAGTAAATAAAAAATAAAATAAGGAAATAAATGTAGAAAAGAGGAAAAAATAAGGAAAATATATAGTGAAGATTCGGGGGTCAGACTACCTGAATAAAGAAAACCGAACACAAAAAAAATTTGTAGACCAAATCTAAGTTGTTTGCCTCCCCGGCAACGGCGCCATCTGACGAGTCCGGAATCACCCTATGTTAATTGTTGTGAATTATCATGCATTTAAATTAATGTCATTTCATTGTAGGTGGGCAATCGGAATCAGTTAAGAAATAACCACAATTAATTTAGTCAATTTTAATCAATGCATGGTTTTTTGTTTATTTTACTTAGGAAAGTCCCACATTCGAACTCCAGGAGGTAAAGGAACAACCTAGAAATTTGTCTATCAAAGTTCATGCACGGTTTTCGAGATGATATTTTTTGTATTTTTGATGCAATTTTCGGATGCAAAATGCAAATTTGGCTCATTTTATGAACTAAAAAGTAAAGATCAATCAAACAATGTTCGAAAATTATGAAATTTGGCCAAGATAAAAATATTAATGAAATGAATGCATTGTAATTTTTTAGAATTGGATGTAAGAAAAATATTTTATGAATTTATAAATGCAAATGATGCAAATTTCAATATTTAATTATAGTGAATATTAAATCTATTTATTTTCAATGGATAGAATTATCAAAGATCTGTCACTTAGTGATCGATCTCATAAAAATCCTAAACCTTAAAAATATGAGATTTAATACATATTTAAAATTAAAGATCGAAATAGGCAAAATGATTTTTACGAGGCAAACTATGCATGCAAATGCAATTCTTTTCGTACATGAAGTGAAATGCAACTAATTCTACAATCTGTGAATATTCAGTAATCTTCAGAGCAATGGTTAATTAGTTATGAATTTCCAAGCACAGGATGAG
Organism: Ottelia alismoides; assembly: GCA_037367405.1. Taxonomy (NCBI): domain Eukaryota; kingdom Viridiplantae; phylum Streptophyta; class Magnoliopsida; order Alismatales; family Hydrocharitaceae; genus Ottelia; species Ottelia alismoides. The sequence goes on from JAZKJV010004688.1 coordinate 665,473, forward strand.
TAAAGTATGCAATTTTCCATAAAGCAATTAATTATAAATTAACCGTCGATAAAAAAAATGTCAAACATATGCATGTAGAGAATTAATTGAAGAACATCATGCTATTCTTGAATAAAAAAAATAATGCAACATAGAGGTTCAAAATAAGTGGGAAACATAGGGGTCTGTCTGCAATATTACAAAAAATGAATTAAATAAAATAGCAGCAAAGGGACTAATTTGCAATCACCTAAATTTTGGGGGGGATTTCTAGAATATTACCAAAGCGTCACGCGTAAAGCACGTAACCTATGGTGGCGGGGCCTTTTTGTAATTTAAAGAGGCTTTAGGGGGCTCAACGCAAAATATCCAGGAGTCACGTGCGTCGCACGTGACCTTGGAAGTAGTGGGTTGTTGCGCAATTGAACGAAGATCTAGGGGGTTGAGAGCAAGTTCCCCCAACGCACGTGCTCCTCACGTGCGTGGGGGCCTCGTGACCTAGCACGATGGCTCGCTCACGGAAAGATGTTGTCCTGGGCGAAGTGGCTGCTGCCGAGCAGCAAGCGGAGCAATGTTGTGCTGGAGTCGAAGACGGCAGAGTCCTCCTCTCGGTGGCTTCTTGATTGGAGTCGACGACGAAGGCTCGACAAAGGCAGAGGAGCCTCTGTGGTGAGATGGTGCAAGGACCAGAGGAGTTGCGTTGGAGGAGTGGAAGCGTTGTTGATGATGTTGATGTCGTAGGCTCAAAGTCGCGAAGGCGATGGAGTTTGGACATTGGTAGCACAGTCCGTCGATGAAGATGGAAGCGGACGGAGCAGGTGCGTTGATGAAGCGTCGTTGGCTTGACGGCCAAAGAAGCCGGAGCAAGCAGTTGTACATGGGACCCGGAGCTGCAACGAAGCTTGAGAGCTTCGGATCTCGCCCAGCATTCAGAGAGTGTCATCAACGTCGTTGTCACTGCTGATGGAGTGATTCTCTTCGAGCTGTGTGAACTAGCGGATGGGGTCAACGGAATGGGGCGACGTCGTTAAATAGAGGGCTAAAGAGGGTCGAATATGGCAGGAAGGAGGGAGATGATTCAATGGGGATATCAAAGAGGAGGATATCGAAGATTGCGGGGCGGTGACGGATCGTGAGATGGGCGATCGGAGGGCGGAAATCACGGGGCGACGGTGAAATTTGGGGGAAGGCGGAGGAATCGAGGAAGATGGCTCCTAGGTCGTCCGATTGGCCAAAGATCGGAAGGCCCAAAGCCACGTGGAAGAGTCTTTTTATATTTTTTTATTTTTTTAAAAATGAAATAAAAAAGCCCAAAAATGGGTGACACGTGGCGTCTCAATGAGTAGCCACTGTCAGCCCCACAAAAATCAAAAAATAAATGCAATGATAATTCTGGAATAAATAGCAAATGACCTTGGATCGAAAAATTTTCTACATAAATGTTGCTCTTTTTGATAAGATCTACAAATTTCATGAAGAGACCAAAACCAAAATCGATCATCTACACAAAGTGATATTTTTGGGGTATCCCATGTACACAAACTACCTTGATTTGTTGTTTTTATATTTTTTGGTAATTTTTAAACCATATAAAAATCCAGAAAAAATATGATAACATCAAGACAAATATTTACACATTAATCTATTTTTTGGATTTTTATTAAGTAAGAAAAAGAAGAAATAAAATAAAAGACTAAAAGACTATTTTTGTACAGACAATTAGTGAAGACTCGAACTCAATTATTTTCTTTGATTTCAAGCATAGTTTGGATTTGTATTTTTGTCATTTTGACTTTCATCAAAGAAAACAAATGAAAAAGAAATAAAATAAAATGGATTAATTATGCGCATAAAATATTAGGCCAAAAACCGCTAAAATACAAAATGTACAAAAGAGGCCTAAAATCCAACTGTCACATATGAACTCCGATTCACTTGAACTTGATCTTATTTTTAAGGTAAATGAAAGTACACTAGTTCAAAAGTGAGTAGGATCAAATCAGACACTGTATGAAAAAGATATCGAGGTTTTCATCTGGAAATCCTAGAACTAGGGTTTGGGTTTTTGGTCCATTTATTTAGGTTAGTGATTTTTTTTGTATTTTTCATTTGTTCTTGTTAGTAATATGTACACGATGGAGGTGTTTCGGGTCATTTGGAGTTAGCATGAATTAGTTAAAAATCAGGGAAGTTAGGCTATTTAAAGGTCAATTTGGCTGGGATTTTTGGCTTCTTATTTTGTGCAATAATAAATGATAAAATGTCATTCTTATCAAAACATGCATGAATGCTAATTATGCAGAATAAATGAAGAAATGCCAATGCTTTTTAAGGATCTGAGCTTAATTAGTCATTTTTAGAGTAATGAATCTGAGATTCATCAGCCTTCCTTGCAGGTCCACCCCCCCCCCCCCAATGTTTCCGGTCATCCTCAGCTCGTAGTTGACTGCTGAACAAGAATCTCACGTGCTAGAAGTTCTTGAGAGAAATCGCAAGTCCATAGGATGGAATATCTCAGATCTCTGTGGGAATATTCCAGCATTGTGCTCGCATCATATCTACCTATAGGATGACTGTAAATCTTCCCGTGACCATCAGTGCCGTATAAATCCAAATCTAAGGGAGGTTGTCATGGAGGAGATCAGAAAATGGTGTGATGCTGGCTTTATATATCCCATTTCAGATTCCAAGTGAGTCAACCCTTTACATGTGGTCCCAAAGAAATCTGGTATTACAATAGTAAAGTATGACCGTGGTGAGGAGATTCCGACCCGGGTACCTACTTCATGGCGTGTCTATGTAGATTAACGATGCATGAACTCAACTACCAAGAAGGATCACTTTCCGCTACCCTTTATAGATCATATTATTGAGAGGTTGGCAGGGAAAGAGTTCTTTTGCTTCTTGGATGGGTACTCGGGATACAACCATGTTCCTATCTCTCCTGAGGATCGGGAGAAAACTACATTCACTTGTCCTTTGGCACCTACGCCATTAGACTGATGCCCTTTGGATTGTGAACGCCCCCTCTACATTTCAAAGGTGTATGTTGGCCGTTTTTGGCGACATGGTGGGTAATTTTCATGAAGTCTTCATGGACGATTTCTCAGTCTATGGGGATAGTTTTGACACATGTCTTGCTTATTTAGACCGAGTTCTTCAACATTGCTGTGATGTAAACCTAGTGCTCTTGTGGGAGAAGAGTCACTTTATGGTGACTAAGGAAATTGTATTGAGGCATATAATCTCCAAACATGGTATGGAGGTTCACGCCACTATGATTGATGTGATTTCAAAGTTAGAGCCACCACAGAATTTGAATAAGTTGAGGTCATTTCTAGGACATGTAGGATTCTATAGGCGATTCAAAAAGGACTTCAGCAAGATCGCTAGCCCTTTGACTGAGCTTTTGTGTAAGGAGAGTGATTTTGTTGTCAATGAGAAAGTCCTCCTTGTATCCAATCAGATGAAAGAAATGGTTACTAGTGCTCGTATCTTACAACCACCAGATTGGATTCTTCCTTTTGAGATTATGATGAACACATCGGATTTCACAGTTGGAGCTGTTTTAGAACAGAGAAGGGATGAGATACCATTTGCTATAAACTATGCTAGAAAGACTTTGGATGAAGCTCACTGGAACTATACAGTTACAGAGAAGGAGATGTTAGCAGTTATCAAGAAAAGTTCATATCTTACCTCATCGGTTCAAATGTTATTGTGTACACGGATCATACTGCCATACATACTTGCAGGCAAAGAAGGATGCCAAACCATGCCTTATCAGATGGATCCTTCTTCTTCAGGAATTTGATTTAGAGATTCGAGATAAACTTGGAGTGAAAAATGTTGTTGCAGATCACCTTTCCCGTATCACAGATGTAGAGACCTTTGAGAAGAACATGATCCCTATTTCCGAAACCTTTCTAGATGAGGCCATCTTGTCTGTGGACATACTCCCATGGTATGTTGATATCGTGAACTATCTTATCTCCAAGAAAGTTCCACAAGATTGGCCAAAGTACAAGGTAGACAGATTTCTGTCAGAGATTCATTATTACTAGTTGGAGGATCCGTACCTATTTCGCGAGGGTGCGGATTAAATCTCGAGAAGGTGCATTACTCTAGATGAACGCACTAGTGTAGTTGAGCACTATCACAAACTAGAATATGGTGGGCATCATTCAGGGAAACGCACTGGAGCAAAGGTTTTACAGAGTGGCCTATGGTGGCCCACGTTGTTTAAGGATGCTGCAGAGTATGTTCGAGGTTGTACTGACTGTTAGAAAATAGGAGGAACTATTGCTTCTAAAGATACCATGATCCTAAGATATATACAGATTTGTGATGTTTTTGATGCTTGGGGCATAGACTTCATGGGCCCATTTCTGTCAGTCAAGGATTTCAGTACATCCTGCTCGTCGTAGATTATATTAGTCGATGGGTGGTGGCCATCGCCACCTGAGCCGCAGATAGTCGTACAGTGTGTTCCTTTCTCAAGGACCATATTATTGCGTGGTTCGGGATTCACAAAATACTGATTTCAGATGGGAGAAGCCATTTCATTAATTAAAAGTAAAGAAGCTTGTGAAGGAGTACGCCATTGAGCACAGAATTGTGTCTCCTTACCACCCTAAGACTAATCGCTTGGCAGAAATTTAAAATAGGGAGATCAATACGATATTGCAAAAACTTGTATGTCCATATAGGAAGAACTGGTCCCAGATACTTTATTCTGTTCTATGGGATTATCGGACGGCGCACAAGTTTCCTTTGGGTATGTCTCCCTACAGATTGGTGTATGGAAAGCCTTGCCACCTCCAGTAGAATTAAAACACAAATCTTTATGGGCACTCCGTGTATGAAATCTAGATTATGAGATGGCATGAAAGAACAAGAAGTTGGATTTCAATAAATCACTGGAATTCCAAGATTTTGCATATAATAACTCACTCGTGTTTAAGGAGAAAGTCAAGCGTTAGCATGATAAACACATTCGAATGAAGACTTTCTCCCCTGATTAGAAAGTTTGGTTTTTTGATGCTAAGTTGAGCTGTTTCTGGGAAAATTGAAAAGCAAGTGGTCAGGACCATTCATCATGAGAGCTGTGCGTGACAATGAGAGTATTGTCGTATCTGGGTTGTCATCTGACGCACGGCCATTTGCTGTGAACAGACAGTTGCTGAAGCCATATCTAGATCAAGATACATTCATGTCTGTCGTTGATTCTGTATCTGTGGTATCAGAGGATGATCTTTTGATTCCATCTTCTGCGTCTGATTCATGAGCATCCACTCCTCTTGTATATCCTTTCGTTTCACTCTTTGTTCTTCCATTTTATCATTCACCCCTTTTCCGTAGGTGTGTGTATTTATGTTGTACTTAGGATGTGCTTTATCCTAAGTATGTGGGGTGAATGACTTGTGTTGTTCATATTCGTCTTGTTCATGACTCTTGTTGTTGCTTCTATTTAGGGATACTCTACCCTAAGTGTAGGGGGGGGGGTGATGTTGTTTATATCGCTTTTTTATTTTTTAGTCCGTACATTCTCTGCATCGATTTTCCCCTTTTTTACAGTCTTCTATACTTAGAATTACTTGATCCTATGTATAGGGGGGTCACTAACTTCTATTATTTTCATTTTCTCTTTGAGTCGTTGTAGTATAGGAGTCTTTTCACTTTTCTATACTTAGCACGAGTTATGTCTTCCTTTGTCGCTCTCTGATCACTATGAGGACATAGTTCGATCCAAGTATAGGGGGTGTCATATATATTGTATATATACTTTAGACATAACTCGTACTTTAATGATTATTTTTTGGGATATGTATATCAATTCCTTAAATTTACGTGTGTGTGTGTGTTTAGACTTTGATCACCATAATAAAACAAAACAAAAAAACAAAAAAAACAAAACAAAAAAACAAAACAAAAACAAAAAAAACCAAAAACAATTCTTGTATATATTTTACTAACCCTTTTTCCTTTTGAAAAAAAAATACAAAATCAAAAATCTATAAAAAGTTTGCATCATTTTCCTTTCTTTTACAAAAACCCATAAAAATTTCAAAATTAGAAAATTGTTTAAAAAAGCTTTTTTTCTTTCTTTTTGCATTATACATATTTCTTGCATTTGCATGTGCATTTTTCAGGATAATATTAACATTTAAACTAAGTCTGGAATAAAGTTGAAGAATGGAGCTTAGTTGGACCTTAATCCACTTAATTTCAGAGGAACCTTATAAGAATCAGTGTTAAGACTTTTCAGGTCCTAGTGACTTAATTCTTTGAGTCCATAAGACTATGTTCACATGTCATCTTGATTAGTCTAAGTAGAACACTTAACAACACATGCATGATTCTTTTAGACTGTGGATTATCTTGGACAAGCACTTTACACGTTGCTCTTCATGGAGGAGGTAGTGAGGAGGCAGAATCTTTTGGCTTGGAGTAGCATACGAGGGTAGTACATCTAGGCGGAACCTCTCATCTTCCTCTAGGGAGGGAAATGTGTCTCAACCTGGTATAGAGATGTTGATGTCTAAAGATAGGATGCTGTGGGGTTGCAATAATGCTTCAAAAGAGGGATAGTCTACTATTTCAAGAGGAAAAACTCCTTATGTGCATGTTGCACCTTATATATATATATTTAAAAAGGAAAAAATGCAGAATCTCCAAAAGTGGGCAGGCCTGATTGAAAAGTAAAATGCATGCTGGAGTGTATATACAAGGATAAACAAAGAAATTAATAAGAGCTTAAAAGTCAAATATTTGCATGCTTGCAATTGGATGACTTGGCTACACTTGTCATGCATCCAAAGATAGGTAGCTACACTGGTTACTGTCCATTCTTTTCTCCATCTCCTCTTCTTAAGCTGGTTGTACTTGAACTTAGAAGGGAATATCCCCGCTCCTAGAGGAAAGAGTTGCTAAACTGGGGAACTAGAGTTACCTTATTGAGGGAGGATGTTTCTTTGCTACTTTTGAGATAGGGAGCTGTATTTCACTTACACCATATAAGTAAAGATTCGTAGTCATAAGAATTTGTGTATGTAGACTTGATCTGACCTGACTCTTGAGGAGACCTGAATAGGAGTCTTATGGAACTTAGAGGCTATTAGGTTTTAAATCCAGTTCCCATTAAGGATCTACCACACTAATAGTCCAAAGGTCAGACAGAGCTCCATACTATAATTTTATGGAGATAAGTTTAATATTCAATAATGTCCTAACTTCTTCATTTTTCCTTTCTTTTCATTTTTCTTTTTATTCACTTATTCTTTCAAATAATTGTTTGCTAAGGGACTAGCAAAGGTAAAGCACAGGGGGATGATGAATCTGCATTTCATCATCTATATTCATTTATTTTAGCTTAAAATACCTTATAAAACACATGTATATAACACTAACTCCATATTCTTACTAACTTGCATCTGTATGCAAATATTGTACACTTCTTACTATTTTAACCTAAAATAAATAAATAAAGAAAGAAAGGTAAAATAAAGAAAAAGAAACTAACAAAAAGAAGACTGTATATATGTAATATATACAGTCTGACCTGAACCCCGTGAGATTGTCAAGACTTGACCTGATCGACCAGGAATAAAGTAGGGGGAGATAGGGTCCGTATTCATAAAATTAAAAAAATTTGTGTGTTATGTATATTTGTATACTACACTATTTTATTTGTACATAAATTGAACTCAAATAAAAAAAATTTTAAAACAAAAGTTGAAAATAAAAATTTGTCCTAAATAATAAAAGTAATTGCACAATCAAATCATATATAGAATAAAAGCAACCACACTTGAAAAAAGCCACTAAGCAATAATTGAAAGACCAATTCCGGCTCCATATGAACTCAAATTGAACCAAACTCACTTCCATTGTATTCTAAATTAAATTATCTTTAAAATGACTATAATTTCATAATTTTTGGAGTCACGGGTGAAAAGTTGATTTTCTGGGGTGGTTTGTGTAATTTTACCAAATTTTGTACATTATATATTTTGTAAATATTTTTACTAATTATTTAGAATAAAAATAAAAAAACTAAATAATTTCCTTGTTTAACTATGTATAAAATGTGCCATATGTAAATAATATATGTATAGTTGTTATTCTTAAATAACAACAAAAAAATAAAAAAAATAATATTTTTATTAAATTTAATTAAATGATGAAAAAAATAAAAACAATGTTTTAAAATATTTTTAACACTAATATCTCTCTTTATCTTTATCTCATTTCAATTTTCTCTCTTATCTCTGATCTTCATTCAAAATTTCAAAAAAAAAATCAAACTCTATTCTCTATATATTAATATGGCTCTCTCTCCCCCATTTCAACTGATCAATCTTTGGTGAGAGGAGCCTGGTCTCCGAGAGTCTTCTTGTCGCAGAAGGGTGCCTAGCCTCCGAGCAGTCCGGTGACAGCGAGTCGGCCTTCGTCGAGGTGATTAAGTTCTTTTCCACTCCGAAGGTGAGATCCTTTCTTTTTCTTATTTTTAAACTAGGTTAACTTAGTTTAAGTTTTCGTCTTTAATTTCATCATCATTTTTTATTTAGATCTTAGAATTCCCATCACGATTTATCCGCCCTCGATCTCGATATTTAATCTCATTATTTTTGATCTCATCACTTCATGTTCTACCTCACACAACCTCTCAACTCCGTCAACATATGATGGCCAGAGATCCGGATCCATCCATTCATTTTTCGTCAGATCCCCGTTCATGTCCTAATATGATTATAAATAAAAATATAAAAAAATACATATATATTTTCTCTCTTCCTAACATTTGTTTTGTAGGGAACAAAAAAAGAAAAAAAATAAAAAAAATTAAAAAATTCTTCTGTTACTGTTCACATTTCAAAAAATATATATAAAAATAAAAAAATTTGGAGTCGCCTTAATCACCGCTACTCCACCACCTCCCCTGCTCGTTGTCGACCAACACCAGGGCGTGTGTCGCCCCACCATCCTCCGCGCGTCGTCGCCTACCCTCTGTCGATCGACACAATGCGTCAAGGATCTCCGCCATAGCCACCGCCTTGAGTTTCTTCGGTGTGCCGAGCATCTCTGCCTGTAGTGGAGAACCACCGACCGTCATCCGCTAGGAGCGCCTCTGTCATCCCAACCGCTAGAGACGGTCTGTGCCTGATCACAGTACTTCTGCCCACGTGCGCCATCACCATCAGCATCGACGTCTGTCATCATCCTCCGCCAGCGCCGCCCATCAACCGCATCGTCGGCGCCCTCTCCGTCTCCGTCAGCCCTCACTGCCTCATAGGTAGAGAGAGAGAAGAGTGAGGGTGGTGACACATCTTGGCCCCCCTCTTGAGAGAACGAAGAAAGCAACAAGAGAAACCCTAATGGGGTGAATTATTGAAAATGGTGAAATTACATTAAAGACCCCAGAACATTTCTGAAATTGTAAACGAGCCCCTACCAGGAACAACACGTTTGTTGCACGCATTTAGTTGGAAGCAATGGTGAAGGAATCGAGGTGAAGATTGGTGACGATAACATTCAAAAGAGAGATTCTTTTAGATATCTGGGATCTATTTTGCAACATGATGGGGAAATTGATGGAGATATTACTAATAGAATAAATGCAGGCTGGCTAAAGTGGAGAGGAGCCTCCGCTGTTCTCTGTGATAAGAAAATTCCTTTAAAAATTAAAGGAAAGTTTTACAAAGCAGTCGTGAGACCTGCTATGCTTTATGGTTCTGAATGTTGGCCTGTGAACCATAGACATGTGCAGAGAATGGCTGTAGCAGAAATGAAAATGCTAAGATGGATGTGTGGACATACACGTAAAGATCGGATTCGGAATGTTGCAATCAGAAAGAAAGTTGGTGTAGCTCCGATCGAGGATAAGATGCGAGAAAACCGCTTAAGATGGTTTCATCATTTTCAAAGAAGGTCAACTGATGCACCAGTTAGGAGATGCGAGTGTTGGGATGTTGAGCCGGCTAAGAGAGGGCGAGGACGGCCCAAGAAGTGTTGGAAAGAGACTATACGAAGGGATCTTAGTTTTTTGGATATAAGTCCGAGATTGACCCAAGATAGATCTGAATGGAGGCGAAAATTCCATGTAGCCGACCCTACTTAATTGTGGGAAAAGGCTTTGTTGTTGTTGTATATTTTTCATGCAAAAACTTTAACTTTTTACATTTCAGTCACTGAATATCTAGACCTTTATTTTGCTTGCTTTTCTTATTGGAATAAATATTCTTGTTGCTCAATAAATTCCCCAAAAATCATGCTATGCTCCTGATGTGTGTATCTTTTTAGGACAAATTTTTCATTGCATTTCATCATCATTTGTTATTATTAAAAAATTAAAAACAATGTCTTTTTCTCTTCTTGAAATTAAAAAATTCATAAAAATTCGAATAATGCTTAAGAGATCCAAAAAAATAGATTAGTTCTATTTCATTGTCTTTTAATTTCTGTGGAAATTCATGCATTACTTTTTTAAAACCTAGAAATTTTGAAAAATAAAAAAATCTTAAAAAGCCACAAAAAAGTATACAAAAATCTAAAAATTGTCATTCCACTTCCTGTTTGTAGATATGTGTTTATATTTTGTCATAAAAATAATTGCCATGAGTTTTAGGTATTTAAAATATTTTTAAGATTTCAATTTACTCCAGGTTGTGCAATGTTTATCATTTTTGCCACTGTTTGATTTAAAAAAAATATAAAAAACATCTGAAAAATGTACAAAAATTCACAAAAAATTCAAAGTCCTTAAAAACCAAAATATTTTCTCTGTATTTTTCTAAGCATTTTTGATATACTTGAAAATTATAAAAAGAGTGTGGTGAGCTTATTTCTTTCCTTGTGCATATTGTTCATTATTTGAAAATTAAAAAAATGCAAAATTAAAATCACTAAAAATTTTAAAATCAGAAAATAAAAAAGATAGAAATAAGAAAAATTAAAAAGATAAAAAAATCACAAAAACCTAAGATAGTTTGAATTGAGATTCCCTTTTCTTTTAATTGTTTTTCTATTAATTAAATAACCCTCGGGAATTGTAGCCTCCCTGAGTTCAATCATGTTGCTATACATGCCAATAAGTAGCAAAAATTCCCTTCGCTTCATTATTCTCGTAATTATTTTTGTAGCTTGAGAAAGAAAAAAATTGTTGACGATGTATTAGGTTGCAAGACATTGGTCATAATTAATATAATTAAAACCCGTCCAAAAATCTCGATCAACACCAAGGAGGAATATTTCAATGGTTATTCAGCAAGAGACTCTATTATCAACACCTCACTCCCAGGACCCACACCTTCACAGACAACACAAAACAAAATGGTTGCTCCTTCATCTAAAAAGAATGTCGCCTTTGACATGCCGAATAAGGAATCGTCTGGTGATTTCTCATCATGTTAGAAAAGGGTAATCTACATGAGTGAGGTTTGTTCGATAGTTGTAAAACCCTATCTACACAGGGATCCAAATACCAATTCCTTTTGGACAATTCTTGTTCCTCACTATTATTAAACCAAAGCCGATTCCCCTGGTCTCATTAAATATACCGGAATAATCTCTTATGCCCATACTGAGATTGGAGCTTCTGAATATTCATCCGAGGACAAATCGCTTGACACCAAGACTAAGCGCAAACTGATAAGGCATCTTAAGGATAAGAATATCTGGACTGCCTACACTTTCAAATAATATTCCTTTGATGAAAACTCCGATAATGGTTGGATATCATCTGATTCAAAATGCTTCATCTACTCTCCAACATTATTTTTCTGAGGATAACACTGATAATGGTTGAGAATCATATTCTTCATCCTCTTCATAACATTACGATCTCCCACCACAAGCTCACAAAAAGATCGACCAAAAACTGCCTTATCATCAGCTACCCTCCCTACCTCCCGACCCCATCGATATCCTTGTACATCTTCTTACTCTACTTAGGCCAATGGCTAAGTATAGGGGGGACTGATGCCTTCTGTATGTACTACTCTCTTCATCCAATCCTTCTCATGATCACTCCATTTCCACCCTTCTTCCATACTTAGACTGACCAAGAGCCTAAGTATAGGGGGAACCGATGCCCGTATGTATATACTCTCCTCATTCATATATCTCGGCCGCCTCATTTTTGCTCTTCTTCAATACTTAGATGGTTCACAGCCTAAGTATAGGGGGGAAGACCGATCTATCTTTTTTTTCACTCTCTTACACTTAGCCTGAGCTACGTCTTGTCTATGCTTCCTGTGCTCTGAGGACACAACACTCGCTAAGTATGGGGGGTTTGTATATATAATGTGTATATATTTTGCTTATAACTTGTACTATCACGTAAGTCTATATGTATTTACGGGGTGGGTAACTAACTTAAAAAAGAGAGCATGTTTTGCAACTAATACTGACTTTTTCCAACCAATTATTTTTGAAAAGCGGCTTCTTATACATTTTTTTGCAAAAAATCCTTTTGTAAAAAGTAATCTCTCAAAAAAATTCAAATCACAAAAATAATGTCTGCATTTTACACACCTGCACTTCATCCAACATTACATTCATTTACATTTGTGAAAAGCCCTTGGGTTTTGAACCGAGTTAGGAGCAGAAATCAAGAGTTTTCTGGACTTGACCTTATTCCACCTAATTATTAGAGGAACTTCACTGAGAAAAAGGATTTTAGAAGCTTCACGTCTTTGACTTATTTCTTTGAGTTCAACATGACAATGTGCAACATTTGACTCTTAGTGTCTAACATGGTCTCTTCATTCTGGGTACGACTCTGGAATAGGGAATTAATTTGTACTCTCGCACTATGCACTTAGCTCAACTCAGACGGGGCATTGGAAGACTGTTTGAGTTTCTTTTCAAGTAGCATGGACATCTAAATACCGGATTACGGGTTTAAATAAATCTTGGGAAAGGGATGGACGGTAGATACAAATTCTTCTAAGACCCCAAAACATCTACGGAAAAAACGATTCCATATCCGTAGGGGCACAACAAGATACATTCAGAGCTACCAAAAATCCAAACACAAAAAAGCCTACTATCAAATAAACATTTGACCAAAAAAGGGTCCAAGCTTCAAGAAAACCTGCAGATCTTTGTGGAGACTTGGCTAAACTGGTCGACTTCACAAGGAGAGGTGACTACACTGGTAACCCTCTAGTTCTTTTCCCCTTCTTCTAATTTCTCCCTCTATTTGATTGTGAACATAGCGCGACAGACCTTAAAAGGAAATACATGACTCCCCGAGGATGAGTTATTGGAGAGGAGGTTTGCATGGTATTCCGGCATTCTAGACAGGAAGAGCTAAAACATTTCACACACATGAGTCGATTATTCAATATTCATGGGGTATGCTTTTGGAAGGGGATTGATCTAAGATGTCTTCTGAGCCGAAAATGTGACAATGATGTATAAAACTTGAAGGTTGTTTATTTGAAAATCCTAAGTGTCATAGAAGTTCCAACAAACTAATAATCCAAAGGTCAGGTCTACTTCCATTTTCACCTTCTGCTCATGGTCTTGGTATGGAACCCAATCTCATTTCACCTCATTGCATTCCTTTAGATGCTCTGGGATGAGCATGGTTTAAGTATGGGGGGATGATGAATCTCAGATTCATCACTCCAAAAATGAATAATTAAGCTCAAATATGCTAAATTCATTGGCATTTGTTCATTTATATTGCATAGTTAGCATTCATACACGTATTAATAATAATTGCTTTTTATCACTCATAATTGCATAAAATAAGAAGCCAAAAATCCCAGCCTAATTGACCTTTAAAATAGCCAAACTTCCATGATTTTTAACTAATTCATGCTAACTCCAAATGACCCAAAACCTTCTCCATTGTGTACATATTACTAACAAGAATAAAAAAATATTACTAACACAAATAAGTGGACCAGAAACTCAAAACCTAATTCCAGGATTTCCATAATAAAATGTGGATATCTTCCTCATCCAGTGTTTGATTTGATGCTACTCACTTTTGAACTAATGTACATTCATTACCTTCAAAACAAGAACAAGTTCAAGTGAATCGGAGCTCGTATGTAAAAGTTGGGTTTTGGGCCTCTTTTGTACATTTTGTATTTTAGTGGTTTTTGACAAATTATTTTATGTACATTATTAAAACATTTTATTTTATTTCTTTTCATTTATTTTCCTTTACGAAAGTTTTATTAAAATACACAAAAATCCAAATCCAATATGAGCTTGAAATCTAAAAAAATTAACAGAGTCTGAGTCTTCACTAACCGTCTCTACGAAAGATGTAGTTTCCATATTTCATTTTATTTCATCTTTTCCTTAATTAATAAAAATCCATAAAAAATATATTAATGTGTGAATATATATCATTGATTTTATCATATTTTTTCTGGATTTTTATCTGTTTAAAAATAATAAAAAAATTAGAAACCCAAAAATCAAGGTATTCTATGTACATGGGATACACAAAAATATCACTTTATACAAATGATGTATTTTGGTTTTGGTAACCTCATGAAAGTTGTAGATCACATCGAGAGGAGAAACTTTCGTGAAGAAAACTTTTCGATCTGAGGTCATTTGTATTTCTTTGTGAATTATCTTTGTATTTAAGTTTCCAAATTTTCTAGGGCTGACACGTGGCACCTACTGGAGCTGCGATGTGTCACCCTTTTTAGCCTTCATTTTGTTTATTTTTGTTAAAAAATTAAAAAATAAACTAAAAAATAAATAATATAAAATATAGCGTGGCCACGTGGTGCATCTAGGACCGTCTGATCTCGGCTGATCGGATGCCCCAGAACTCTTCTCCTTCCTCTGTGGTCTCCTCCCCCACATTCCCTTTTAGGCAGCGCCTCAGCCCCACGATTCCCGGCAATCCTCCTCCCAAATCTCCAATCTCCGATTGTCCCCTTTGGCGCCGTAGACACCAGCCACCTTCGAAATCAAATCGATGCTGCCCATCTAGCTACGAAGCAACCCCCCTTGTCTGATCGCTATCAAATCCCAAATCGAATCCAGTCAAATCGACATTACCCCCTCCTTACGTAGTCGGTCACCCTCACTCTTCCTATTTAACTCCCTCGCTAGCCATGCAGCTGCCTCATCCGTCGTTAGCCCTACAAAGAGAAGGTGCGGCCGTGACATCATCGTCCCTTTTCCACATTTGCCTGTGGTATCCGAGGTTTAAGACCTCGTTGCAGCATGGCTCCCCCCCTCTACCGCTACTGCCCCTACTCCGGAACTCTTTCGTCAAGCTAACGTTCCACTGTATCATCATTGAATGTGATTTCAACTCCCTCCACAGTACACCATATGACCGCCTAGATTCATTCCACCTTTATCCTTTCCATTAGAGGCTCCCCTGCCACCTCGTGCACTCCATCTCCGCTTCGCCAACCACAACTCCACGCCAGAATCTCTTCACCGTGACGACCACCACCATTTCCATGCCATCTCTGTTCCATCATCCCCCGGCTGGAGCCATTCACCATCGTTGATATCAGCAACCCCAAGTGACCCTCAGTCGCCAAAAGTATCCTATGACAAGCTCCGCATTTGGCCAAGGCCTTCATCCCCATCTGAAGGAGACCACAGCTACAGCAAGGCTCCTCCTCCTCCTTCTACTCGGCTCCAACCAACGCAGCCTCCTCAACCGCCCGCAGCCCTCCTCCACACTCCAGAATGCAGACCCCACCATGCCACTAGGCACAAGGCCCGAGGCCCCTGCCACATGCATCGCACGTGCATTGGTGGAAAATTTGGAATGTCTGCCCCCTCCCCCCACGTGATTGTCACGTACGTCGAAACTTTTGCGCCGAGCCCTCTGTATCTCCCTCAAATCGTAGAAACGCCCCCACCACCAAGGGCACGTGTGTGGCACGTGCCTCTTGGAAGTTTTGCAGTCAGCCCCCAATTGGGGCCGAACTCTCTCTGCATCTTTTTAGTTTATTCTAATTATTATAATTGCAAACATACCCTTGTGTTTCATTTGAATTGTGATAGTCAATTTCACATCTTTTTATTATTTAAAAAAAAGTGATGTTCTACAAATAATTCTCTATATCATGGCATGCTTGTTATATTTTTACCCTCTGTGTATAATTAATAATTAAAATTCTTGTGATAAGTTGCTTATTTTCATAATCTGTGCTTGGAAATTCATAAGTGATTAACTATAGCTCCGAAAATTGCCAAAAATTCAAGTATTAGAGAATTAATTGTATTTAACATCTGCCCAAAAAGAATTTCATTTGCATGCATGGTTTGCCTTATAAAAATCATTTTGCATATTCCAATATTTAATTTTTAATAGTGATTAAAACATGTATTTTCAAGGTTTAGGATTTTTTGCGAATCAACCATCCGGTAATAGATCTTGGATAATTATATTCCTTGAAAATAAATTGGTTTAATATTTTTTTAATTAAATATTGAAATTCAAACCGTTTGCATTCATACATTATTTAAATATTCAACCTGCATCCGAGAATTGCAAAAAAAAAATACAGTGTATTCACTTGATCATAATTGATATCTCAGCCAAATTTCGTAATTTATGGACATTGTTTGATTGAAAATTGCACTTTTGTCCATAAAATTGGCCACATTTGCATTTTGCATTCTAAAATTACATAAAAATACCAAAAAATATACCACCTCAAAATCATGCACGGACTTTGATAGACAAAATTCTAGGTTGTTCCTTTGCCTCCTTGAGTTCAACTGTGGGACTTTCCCATGTATAATCAACATAAAACTATGCCGATTAAAATTGATTAATTTACTGTGGTTATTTCTTGATCGATTCTGAATACCCGCCTAGAACGAAACGACAAATTCAAATGATCATTCCTTTTCGCGGCTCGTCATTCATCACCAATCTTGGAAGCACCTCTCTAGTTTGATCAGACTTGAGACAAGAGGCCTCTTACCTTAGACTGCGATCACAACCACACTTCAATAGGTAATCCTTATTATTGTATGTGGTTTGATGAAATGATCCCAGACATGTTCTTGGATCATGTGGTTTTATTATTTAATTTTTTTAATATTCTGTTGCACCAATCAACTAGTGAGACTAGTTGCTCCCGCTCATATGATGCAATCTTCATGCTTCCGTGATGTGCTTAAGGATCTTCCCATATCCTTTACTGCCCTCTATGTCCATCATTGACTTGGCCAGAGTTTTCTGCAACTTGAGTTATTCTCCTTGTATTTCTTTTGGCCACTCTTGAACTCTAAAATTGATGTTGAAAGTTTTACAGGATTTGTCTTGACAAGCCCTCCATGTTTGTTTATGAAGTCAAAGCCTTAGATTGTCTCTAGTTGACAACAATCAAGAGAGCCTTCATGTGTGCTTCGACTGTTCGAACTTGACTGCTCAGATGCCCATGTACCTCATCTTCGCATACCTAAAAAAACAAGAGGTGTCACATCAATATATTACTAAAATAATGGACATGACATAACAAAGGAACATGTACTTGGAGGTAATAACATCAGGGTGAAGATGATTGGACTTGGCTACACATGTAACAGGTAGGTGGATATCTTGGCGATAGCTGGGAACATGGAAGTCCTCTTGTGACCAAAATACAACCATTATATGTGCGAATGTACTCAGGAAATGGATCTCATCATAGAAAAAAATGATTCTTCAGTAAGGCGGTCAGAAGTGGATGAAAAAGTGAATGTGACTATATTAGACAGGGCATGGAGAGTTTGTCTAGAGAAGGTGGATATATTGGAATCAATAAATGTTGGGAAAATACGAAAATGGCATGATGGAATGATTGAAACACAAATTTGATTTAGGGAAAATGCTAAGAACTTGATGGACTATAAATATGATGAAAAATGTTAAGTCATTCATCGATTGGTAAGGAAGACGACCTAAGGACTCGATGTTTAGGTGGATGAGATAAATGGATGCAGGAGTTGTGAAGAAGGGAGAGGGCAAGTTTTTAATGGAAAAATAGTGGGGAATTGGTAGAATATAGGAGACAATGTGATAGTAGTAAGAAGAGATAAGAAAAGAGAAGGAAAAAGCCGAGGAGGTACTGTGGAAGAAGACATCAAATATCCTTGTTGTTGCTCAATAAGGAGGCTACCCTAAACTTCACACTACATTGAGGAGCAACATTGCAAGGTATAGATGAGAATGTTGAACCCAACTCTAACCTACAAATACTCTTTTGAAGTACCATCACCATTAGATTAGAGCTAGAAGATATGGTTTGAACTGAAAATGGGAGGGGTTGGTTGGTTTTGGGGGAGGTCATGAAGATTATATAAGAATGAGGGAGAGAGATGATTGGTCTTACACCATACACTCTTGAATACATGCATATGCTCCAACATGCCTAGCCACATCGTGAAGATGATGGTTGGTTTTAGGGGAGGTAGTGCACCATACACTCTTACACACCTGCATGCATATCCACAATCCTCATACACTTGAAAACTTGCCCAAATAAATCCATATTCTCTTACATTCATTCCAACACTTGTCCCTACACACCTACATGCATACCCAAGTTCCTCAGACACATGCATACACTCACACACACACACACCCATATGTCTGAAATTAGAAAAAATCATGGGGAAAGCTAAAACAAAATTAATAGAACACAATTTTAAGGACTAAAATGGAATATAATCAGTGTGTAAAAAACTTTGCTCTGATAGAAACTTCAACGTAGATCTATTATTGTCGCTTATGTTGGTAGAACTTAGAACCAAAACATGAAATGGGAATCTCAAACCCCTCCCCCTCATTCCATATTCCAACAAAATCATCCCATCAAGGGTAGAGTGAAGAATTTTGTATAAGTTGGATCAAGTTTTAATAAATAAAAATACATATATACAAAATTAAAACTCTATTAATTAAAAATATGCACATATGCAAACATATATTCCTCGCAGACTTGCGCACATTCTCAAACAAACCCATACATTACTCCATACACTCTTGTACACCGGCATGAACACCAACAAACCTCACACACTTGAATACATTCCCTAATACACCATACATTCTTACATTCTTTCCAACATTTCTCCCTACACAACTAAATTCATACCCATGTTCCTCACACACTTGTGTGTTCAAATAACTCCAGCATGCGTAACTCCATACATACCCAAGGCATGCATATCCGTTCATATTCTCAAATGATACTTTGTTACCCACATTCTACATGGACTCCCATATACAAAGCACATACCCTCATACACACAAATATGCATACCCATATTCCTCACACACTTGTATGCATACCCAAACACACCAATACATTGCACCATACACTCTTACTCACCTACATGCATACCCACAATCCTCACGCACATGAATACATAACCAAATACACCCATACACTCTTACATTCATGCCTACATTGCCCCCTACACACCTACATGCACACACATATTCATCACACACTTGTATGCCCAATTACTTTCTACATGCTTAACTCCATACATACCCAATGTTCACATGCCCAGCCAAATTAATCAAATCGTGCTTCGCTAACTACATTCTACCATGGATTCCCATATACATAGCCCATACCCTCATACACACTCATATGCATACCTACAATCCTCACAAATTTGAATACATCCCCAAATAGACCCATACACTCTTACATTCATGAACACATTTCTCCCTACAAACCTACTCCCATACTAATGTTCCTCACACACTTGCATGCCCAAATACCTCCTACATGCTTAACTCTATACATAGCCAATGCTTACATACCTAGCCAAATTCCTCAATCGTACTTTGCTACCCACATTCTACCATGGATTCTCATAAACAAATCCCATACCCTCATACACACCCATGTGCATACCCATTTTCCTCACTTCACACATGCCCAAATACACCCATACATTGCACTGTAGATTCGCATGCACCTACATGCATACCCATAATCTTCACACACTTGAGTATATTCCCAAATACACCCTTACACCCTTACATTCATGCCCACATTGATCCCTTCATACCTACACGCATAGTCGTGTTCCTCTCACTTACATTGCCAAATACCTCCTACATGCTTAACTCCATACTTACCGAATGCTTACATTCTACGATGGATTCTCATATACATAGCACAAACCCTCATACATACCCCTATGCATACCCATATTCCTCACAAACCTGCACGCATGCCCAAACACACTTGTACAATGCACCATACAATCTTACACACCTATATGCATACCCAAAATACTCACTTACTTGAATACATGCCCAAATACACCCATATACTCTTACATTCACGTCCACATTTCTCTCTACACAAATATATGCATAGCCATATTCCTCACACATTGCAGACACTCATACAGAACTAGGTCTCTAAAATTAGAAAAAAGCACAAGGAATGTTAAAAATAAGATGATCATAACACAATTTTAAGGATAAAAATGGAAAAAATCAGGTTGTAAAAAAATGTTCATGTAGAAACTTCTATGCACATCGATTGTTGTCGCATTAGTCGGTTAAGTCGTGTCACTATAGTAGCTGCTCATCATTGTCTCATGCCACAACGTCGGATGCTCTTCGGGAATGTGGGCAATCATCATCGTGATAGGTTTGTTCACGTGTTCAAGAATAAATCCACGAAAAACAAAAACATACAATATGCAAAACATAAATGCTATGTCACCGTCTCAAGTGGTAAACCATGCTAAACACTTGCTTGCTCGTAGAACAAGCAATAACGACAAAAATCCCAGGGTTATTCAACATCATGGGAAAAAGGGCATTCATTATGCTCATAAGTATATCCACATTCGTAATCAAACATCACAATGTGTTCCACATTAATATACACCACAACACAGTATCTCGTAAGAACAATTTGAACTTTAAACCACAATTTGAAATAGGAGTCTCAATTCTCATCCGATCCCCCTACCTGCTATACTACAACAAAATCATCTATTCTAGGGTGGAGCGAAGAATTTTATATAAGCGGGGTCAAATTTTAATAAATCAATATATATATATAAATAATTAAAATTCTATTAATTAAAAATATTCACATATGCATATACATATTCCTCAGAAATTTGCACTCATGCCAAATACACCCATACATTGGTCCATGCACTCTTACACACCTTCTTGCATACCCAAACTCCTCACATAGTTACAACCATGCTCAAACACACTCATTCATTCCCACAATTCACCATACCCTCTTACAAACCTACATGCATATCCATATTCTTCACAAACTTGCACACATGCTATTTCCCATTGAATACACTCTTACATACTATACATTACTCCATACACTCCTTCTTATAATCCCAAACACACCCATACATTGTTCATATACTCTCATTATATCCTCACACATGTTTACCCATGATCGAGTGTTTGGAATTTATTTCCTCTTTTTTGTCACATTTATTATGTTGTTTAATTATATTGCAAATTTTATAAGATGTTGACAATTTGAGCGAGTAACACCGCTCGAATGTATCAACACTTGAGAAAATTTGTTTTGATATGTTCCACTTTGGTATATTGTCCTAACTTTGTCTACTCCAATCAATATACCTACAAAACATACATAAAGAGTTACACGGTTCCATGAGGGGTATTTCTTAGCTTGTAAATCTAAGACGCTGAGAGTTGTGAAAAAAATAAAAAAGATATAACACATGATGAGGGCATCACTCCTCATAGTATGTTGCACACTCCTCGCATTGTGCAGGGCCACACATAACCTAGTGTGGATGGACGTACATGTGTGAATGAGGTTTTGTGCGATTTCATGCAATACCCTAATGCAATCTACATGCTCAACTGATAATTGTGGTTTAACTAATCCAGGAAGAGTTAATTAATAAAATATCGTTGACCCAAATAAACCAAATCGATTAATCGAGAAAATAAACCACTAATGAATCAAACAGAGAAAACGAGTGGTTTTGCTACTTTTATTGACATGGAATGGCACCAAGGTTGAATTCAAGGAGCACAATTATACATTAAGTAGTCGATTTGAAAATCAAAAGAATTTTATTATTTTTAATGGTTTTTAATTTTCAAATTTTTAAATTTTCAATATAAGAGAGTTATGCACACAAATAATGTTTTTGTATTTTTCAAAATAGTAAAAAATGCTCAGAAAAATAAAGTAAAAATAATTTTGAGTTGTATAGATTTGGAAGCATTTTTGGGAATTTTTAGATGTTTATGTGATTTTCTAAAAATCAAACAATAACAAAGGCAACTAAATATGGATATTTTGCAATTTTCAAAATAGGTAAAGAGCTCAAAATTCCTGGATGTGATTTTAAGATAAACTAGAAGTAAATATCTACAAACACGAATTGAAATAACAATTTTTTATTTTTAGTTGATTTTATATGATTTTTAAAAGTTTTTGAGTATTTTACATTTTTAATTTTTAAAAGGTACTTTTCAACAAAATTTATATTGAAGTTAAAAGATGATAAAATGCGACTACAATAATTTTTAAATAATTTTGAAGGGTTTTTCATATTTTAGGAATTTTCTAAAATAAACAAGGTCTTTTCAAGGTGTTTTTTATTTTTTTAAAAGAAAATGAATGAAAAATAACAAGCAAAAATCACGACAAATGAAACATGCGATCATGAACCACAAGTAAGCAATTGTTGGAGTTAATTGGATTTTTATTGCAATAAATAAAAGACTATAATAAAAAACAATGCATAGGGAACAAACTGTAAAGACTTTTAGTTCTAGAGCCTAGAAAACAATAAGTAATTAAAGTATAGGGGCCTCTTGATGAATCTACGATTCGTCATCTTTATTCATTTTTTAAGCTTAAAGTCCCTTATTAAAACACCTGTATATAACATTAATTCCATGCTCTTAATTAAAAACACCTGCAAAGACTTATTGTATATTTGTTTATTATTGTAACCTAAAATAAATAAATAAATAAAGGAAAAATAAATAAAAAAGAAGATTGTATATATGTAATAGATACAGGCTGACCCGAATTCCGACAGAAGGTCAAGACTTGACCTGATCGATAAGGAATAAAGTAGTGGGAGATAGGGTATTTATTCAGAAAATCCAAAAAAATGTGTTGTAAATACTTCTCACTTAACTTGGTTATTTCTATAAAACTATCACTATTTTATTTGCACATTAATTGACCTCAAAAAAAAATAATTTTCAAAACAAATTTATAAATAAAAATGTCTTTTAACTAATAAAAATAATTGCACAATTAAATCATGTATCGAATAAAAGCAATCACACTTGGAAAAAGCCATTAAGCAATAATTGACTGACCCATTCCAGCTCCATACGAACTCAAATTGAACAAACTCACTTCCATTGTATTCTAAATTAGATTATCTTTAAAATAGTTGTGATTTCATAATTTTTGGAGTTACGAGTAAAAAGTTGGTTTTCTGGGGTGGTTTGTGTGTGCAATTTTCCCATGTATTTTGTACATATTGTATTTGTATATATTTGTAAATATTTACAAATTATTTAAAATAAAAATAAAAAAATAAAAAAAAGGAAAAAGCTAATTTGCTTAGTTAGCCTTGTATATAATGTCATATATGTATATAACATATATATATATATATTTATTTAATTTTCTTAACTAACTTCCACAAAAAATAAAAAAAACTAACTTTTAATTTGCCAATAAATAAAGTGATGAAAATTCAAAAAAATTAGTTAATTTTTGTAGATATTTGTTGACTCTCATCTTTTTATCTCTATCTCAGTTCAATTTTATCTCTGATCTTTATCTAAAAAGTCAAAAATTCAAATTTCAACTCCATTATCTATTCTATTTATATGGCTTCCTTCACTCCAACTTGACCAATCTTTGGTGAGAGGAGCCTGATCTCCGAGAGTCTTCTTGTTGTAAAAGGGTGCCTAGCCGTCGAGCCGTTCGGTGACAGCGCGTCAGCCATCGTCGAGGTGATCAAGGTCTTTCTCGCTCCTAAGGTGAGATCCATCATCATTTTCTCTTATTCTTAATCTATCATTAATCGTAGTTTTATTTTTTTCGCATTTTAGTTTCATCATCATTTTTTTATTTATTTAGTTCTCAAAATTCATCATGATTTGATCCGCAACCAACTCGATTTTTCATCTCATTTTCGTGATCTCTCCGCATTCTTTTCTATCTCCCACTATGTATCAACTCCGACCATGCACAGTGGTTGGAGAACCGGATTCGATTCCTCTTTTTCAACGGATCCACGTTCACATATTCCATTTGATTTTTGGATCAAACCATCGTGTTCGCATCCAAACTGTTTATGAATAAAAAATAAAATAAAAAACAAACAAAAAATATTTATTGTTTTTCTACCTAACATTTGTTTTGCAAGGATTAAAAAATATAAAAAAAAATATTTTTTATTAACAATTATGTATACAAAAACAAAAAAAATAAAAAAAAGCAGGTCACGGCTCACGGCCCCACACCGTGCGCCCCACCTCCAAGCCCGAGCCCTCCGCCCAGCACAGTGGCAGCTCCGTCGCATGAGGTGCGCCGACCACTCCCTACTCCGCGTACGTCTCCACCCGATCCGCCGCCTCCCACATCGCCAGGCCACACCTCCAGATCCTACGTGGGTGGCGGCCCCTTAGTCCCCCCTGGAACGAAGAGCCCAGCGACGCCTCCCATCT
The DNA here is from genome assembly GCA_037367405.1 of Ottelia alismoides. Taxonomy (NCBI): domain Eukaryota; kingdom Viridiplantae; phylum Streptophyta; class Magnoliopsida; order Alismatales; family Hydrocharitaceae; genus Ottelia; species Ottelia alismoides. The sequence goes on from JAZKJV010004688.1 coordinate 690,146, forward strand.
GTCGCAGGTCATCACCAGGGTGCTACTCCGCCACGTCGCCACCCCATCTGTTCCAGGTCATCACTGACCTCTGCCCGTTACTCCTCCACTCGACGCACACCGACAGCGTCGCGCCACCGTCGACTGGAAGCACGTTCGTCCAGACCACCGCTAACCATGATCCACCGTCCGTACGGAGCAACACCAAGGCCGCCCGGTCCATCCTCTTGAGAAACGGGCGTCAGCGACACTCCACGTTCCCTGCTTGAAGAAGAAACGAAGAGAAAACCTTTGGGATGAACTATAATATTGGAAAAATTGCATTCGTTTCATTGGGCATGTTCAAAATTGCAAAAGTAGGCCGCTAGAGCACAAGGCACGTGTGACACACGACTATACTTGGGTAATTTCAGCTTTTCATCTGAAGGTTTATTGCTGTTAATTTTTAATGCAAAAACAATAAGTATTTATATTTTAATCCTTGACTTCCATACCTTGACTTTGCTTGCTTTTCTTATTGAAATAAATATTTTCTTTGGTCAATCAATCTCCCAAAAATCATGTTATGGTTATGATGTGCTTATCATTTTAGCATAAATTTTTTATTGCATTTTATCATCATTTAATACTATTTAAAAATAAAAAACATGTCATTTTTCTCTTTCTAAAATTCAAAAAATCATAAAAAAATTAAATATTACTCCAAAAATTCTAAAAAATTAGAGTAGTTTTATTTCATTATCTATCCAAATTTTGTGCATTAACTATTTATGAAACTCAAAATATTTGAAAAATATTAAAAATCTTATAAAAATCATAAAAAATTCTACAAAAATCCGAAAATCATGATTTCAGTCTCTTTTGTAGAAATTGGTCCTTATTTTATCATAAAAATAATTGCTAGGAGTTTTGGGTCTTAAAAGATTTTTAAGTTGCAAATTACTCCAAGCTATTCATTGTTCCTCATTATTGTCACTATTTAAATTTTAGAAAAATACAAAAATATCTGAAAATTCTATAAAAATTCTTAAAAACATTTCAAAATCTTTAAAACCCAAAAATATTTAATTTCGATTTTTCTAAGTATTTTTGGTATAATTAAAAAATACAAAAAGAGTTTGATATGCATAGTTCTTCTTTTGTGCATATTGTTCTTTATTTAAAAATAAAAAAATTGCAAAGTTAAAATCACTAGAAAATAGAAAATCAGAAGAAAAAATTAGAAAAAAAATTAATAAAAAGTTAAAAGGAGGAAATTTTCACAAATTTTCTTTTTCTTTTAATTGATTTTTTGTCGATTAATTGAATAACCCTCGGGAATTGTTGCCTCCCTGTATTCGATCATGTCCGCTATACAGGTTAATAAGTAGCAAAATAAATTTCTCTTGCTCCACATTATTCTTTGTAATTATTCTGCAGATAGAGAAGAGAAAATTTTTTTATTTGTTTGTCACGAGATTTTTGGGGATAGCAATGACCACTATATCAATAATTATCGATCCTCGAAATTCCTTTAGCAACAAAATGGAGTCGTTGCCGGGGATATAAAAAAATAAAAAAACCTCAAAAATTTTCTTACAACAAAATGGCACCGTTGCCGGGGAGGCACAATGAGGGTAGTTAGGTTTCTCTTTTGATATGCTATTCTTGGTTGTACATATCAGTTTATATTTTGCCACGTTATTCCATTGTTCATATTCACTGCATTTGTTTTTTTTTTCTTTCTCCTATTTGATAATTGCGTTTCTTACATATTCTCTTTTCTTTTTCTTACGAGGGCCCGTGGAGCGAAGGAGGCAATCCTAGGAGAGCCGAAGCACCCAAGCGACGTGGAGGCGGCTAGATTCTTTACCGAGCTACAGGATAGCATGGGAAGAGGATAAGAAGAATTGAAGGAGACGAAAAAAAGAAAGAGAGAGAGAGAGAGAGAGAGAGAGTGAGAGATTTTTTCTAGCATTTGAATAATTGTAAACAGACATTCATTTGTTGCAGGGTCTGTTTCGCCAAGTGCCGGTGCACTTGGGCGACCTCACCGGATTTGTTTTCATCGACTTTATTTTTCTTTGTTTCACATGGATTTCGTGAGCTACCTATTAATTGCTTTAATTAATTTGCTTGAGCCAGGTAATTAATTAGGTCCAAGCACCCTAAATAAGAATTTCTGTACCTATAGAGTAGAGCGTGATTTGGACTTAGTCAAATTAACTTGTTCTTACCCGTTAATATAATCTATCATCTAGGACGGTTCACTTGGATCATATAGGATAGTTTATTTTTCTATTTAAATTCTGCACGAATCACTTGCATGTAGAGTGTTGGCGACAAGGTATGCATCTCTAACCCCTGCATGCGTCATTATTTTTAATCGCGCATTGGCATTTCCGATCTCCTTCCTTATTTTCACTCACATAATTTAAAAAGGAAGATGGACACTCGGTAGATGATTCTTTGAAAATATTTTAACCAAGTGACAACTGCCTAAAATACGAGACTGCTAAAGAAAACTCGACCCTAAAATAAACATAAGGAAAAATCATTATTTTGGGGAGAGTAACCACTCATTTTTTTGGTTTGTATGTAGCGAGAGAGCGACCCACGCACTAGGATAGAACCACACCCGAACTCTTTTCAGACTACTATCTTGGGTTAGTCATTCTCCAATGAGGATATCTCCAGTAGCTGGTAAAGTGGCCCGCGACGTCCTTAACATCTTGAATTGATCGGGTAGCCGGTAAATGGTACGCAATTCATACTGGCTGGGAAAGATCTAACTTTATGATTGGGCCAGTCTCCTGAGAGCATCGGGTTCCTAACAGCTCGCTTTAACCACTCTTATAGATTGTATTCTCACCAAACTCTAAAATTGACAATAAAATTGACCAAACCTTCACGGCCTTCACATTGAGTTGAGTTGGTGAATTAGGGGTTTGTATTGAGTTTGATTGCTTGTGTGCATACTAGATCCTTTCGCGCATTTGCGCCTTTTTTCCTGCATAGCTTGACTTGACTATCGTGTTCTCTCGATCTCGGTCTTTTGTTTTGGAGATGGCCAACTGCAATTATTTTAATCCGATCTTCACAGATACCTCGTACTCTCCAGCCGATCCACCTCCCCTTTTCCAGGAGGACTTTATTCCTGATTTTTGTGCATATCCACCTAACCCATTATTTCTAGAATCGGACGATGATCTTCACCCACCATTATTCAACCTACCCGATCCTGGGATTTTGGAGTTACCTTTCATGATTTCCACACATGAGACACTGAACCAGAAGATGGAGCATTTGAATTCGAGGATTATCAATCTATTTAACATCAATAAGAGACAGAATGCTGCTCCATTTTTTGAGGATATGGATTCACTTGAGGATAATCATTAAAGCTTGTAATCGGCCAAAATACAAAAAAAGAAGAAAATCTTAAAAATCCAAAAAGATTCCGGGAGAGACATTATTGATTCATTTTGTAAGGAGAGGGCACCCATGCCAAACCAATTTCCCACACAGTCATCCACCCCATGTCCCGACCTTGACCCCAAGGATTCCATTATACAGACTGCTCTTGGTAATCCTCGTGTATATGCTGATTCTGATCTCCTCCCTTGTATAGAGGAGGTCCAAAAATTCAAAAAATGTTGACTAAACTCGATGTGGAAGCCACTATTCATGAGATCATTAAAGCTCCACTTCAACAGTCCATGACAGATTTATCTACTCCTCAACACAAGAAGAGAAAGCAAAGGAGAGGATCCGAGTATCACATCTTGAACATGGCCACTGCCTACGCTATCTCTCACCGTCAACGTTTTAAGAAAGGGAACACTACCACACCTCTTGTGAGTTGCTCCATATCTGACTATTCTTATGATAAAACTCTCCTTGATGGTGGTTCTTCAATCAATATAATACCCTTCTCTGTGGTACAATCTCATCATCTTGGGACTCTTAAGAATTCAATTTGCTAATGGATCTATCAAGAGGCCGAAGGGTATTCTAGAAAATTCTGTTATTTTTATTCAGAGCATGAATTTCACTTCTAAGTTTGTCATATTGCCCATGGAGACCTCCACCCCTCTGGAGCACCCTCTAATCATCTTGGGATGACCTTTCCTCGGATCTACAGGAGCCGTTATTGATTATGGTTTAGGAGAGATTCACTTCCGTTCTGATGTAGGGAGCGATGTGTTGATCACTACACCTGTTACTGACCAGAGACTTGCATCCCATCAGAGTGTGCCTGTGTTAGCCAACCCCAAGGAATTTGACCTCGATGATAATATCAGAGATTCTTGTTATATGTTGGATGGTAATGAAACCCAAGAATTCCTCTTTAAGGAGGAAGACTCGGGAAGCATAGATATTGGAATTCCCCCTTTCTGGTATAAGGAGATGCATTGATGACATCCGCGGAATTTACACGATAGACACCCTAGAGCGGTAGGTAGACTCTGAGACTAGACAGGACGTACATGATTCGACTACTTTCATTGATGAGTCCATTCTTATTCACCCTAATTCAGACGAGACCAATCAGGCCAAATTTGATTTGATTGCTTTTATAAAAGAATTTGGGCCTTTTAATAAAGATGATGATCCAGTAGAGGCTTTCCAGGCTGAAATTAATCCTACTTTTTCGGATAATGAATTCGAGCCATTTTACTTTGATGTTTGCGAGACTTCCCAGGCAGGACATGACTACACTTCTTCCAATAACCGATTCATGCCTGCACTTTCTAAGACTGCTGAGAATACATTCTTGGTCGATCCTGATCAGTTCATATCTAATGATAACCCCAATATCGACCTACACCTTGTCAAATCCATACCTCAGCGGTCTTGCAAGAAGGTTCGTTTTCTACCTTCTTGACCTTTGTACATCCGCTCCTTTTGTATATCCTTACGTTTCACTCTTTATTCTTCTGTTTTATCATTCACCCCTTTTCCGTGTGTATATATATATAAGTTATAATTAGGATGTGCTTTATCCTAAGTTTGGGGGGGTGAATGATTTGTGTTGTTCATATTCGTCTTGTTCATCACTCTTTTTCTTGCCTATACTTAGGGATACTCTACCCTAAGTATGGGGGGGTGATGTTGTTCACATCGTCTTTTTTTTTTGAGTTTGTACATTCTCTGCATCGGTTTTCCCCTTTTGTACAGTCTACTATACTTAGGATTACTTGATCCTAAGTATGGGGGGATCACCAACTTCTCTTCTTTTAATTTTTTCTTTGAGTCGTTGTAGCATAGGAGTCTTTTCACTTTTCTTTATTTAGCACGAGTTATGTCTTCCTTTGTCTCTCTCTGATCGCTATGAGGACATAGTTCGAGCTAAGCATATGGGGGTGTCGTATATATTGTACATATACTTTATACATAACTCGTACTTTAATTATTTTGGGGGGATATGTATATAATTTTCTAAAATCCTCGTGTGTAAAAAAACAAAAAAACACACAAAAAAACAAAAAAAACAAAAAAAAAACAGAAACAAAAAAAGTTCTTGTATATACTTGTATATATTTTACTAACCCTTTTTACTTTTTGAAAAAAACAATAAAACCATAAATCTATAAAAAAAACTTTCATAAATAAAAAAACCCTTTCTTTTACATTTGCATTTTCTCCAAAAATCAATAAAAAGATCAAAATTAGAAAATTGTTTTAAAAATGTGTTCTTTTCACATGTGCATCATTTTTTTAAAAATTAATAAATAAATAAAAATTGCTTTCTTTGCATTGTTCATATTTTCTTGCATTTGCATGTCAAATTATCAGGATAGTATTGGCATTTGAACTATGCATGGAATAAAATTGAAGAATGGAGCTTAGTTGGACCTTAATCCACTTAATTTCAGAGGAACCATATAAGAAATGGAGTTAAGACTTTTGAAGTCCTAGTGACTTAATTCTTTGAGTCCATAATACTATGTTCACATGTCATCTTGATTAGTCTAAGTAGAATATTTAACAACACACGCATGATTCTTTCAGACCGTGGCTTATTTTGGACAAGCACTCTACACGTAGCTCTTCATAAATGAGGTACTGAGGAGGCAGAATCTTTTTGCTTGGGGTAGCATACGAGGATAGTACATCTAGGCAAAACCTCTCGTCGTCCTCTAGGGAAGGAAGTGCCTCTCAACTTGGTCTAGCGATGTTGAGGACTAAAGATAGGATGTTGTGGGGTTGCAATAATGCTTCAAAAGAGGGATAATCTACTGGCTCAAGAGGAAAAACTCCTTCTGTACTTGCTACACCTTGTATATGCTTTCAAAAAAAGTATGGAAAAATGAAGAATCTCCAAAAGTGGACAGGGCTGACTGAAAAGTAAAATACATGCCGGAGTGTATATACAAGGATAAAAAATAAAAAAATCAATAAGAGCTTCAAAGATAAATTTTTGTAAGCTTGAAGTGGATGACTTGGCTACACTGGTCATGCATCCAAGGATATGTAACTACACTAGTTACCGTCCATTCCTTTCTCCATCCCCTCTTCTTGAGTTGGTTGTACTTGAACTTACAAGGGAATATCTCCGCTCCTCGAGGAAAGAGTTGTTAGACCAGGGTACTAGAGTTACCTAGTTGAGGGAGGTCGTTTCTTTGCTACTTTTGAGATGGGGAGATATACTTCACTTACACCGTACGAGTAAAGATTCATAGTCACACGAATTTGTGAATGTAAACTTGTTCTGACCTGACTGTTGAGGTGACCTGAATAGGAATCATGTGGAACATAGAGGCTGTTAGGTTTTAAATCCATCTCCCATTAAGGTTCCGACACACAAATAATCCAATGGTCCGACAGAGCTCCAAACTACAATTGTTTGAAAAAAAGTTTAATACTCAATATTGTCTTAATTTCTTTATTTTCCCTTTCGTTTTCTTTTTCTTCACTTATTCTTTCAAATAAGTATTTGCTAAGGGACTAGCAAAGGTAAAGCATAGGGGGATGACGAATCTGCGATTCATCGTCTTTATTCATTTATTTTAGCTTAAAATCCCTTATAAAAATACTTGTATATAACATTAGCTCCATGCTCTTACTAACTTGCATCTGTGTGTAAATATTGTATATTTGTATATTATTTTAACTAAAATAAATAAAGAAAGAAAAAAGGAAAACAAGAAAAAAAAAGAAAACTGTATATATATAATAGATACAGGCTGATCTGAATCCCAAGAGAAGGTAAAGACTTTACCTGACCGATCTGGAATAAAGTAGGGGGAGATAGGGTCTTTATTCAAAAAATCCAAAAAAAATATGTGTTGTAAATACGTCTCACTTAACTTGTATATTTTTATAAAACTAACAGTATTTTTTTTTACACATTAATTGACCTCAAACAAAATAATTTTTAAAACAAATGTTGTAAATAAAAATGTCTTCTAACTAATAAAAATAATTGCACAATTAAATCATGTACAGAATAAAAGACACCACACTTGGAAAAAGCCACTGAGCGATAATTGAATGACCAATTCCGGATCCATACAAACTCAAATTGAACCAAACTCAATTCTATTGTATTCTAAATTAAATTATCCTTAAAGTGACCGTGATTTCATAATTTTTGGAGTTACGAGTAAAAAGTTGGTTTTCCGAGGTGGTTTGTGCAATTTCCCATGTATTTTGTACATATTGTATTTGTATATATTTGAAAATATTTTTACTAATAATTGGAAATAAAAATAAAAATTAAAAAATTAAAAAAATTAAAGGAAAAAAAAGAAAAAAAGCTAATTTGCTTAGTTACCTTTATATATAATGTCATATATGTATATATCATATGTATATATTTCATTTTCTTAACTAACTTCCATAAAAAAATAAAAAAAATAACTTTTAATTTTCCAATAAATAAAGTGACGAAAAATTAAAAAAATAGGTAATTTTTTTAAATATTTTTTGACACTTATCTTTTTATCTTTATCTAATTTCAATTTTATCTCTTGTCTTTATCTAAAAAGTCAAAAATTCAAATTTCAACTCCATTATCTTTTTTATTTATATGGCTCCTTGTCCTTTATTCCAACTTGATCAATCTTTGGTGAGAGGAGCCTGATCTCTGAGAGTTTTCTTATCACAGAAGGTTGCCTAGCCTCCGAGCCGTATGGTGACAACTCGTTAGCCTTCGTCGAGGTGATCAAGGTATTTTCCGCTCCTAAGGTGAGATCTATCATCATTTTTTCTTATTCTAAATCTAGGATTAATGGTAAAATCATTTTGTCGCATTTTAATTTCATCATCATTTTTATTTATTTATTTAGATCTCAAAATTCATCACGATTTGATCAGAAACCAATCAATTTTCCATCTCATTTTCGTGACCACTCCGCATTCTTTTCTATCTCCCACGATCTATCAACTCCGACCACCACCATGGTCGGAGAACCGGATTTGATTCCTCATTTCCGTCAGAACCCCGTTCACATATTCCATTTGATTTTTGGATCAAACCATCGTATTCGCATCCTAATTATTAATAAATAAAAAATATAATAAAAACATACAAAAAAATATATTTTTTTCCTAACATTTGTTTTGCACCGATAAAAACTATAAAAATAAAAAAATATTTTTTATTATCAATTCTGTATAAAAGAAATAAACAAAAAAAAAGCAGGTCACGACTCACGACCCCACGCCACGCACCCCTCCTCCAGGCTCGAGCCCTATACCCAGCACAACAATGGTGTTGTCATACGAGGCGCACCGCCCGCGCCCTACTCCACGTGCGTCTCCGCCCGATCCGCTGCCTCCCACGTCGCCAGGATGCACCTCCAGATCCTGTGTGGGCGGCGGCCCCTTGGTCCCTCCCCCTTGGAACGAAGAGCCCAGCGATGCCTCCCATCCGTTGTGGCATCACCAGGGCGCTGCTCCGCCACGCTGCCCCACATCCGTCGTAGGTCATCACCGACCTCTGCCCATTACTCCTCAGCGCGATGCACACCGATAGCGCTGTGCCACCGTCGACTCGATGCAAGTTCGCCCAGGCCACCGCCAATAGCGAGCCGCTGTCTACACGGCGGAGCACTACCCGGGCCGCCTGCTCCATCCTATTGAGAAACGGGTGGCGGCGACACTCCACATTCCCTGCATGAAGAAGCAATGAAGAGAAAACCCTAGGGCTGAACTATAATATTGGAAAAATTGCATTCGATTCCATAGACATTTTCAAAATTGCAGAAGCACCCTGCCAGAGCATAAGGCATGTGCGACACACGCCTTTACTTGGGTAATTTTTTCTTTTCAACTAGAGGTTTTTTGTAGTTAATTTTAATGCAAAAACAATAAGTATTTACATTTTAATCCTAAACTTCCAGACCTTGACTATTGAAATAAAAATTTTCTTTGGTCAATAAATCTCCCAAAAATTATGTTATGCTTCTGATGTGCTTATCTTTTTAGCATATTTTTTATTGCATTTTATCATCATTTAATACTATTTAAAAATAAAAAACATGTCATTTTTCTCTTTCTAAAATTCAAAAACTTATAGAAAAATTTAATATTACTCCAAAAATTCTAAAAAAAGTGTAATTTTATTTCATTGTCTTTTAATTTCTGTCCAAATTTTGCTCATTAACTATTTATAAATCTCAAAAAAATTGAAAATACTAAAAATCTTATAAAAATCATAAAAAGTTATACAAAAAATCCAAAAAATGTGATTTCAATCTCTGTTTGTAGAAATTGATCTATTTTATCATGAAAATAATTGCTAGGAGTTTTGGGTACTTAATAGATTTTTAAGTTGCAAATTCGTCCAGGTTGTGCATTGTTCCTCATTTTTGTCACTATTTAATTTTTAGAAAAATACAAAAAACATCTGAAAATTCTACAAAATTCTTAAAAATATTTCAAAATCTTTAAACCAAAAAATATTTTCTCTGGATATTTTGAGCATTTTCTATATAATTAAAAAATACAAAAAGAGTTTGGTGTACGCAGTTCTTCTTTTATGCATATTGTTCTTTATTTGAAAATAAAAAATTGCAAAATTGAAATCACTAAAAATTTGAAAATCAAAAAATAAAAAAATAGAAAAAAAATAATAAAAAAATTAAAAAGAGAAAAAAATTCACAAAAACCACGGATAGTTTACCGTTGAGATTTCCTTTTTCTTTTAATTGATTTTTTGCCAATTAATTGAATAACACTCGCGAATTGTACCCTTCCTGAGTTCGACCATGTCTGCTATATAGATTAAAAATAACAAAATAAATTTCTATTTCTCTACATTATTCTTTGTAATTTTTTTGTAGTGAGAGAAGAAGAAAAATTGTTTGTTTGTCACAGGATTTTTGGGGACAACAACGACTACTATATCAATAATCATCGATCCTCGAAATTCATGTAGCAACACCTCTACACAAATAATCTGGAAAGCACACACACGTAACATGTGAAAGCAGACACATAGGGGTATAAGTGCAATGTTAAAAACATTTCCTTCATTAAATAACAAGTTCAAAGTGCAAGGTGAAATATGCAAATACACCAAAAGCACGTGAAGCTGCACATGACTTCATCTCAATGAGAATAAATTGCAAATATTAAAATTTCAAGGTCCTTAATGCAAAAGTTCTTAACTATAGATTATATTTATTGGAGTATAACAAAATAAAAGAAAGTTCAAGGGCATCAGGGAAATATACCCTTCAAAATACGTGGAGTGCACTCATGTCGGCTCTAACGTACGATCCTGATGACCATTGGCAGGTAGATCTGACGGTCTAGAAAGTTACGCAGATGTGCGGCTCGGATCTGCAAAAGATCTTATTTGACGTTGCAAAAAGGGGTGAGTACTGATGGTTGAGATCCAAATTAGATGGGATGAGCTCATCTAACGACTATGGAGGGTGCAGGAAGAACTGAAGCCTGTGAGCTTCGATCGGGAGATTTTGTCAATCCAAGATGTTGATCGGCTCGTAGCGATGTCCAATACCTTCGTAGGGTTACTCCACGTCTAATGGACGGCTCTGATGAGGAGGTAGTCGGTCCTATTATCATGGCGATGCTAATCACCTGAGGGTGCTCCTCCACCTCGGATGGAGCTCAGTTTGAGCTTCCTCGCATGCACTAGCTTCTGCAAAGGGTAAAGGGACTCAGGGGCATTGCTCTATTCCAATTATTGAATATAACAATGAAAGAAGCGATGGGGGGAATGGAAGTTGGTTTTGGTGAAGGCGGAGGAGGGAAAGTAATCTTAATCCTACTTTTGTGAGCAGGATCCAAAGGGGAGAGAGTGCGCTAAAAGATGGAGGGTGAACGGGTGATGCGATCGGAGCGTATGGATGGTTGATATAGGGCTCCAAACAGTTGATTGGAGCTGCTAAAGCGACGGCGGAGCTGATGGGCTAAATAGAAATGAAGGATGGAATGAGGATAGACTAGAGGGTAATGGGTATCCTACAAGGATCGACGAAGGGCTACGGAGGGAAAGGCGAGGTCCTGACCTCAACTCTGATGTAGAAAGGGGAGGAGGCTGCATGCAACAGAGGTGCTCCGACCCTGTCTGAGCTACGGTCAAAAGACCACCAAATCGAGCTCCGAAGGGGTCCTGCAGATGTCTATCACTCTTATGGAGGTGGCTAAGTAGGAAAGAGGCAGCGAGGCATGGGATGGAGAGATAGGGTGGCGGAGTGTACTACTTATAGGGGTTTATTAGTGTCTTGAAGAACCGAAGGGGGCGTGAAACCCTAAGAAGATCTGATTCATCCATGGATCTTAGGAGAAGAATCGAGAAAAGAAATCAGAGGAAGAGATGGTCAGACTCGAGATGAGAAAATGGGAGAAATCGGGTGCGGCAAAGCCCAGCCGCGTCTCACCTGGAAAGGGGAAGGGTTGACCTGGGTAATTAAACCCGGGCCAACAATTCAGAAAATTCGAAGTTTAAAAATCAAAGAAAAATTAAATAAAATAGTAAATTAAATTAAAAAATGGTAAAATTAAAATGTTACTATTTTTCAAGCTATTTTTCAATGATTTTAAATTATTTTTATGAAATCATATGTACGATATATACAGTTTAGGTATTAATTGCATGTATAGAATACCTATATATTTATTCTTTGATTTTGATTTCATTATTTTTATACAAATTTTCTTTTATTTTATATTTTATTTATTTACAAATAATTTGAGGAGTATAAATAATTTTTATTTTATTTTTATAAATTAAATAAAGGTATTAAATAAATAAGTATTATATATATTATACATATGTGTGGCATTTGTACAATGAACTTTTGATTTTTTTTATTTTGTATTTTCTTATTTTTATTTTATTTTTATTTTATTATTAGGAATATTTACAAGTTATAAAAATACAATGTGCCCAAATTATAAATTAAAAACATTAAATATACATATTTACAAGTATAGGTAGCATATGACTTTACAATGCACCCAAGAAGCCATTTTTTACCTCATGACTCAAAATTTTATGGAACCACCATCATTTTAAAGATAATTTACTTCAGAATCCAATAAAGTTGACTTGGAAGAATTTGAGTTCACATGGAGCCAGAATTGGTCTTTTAAATTCTTGTTGTGTGGTTTTTAATGAGTGGTATTATTTGTATTATGTACAATAACTTATTTTATAAGTTTTTTTATTATTTAGAAGATATTTTTATGTTCAACTTTTATTAAGAAAATAATTTATTTGAGGTTCCTTTATGGATGAATAAAATATAGGAATGTTATATACATAGAGTGCACAATGATGAAAATAAATGGACCCTATCTCCCCCTACTTTATTCCTTATTAATCAGGTCAATAATTGACCTTCTCTCGGGATTTGGGTTAATCTGTACTTATTAAATAATTTCATCCTTGTTTCCTTTTCCTTTTCTCTTTATTCTTTTATTTTTGGAAAATATGTTTTAATTATGCAATATTAACAAAGTCATTCACATTTATAATTTAGTGTATTTACACACATTTACAAATGTTTTTTGATAAAAGATAAAGCAAAAATAAAAGAATAAAGAATGAGAATCATAGATTCATCATCCCCCTATACTTTACCTTTCCTAGTCCCTTAGCAAACACTTATTTGAAAAAGAAGAGAAACAAACAAGAAAAGAAAAAAAAAGGAAGAATCAAAGTTGATTATTAAACTTATCTTCATAAAATTGTATTGGAGCTCAGTCAAACATTTGTGTTATTAATTTGGTGGAACCTTATTGGGAATGTATTGAAGACTTAAAAACCTTCAAATTACATAATTCCACGGTCAGGTCTCCTTAACAACCAGGTCAGAACAAGTCTACATATGCAAACTCTAATGACTATGAATCTTTTCTTGTACTAGGTAAGTGATATGTAGCTCCCCACCTCAAAAATGGCAAAGAAACAATCTCCCTCAATATGGTAACTATAATACCCATGTATAGCAATTTTTTTCCTCGAGGAGCGAGGTATTCCCTTCTAATTTCGAGTACAATTAGCTCAAGAAAAGCAGAAAAGGATAGAATGGACCGTGGCCAATGTAGCCACGTATCCCTTGGAGCTTAACCAGTGTAGCTAAGTCTCTAGCTGCAAGCTTCCTTGAGATGAGATAGTGGAATACATAAGCTTTGCTTATTCAAATATATACACTTCGACAGGCATTTTTATTTTGAATCAGGAAAGTCCCCTTTTTGGATTTTTTTAAATTTTACACATTTTTTATTACATATATACAACATATCTACAAGTCGCAGCATGTACATAAGGAGTTATTCTTCTTGAGCTAGTAGACTACCCCTCTTTTGAAGCTTTATTGCAACCCACAACATCATGTCGTTAGACCTCAATGCTACTATACTAAGTTGAGGTGCATAATGCTCCCTAGAGGAGGATGGGAGGTTCCAGCTAGCTGTACTACCCACGTATGCTACTCCAAGCCAAGGGATTCTACCTCCTCACAACCTCATATGTGTTGAGCTACATGTAAGGTGTGTGTCCAAGTCAAGCCATTGTCTCTGAGATTCATGTGTGCGTTATTAAATGTTCTACTTAGTCTAATCAAGATGACATGTGAATATAGATTAGTGGACTCAAAGAGTTAGATCGCTATGGACCTGAAATGTCTTAACCCAAAATCCTGTATAGTTCCTCTGAAGTTAAGTGAATTAAGGTCTTAACCCATATCTATTCTTCAATTTTATTCCAGACTAGTTAAAATGTGAACCATGATACTGAATAATGCACATTCAAATATTTACAAAAACTCTTTTTGATGGGAATTTTTTAAACTATGCAATTTTTTATGGATTTTTTTTCATTTTTTATATTTGAAAAAGAAGTAAAAGAAAGAAAAGTTTTCACAAAGATATATACATATTTATAAAAGGATGTGTTGTAGGTTTTATATACAAATGGATTTTATTTACAAGATCTTGTACTAGCTTTATTAAGGATAATTATATACAAAGACTTTAAGGGTAGACTATGGTTTTTAATACAAGTGAATTTCATACCCCATAATTATTTCCCATGTGACAAAATAGTCTTGCAAACATTTTGCAAAATATTTTTCAAAAGATTTTCAAAACTATCTTTACAAACATTTACAGATAATTTTACAAACTTATTTTGCAAACATTTTATTTTCACACAATGTTCAAAAATTTTGTACAGTATACTTAATTTTGATACAGAAAATAAATTACAAATCTTTTTGCAAACAAAACATTCTTACAAAATTTGAACAAAAATAATTTTTGCAAACTTTTTTACAAACAATTTTTGAAAACATTTTTGAATACATTTTTATTTCTATTTTATAAATAATAGACATGTTACTAACACATACAAAGTACGAATTATGGATAAAGTATGTATACAATATATACGACGCCCCCTACACATAGCTCAAACGATGTCCTTAGAGTGATAAGAGATCGATGAAGGAATACATAACTTGTGCTAAGTATGGAGAAGTGAAAAGAATCATGTACTACAATGGCATAAAAGAATAAATATAAAAACTAATATAAGTCGGTGACCCCCACATACTTAGGATCGAATAATCCTAAGTATAGAAGATAGTACACAAAAGGGGAAAACCAAGGAGTAGAATATACATATATTAACTCCCCTATACTAAGGGTAAAATGTCCCTAAGTATAGGCAGCAAAAGTAGAGATAATAGGAAAATGAATAATCACAGGTTTAATACCCCCTGTACTTAGGATAGAGAGCATCCTAAGTATAACAAAATCATAAGATGGCTTTGAAGTATCAAATAAAATGAATGAGTGATATAGACAATATGGATCTATTCATCTGCAGAGTATGAGTGAAAATCAGGTATGAGATGCAGGTGATGTGAGTAAAGGAACACATCTCATACAAAATGAATAGGGGAAACAACAACAGTCACATGATCAAGATCAAGATATGGCTCCAGGTGTTGACCATTGACTCGAAAGGTGGACTCCGAAGACAACTCAGATGACCAGAGATGGTCCCTTCCATTTATTTTCTAATTTCCCTGGAAATAATCTTAACCTAGCATCAAATATCCATACTCTCTGGCCGAGCTCAAACTGCTTATGGTTGATGTGAGAATCATGCCGTATCTTTACTTTATCATTATATTGTAGGCTACTTGCGAATGTTGCATCTCTCATCTCCTCTACGGCTCCCAATTCTGCTCTCCTATACTCTCAAGATCCATTAATAAATAAGTAACTGCCAAAAGTGAGTTGTGCTTGATCTCTACAAGTAAGTGGCATGGCTTGCCATAAACGAGTCAGAATGGAGAAGTACCCAAAGGTGTCTTGAAGGAGGTCTGATAGGCTCACAAGTTCGAGTCTAAAAGCTATGACCAATCCTTTCGGTCTGGGTAGACAATCTTCTGCAAAATAGTCCTAGTCTCCCTATTTGAAACTTCAGCAAGACCATTTGTTTGTGGATGATATGACGTGGCAACTCTATGGTCAATACTGAACTCGTTAGCAAGGGCCCTTACTTTGTCATTGATAAGATGAGTCCCCCTTCAGAAATCAAGACTCTAGATCTCCCGAACCGTGATATGATATTTTTCCTCCAAAATGTGCAAACAGTCTTTGCATATGTGGCTCGGACGGGGATGACCTCAACCAAACGACTCACATAATCACAGCTAACAAAATGTAATCAAATACCTGACTCCTAGGGAATGGACCAATGAAATCGATGCCCCATGCATCAAAAACCTCACAAAAGTGAATGGGCTTCATTTGCACCATATATCTCTATCCACAAGTGCCCATCCTCTGACAGTCAGTACATCTCTTCACGAATTCATCTGAGTACTTGAAGAGGGTAGTCCACAAAAGGCCGGATTGGAGAACCTTCAGCGTTGTTCATTCCCCAGAGTAATGTATTCTTGCTCATACTTGTGGCAATAGGCGAGGAAGCTATGATGCTCCTCTTGAGGAATACACTGACGCCAGACATTATCCCCTCCTTCGTGGTAAAGGGTGGGATCGTCCCAATGATACGACTTGGCCGTCGCATGGAAGGTCATAAATCGTTGCATGGGCCAACATTGTGGATCTTTCTTGGCGATAAGATAGTTCACAATGTCAGCATTCCATGTGAGCGAGGTGATAGCAAGAATCACCTCATCTAGCAATGTCTTAGTGATAGGTGTGGACATATCAGAATCCTCAAGATGTTCTAATCGGGAGAGGTGATCCGTCACCACATTCTTGACTCCAAGTTTATCCTTAATCTCAATATCAAACTTCTCGAGGAGAAGATCCATCTAGTCAATCTGTGTTTGGCATCCTTCTTGGTCATGAGGTATCGGACGGCAGTGTGGTCTGTTTAGATAGTCCGAGATAATAAGATAGAAACTTTTCGAGAAAAAATACCACAGCTAGCATCTCCTTCTCATTCACAGTGTAGTTCCACTAAGCGGCATCCAAAGTCCGGCTAGTGTAGTGAATGACTAATGTTAAGTTATCTCTCCTCTGGCTAAGCACAACCCCTACGGCAAAATCAGAAGCATCCGTAGTGCTCTCGAAAGGAGAGACCAATTAGAAGGCTTAAGGACAGGAGTCCGAACAACTAAATTCTTGAGAGTATCAAAAGAGGAAAGACACTTTTGATCTACAAGAAACTCGGTGTCTTTCATGAGAATCGGGCAATTCGACTGAAGTCCTGTATGAACCTTCGGTAGAATCTGAGATGCCCTTGAAAATACTGCAACTGCTCAAATTGGTTGATGTAGTGATCTTCTTGATAATATCCACCTTGGTCGGATAAACATCCATGCCCCTGTTGGAGATGATGTGACCAAGGATCATCTATTGAGTCATCATGAAATGACTCTTCTACCAAATAAGACTAGGTGGCCCTCAATGCAACGCTGAAATACTCGATCTAGGCATGCATGACAAGCATCAAACCCATCACCGTAGATCGAAAAGTCATCCATGAAGACCTCTAAATAGTAACCCACCATGTCCGAGACGATGGAGAGCATGCACCTTTGGAATGTATCCGGGGCATTACATAATCCAAAGGGCATCTATCTAAAAGTATACATTCTGAACGGATTAGTGAACATTGTTTTTTCATGGTTTTAGAGCGCTTTGGCCACTTGATTGTATCCTGAATACCTACTAAGAGAGCAGTAATGAATCTTCCTAGCTAATCTCTCAATGATTTGATCAATAATTAGTAATGGGAAATGATCCTTCTTAGTGGCCTGATTGAATCGTATGTAGTCCACACAAACCCTCCATGAAGTGGGTACTTGATGAACAAAGATCTTGCGAGGGTCTAAAGTGATCCACATAAGGTGGGATCATATTGTCGCTGAGGCGACCGCTCCCGAAATCTCTATCTATCAACAATTAACCCACAATAAAATATATGCAATGAATATCCAATAATGTGGAGTTAAAATTTATTATAACTCAACATGCAAATGTGTATAGGTGTAAGCATGAGTAGAGGTCGAACACTGGGAGGCGAAAGGTTGTGTGGTGGAGTCGAATGCACAATTATTCAATTCAATGTTCGTATCCAATCCTTATTGTTTTTTTGTGGGTTTTTAATTTTTAATTTTTAATTTTTATTTTTACTTTTATAATTTTTATTTTGTTTTTATATTTTGTATTTTTATATTTTCTTTTTATATTTTTAATTATATAATATAGATATATAAAGATATATATATATAAGAAGAGAGAGAAATATAATATATGGATATATTTATATATTTATATAAATACTTAATATACATATATATTAGATATAGTTTTTTTTTCTTTTTATATTTTTATAATTTTTTTGTTATTTTCCTGGAATTTTTCTATTTTTTTGTATTTTTAATTCCAAAAATGTCCCTATTATGGGACTAACTAAATATGCCGAAAGTAATTTGGGTTTTAAAAATATAAAATAGGTTCAAAAATTACCCAAATTAATTTAATATGTTAATATTAATATATAGATAATTATAAAAGAGAGAAATATAATTTTGGTATTTTTTTGGGTTTTTCTATTTTTTTGTTGGATTTTGGAGCTTTCAGATTTTTTTATTTTCCTTTTTCTTATTTTTATGGTTTTTCAATTTCTGGACTCAATATATATAAATATACCATATAGAATTTTTTTGTAATTTTTCAACATTTTTTTATATTTTTTTGGTATTTTATAAATTAGACAGTACAAAAATGGCTCCTTTTTCATTTTCAATAATTAGGTTAAATGCAAAAAATGCAAAATAAAATATGGGCGTGAAAGTACACTACATGACACATCTAACCTATTTTTTTGGATTTTTAGGAGCAACATAGGTATTTTTAATAAATACATAAAAGACATAAAAATTAAACAGCCTCATAGGGGCATTTGTGCAAATAAAGTAAAGGACAGGGGGCTCTGTGCAAATATACCAACAGAATAAACATTTATTTTATTTTTAAGAACTATTTTACAATTAACAAAAGGCACCAGGGTGTACATGCAAAATTCACACGCCTCACGTGGGACTACACGTGAGGCACGGAGGGACCAAAATGTAATTTAAATAAGTACAGGGGTCCTCTTGCAAAATTTACAATTATTTTATAACGTGAAAATTTATTTACAGAATCAAAAATTAAATACAAAAAAGCGGGGGTTAGGTTTGCAATTTACCCCCAAAAGGCGCTCCATCTGATGGCTGATATGCGTGACTCATACACGTGGCGGCTCCACGTTTGCAGATGATAGTTTGTGGATCCACGATGGAGATTAGATCATCTGGCGTGATCGGACGGCTGAGGCACGGGTAGATCCGACTTTTGGCGCTTGACCTTAGGAGACCTCCTTCATCCGACGGCGGAGAGGCAAGGTGAAAGAACATGGAAGAAGGCCGGAATGGCCGAACTTCCCTGCCTTCGATCTCACTTCTCCGGCGTCCTTCGAGGCTTCTGAGGCTCCCACGGGCTTCCTGGCAGGTGGCTAATCTTGTTGGAGGTGTTGCATCGGGCGAAGGAACACTGGAGCGCCACCACGACATCGGAGAAGTCGAGGGGCTCCAGGTGCCTCCGGTGAAGTCTGAATTAGCCTCCTGGAGCTTCTCTTTGCTCCTAACCTGCAGGAAAATGCACACACGGCTCGAGGGGAGGACCCTCTACCGGACTTGAAGCTGCATCAGCACAAAAAGGTGGGTGGAGATGTTCGCCGGAGCGGAGCTCCGGCGAACTACGGGTGGACGATTCTACTTAAGTAATCAACTAAAACATGCAGTAAAGAGCTATAAATAAAACCTATGGCTAATTCTAAGTTAAATAAACTAAAGAGTGCATCTCATACCTGGCTGGACAGCCAAGGAGCAGAGGTCGCCGGCGACGATGGCCTTGGGCGCAACCCCCGCCTTCTCCGACTGATTCAAGGTACCAGGGACTCCTCCTGTCACCAGGAATCCACCTAGACCGAATGCGAGGAAGGGAGATGCGGAATGGCTGACCAAAATTATGAAGAAGGCGGAGGTGGTTTATTTATGAATGACTAGAGCACCCTTATTGACCGGGCCATAACGAGGAATCGAGGCTATGTACAAGGGGACAAACAGATGGGCGAAGATGTACAATGATCAGGGAGCATTTTTCATGAAGGCGGCAATGTCAGAAGATGGACAGGTCGAGCGTGAATAAAGGGAGAAGATGGCTCGAAATGACAGGCACGTCACATCAGGCGGCTGGGGGAGCAGTTGACCAGGCGGTCAACGAACGCTGGAATTTTATTGGTCCACGTCAGCGCGACGTTGACTGATAATTTTAACATAATAAATAACCTTATTTAATCTTGCTTATAAAATAAAAAATGTTTATTAATTAATGTATTATTTATTTATGATTTTTATTTATTTTTTTGATGTATTTTATAATGGGTTTATTTTAATGATGTATTTATAAGTGTATTTACATGTATTTATTTTTATTTTGTATATTTTTATTTTATTATTTTATTTTCTTATTTTATAAATTTAAAAAATATTTTTGTGAGTGTAAACATAGTTTTATTTAATTTTTATGAGTTTATATACATATTTAAATAAATGGATATATATATTATGTAAGTATCCTTATAGGTATTTTACCTGTATTCTACATACATTTTATTTATTTAATGAATTTTATTTGTTTTTATTTTGGATTTGTATTTTCAATAAATTATACGTAATATTTACAATATTATAAAAATAAGAAAGAATAAAATGATTAAAGAATGTATCCCCCTTTTATTTATAAGCATACATAACATAGGTATTTTGCCTATGTATTACATAAACTTATTTTATTTTACAAATTATTTTAGGTTTTCTTTTAATTTTAATATGTACAAGTATTATATGAATTATTTACAAAATTCAAAAAAATATAAATTTATAGAAATAACGAATGAAGAATAAATTGAATATTTTATTCGTGTAGACTGTACAATGAGGGGCAAAAACCTAACTTTCACAGATGAACTCAAAAATTATGAAACTCATTTTATTAAATAGCTCTTGAAAAGTTATATACAATTAATGGTGATTTTGGGTGATTTTGAGTTTTTATTTGCAAGATATGGGTCTGTGAAGTTGAGATTTTGGCTTTTTATTCTGTGTATAAAATGTACAATGTGTATCATTTTTGTACAAACTCAATATTGTATTTTTATTATCATTATTATCTACAACTTTCATGTACAAAATATTTTTATTTAATGAATAAATATTTAAATATAAAATAGGTATCAAAATGCATAAATGGATGAATAAATAAATGAGGTATTTATTGTATTGTTGGCCCTTATCTCTCCCAACTTTATTCCTTGTCGACCAATTCTCTTCTGGACTTGGTCTCATAGTTAGGGTCATAAAATATTTGCAATATTTTATTCCTTTTTCTTTTCTTCTCTTTATTCTATAATTTTGGCATTAAAAACATTATTTTATGTACAATAAATAATGAATGCTATTATAGACAAATTGATGCTATTTACATGCATTTGCTGGGGTTTTTAAGGCCAAAATGATAGAATAAAGGTGATGAAATGGAGATTCATAACCCCCCTATACTTGCCTTTGCTAGTCCCTAGCAAATACTTATGCAATAAGTACAAAAAGAATAAAGAATAAGAAGAAAAGAAAAAGCAAAAATAAAGAATTCAAAGAATAAAGTGAATTGATCATGATTATTAAACTCATCTATACAAATTCAAAGTTTGGAGCGCAGGTTAGACCTTGGTGTGAGAATATGTGTGGAACCTAATCGGGAACCAAATTTAAAACACAACAGCCTCCGAGAGTCACAGAACTCGGTTCAAATATCCTCAATAGCCAGGTCAGAATTAGCCTTCATCATACGCAAACCCTTATGACTATGAAGCTGACTTGTACGGTGTAAGTGATGGTGGCTCTCCCCAACTGAAATGATAAAGGAACTGACTTCTCCAGAATGATAACCCAATGATTCCCCAATCCAACCCTCTACCGTCGAGGAGCGGGGTATTCCCTTCTAAGTTCAAGTGGCATCCAACTCAAGAGGAGGAGGGGAAGAAGAGAATGGACAGTATCCAGTGTAGCTACATATCCTGGGATGCAAGACCAGTGTAGTCAAGTCATCCAGCTGCAGGCTTACATGGTATAACTTTGATGCTCAAGCTTGCTTATTTTCTATACAACATAGATACACATACTCCGGCAGACACTTTTATTTTTTTTATTTACAAGCCTGTCCACTTTTGTTTTTGGAGTGATTTTTTCTTCAACATACTATTTACAGCAGCATTTACATAAGGACATTTTCCTCTTCAGCCAGAAGACTATCCCTCTTTTGAATCTTTATTGCAACCCACACTCTCCTGTCATTCGACTTCATTGAAACTGGACCAGGTTGGGGTGCACTTCCCTCCCTAGATGAGGACGAATGTTTCCACCCGTATGCGTCTCAGACTGGAAAATCCAGTCCCCTCACCACTCCAACTGAGTTGAGCCAAGTGAAAGGTGCAAGTGTCCAAGTTAGGTCACGACCGACAAGAGTCATGCGTGTGTCTTGAAAAGTTCTAATTAGTCAGTTGAGGTGACTTGAACCCAGCCCTGATTTCTCAAAGAATTTAGTCTGAATAGACCTGAAGTACCTTAAACCTAGTTCCCCTAAGGTTCTAGTGCAGTTAGGTGCGGTAAGGTCCAACCAAGCTCCCATCTTCGACTTTATTGGACTAGTTCAATTATCAAGCTCAATCAAAGAATATGAATGCTATGCAAATGCCATTTACAAATATGCAAAGAATAATGCAAATTTTCAAAGAATTTAAAAACAAAGGAAAGTTTTTACACAAAAATTTACAAAGAAAAGAATTGTGGCACTCAAAATATATACAGCTATTTACACAGGCGTGCCGCTTTATTTACTTACAAAGAATTAAGGATTTACAATTTAGTTTTTTATTTATAGGTATATATGTACAATTATCTAAAGAATTATGTGTTATTTATTTATTTTTATTTATTATTGATTTGATGTATATATTCCTCAAACTTATTTGAAAATGATTTTACAAACAATTTTGAAAACTATAGTACAAAATAATTTTTGCAAATATTTTACAAACATGTACACACATTTGAAAATCATTTTGCAAAGGTTTTCCAAACAGAATATTTAAATTTTTCACATAGTTTTGCAACCATTTTTCAAACCATTTGCAAATAATTTTTCAAACATTTTATTTCACACAAAGAAAATAAACTTTGCAAACCAAAATATTTTTACAAAGGTTGAAAACATGTAACAAAACTTTTTCAAAATAGTTTTCAAAAGATTTTCACAAAGATTTTCAAACTATTTTTCAAACATTTTGCAAAAAATATTTTCACCTGATTTATTAATCAGTACATATAGAATGAATTTGAGGAATGATAACATCTTTTTATTAGGGTATTTTAATGAATGTTAAAAGAATTATTAGCCATATTATTAAGAGAATACGAAAGTACGAGTTATGGCTAAAGTATATACAGAGTATATACGACCCCCCTATACTTAGCATAAGCTATGTCCTCATAGGTCAAAGAGACAAAGAGAAGACATAACTCGTACTGAGTACAGAAAAGCCTATACTACAACGACTAAAAGAACAACAAATGAAAGAATAACGAGATTAATGAATAAGAAAATGATCGTCCCCCCTATACTTAGGATCAAATAATCCTAAGTGTAGCAGACTGTACACAACGTAGGGAGGGTCAAGCGTGGGAATGAATAAATCAAAGAATTAATGAATGAAGGGTGCACCCCCTATACTTAGGACAAAGTACGTCCTAAGAACAGGAAACTGACACAAAGGGGCGACACCTTTTATTTAGATAAAGAAATATGAAAAAGAAAAGAAGAAAAGAAGAAAAGATAGATATGTACAGATAAATGAAAAGATCGTGGAGAATATACGCGTCACTCCCCCTATACATAGGGTGAGATATCCCTAAGTATAGGCAACAACAGGAGTGACGAAACTGAACAAGGAAAGAACAACGCGGTGTGTACCCCTCTATACTTAGGACAAGGTACGTCCTAAGTGTAGACATAAAGATATGCGATAGATCTAGGGCACACATAACATGCGGGAGAAAGAAGGAATATACAAAACACATATATACAAGTGGTGAAGAACTGGTGAAGTACAGGACGGTATCTGACAAGTGGATACCATACTTGCACCATCGTCTCCCTGTGAGAACAGTGACACAATCAAACAGTGTAAAACACCCGGATATGCAGTCAGGTGGGTGTCGGCTATCGAGGCGAAATAGGTCATGAAATAGATACGGGGTTCGGTAGCATGAAACAGTCAATCGGCTCGTAGGATCAGCGTGAGGAAACATTTCCGATTCTATAAGAATGGGAGGAGGAAGGAATAGTGCAGATGCCTCCGGTCAATCAAAGTCTCAATAAGATATGGAAAGGTAAGGAACAAGAGACGTCCTGGTATTCGGTGGTCATGAGGTCGGAAGATCAGGGGACACACCAAATACCCCAAGATATGGCTCAACCCTGCGAGGGTCGTCAAGGCGAGCGGACGCAAAGATGTTAGTGATCCATCAGACGGATCATCAGTATCGGTCTCGGTAGGCGACATATCGACTACCCGCAAAAGAGACCGATAGATCAAGAAAGTGTGGCAGCGTCCCGCAGATAACCCTCGAGGAACATGCTGCCAGCTAGGCATGGAAATAACAGATATCAGGAGCTCAACCTTGCGAGGACCGTCAAGGCGAGCAGACTCAAAGGAGTCTTATCAGATGGATCCCATGATCCGCAAATCAGATAAGCAACTCAGGATGTGACCAAAATCATATATATCAAACGACTCGGTTCCATGTTCCGCAGATCGGAGGCACAGTCAGAAGGGGAACCGAGCGTAAAGAGAGTGTCGCATACTCCCGCAGATAGTCCTCGGGGAGTTATGCAATCAAGGCAAGGAATAGTCAGAATGTGTCTCTACCTTGTGAGGATCGTCAAGGAGAGAGAAGAGGCTCAAAGGAGCCGGGTCCATCAGACGGACCCACATAGTGGTCTCAGTAGTCGACAAAATCGGCTACCGACAAAGAGACCAAATCAGATCGGAAATATGTCGTAGTCTCCCGAAGATAACCCTCGGGGATCTACGAGCTAGTCAAGGACTAATCAGAAAAGAGCTCATCCTTGCGAGGACCGTCAAGGAGAGCGGACTCAAAGGAGTCTGAGCAAGTCGGTCTCATGCCCCAACAAATCAGGCGCCTAATCAGAGAGGGAGTCTGACTGCCCATATCAGACGAATCGGTGACGTGTTCCAACAGATAGGAGACACTAGAAATGAGTGAAGCTGATCGTAAAGAAAGTGTCACATCCTTCCGCAGATAGTCCTCGGGAGGTGTTGTGAGCTATATAGTGAATAATAAGAGTACATCTCGTCCTTGCGAGGGTCGTCAAGGAGAGAAAGAGGCTCAAAGGAGCCGGATCCCTCAGACAGATCCACAGAAAATGTGGCCTCGATAGACAGCAGAGCGCCTACCAGCAGAAGAGACCAAGAGATCTAAAATGTGTCACAGCCTCTCGTAAATAACCTTCGGAGAGCTATGAAGTAGGCAATGAATAATCAGAATATCAAGGCTCGTCCTTGCGAGGACTGTCAAGGAGAG
This sequence comes from Ottelia alismoides, assembly GCA_037367405.1. Lineage (NCBI taxonomy): Eukaryota > Viridiplantae > Streptophyta > Magnoliopsida > Alismatales > Hydrocharitaceae > Ottelia > Ottelia alismoides. The sequence continues at coordinate 715,780 of JAZKJV010004688.1, forward strand.
CAACGTTGGCCTCATGTACCGACAAGTCGGGTACGCAAGCAGGGGGAGGCCAATCAAGCATATCATCTGACTCGGTTTCGGGTCCCATCAAAATGACGACCAAAGCATTGTATGAAACTGCAGTCCTAGAAATGGTCACATTCTCCCATAAATAGTCCTCGGGGAGTAATACGAGCTAGATCAATGTAGGTCAAGGGAATGTTGGTGTATAATCTCAGGTCCTCAAAGACATTCAATCATTCCATCATCCGGAGGGCATAAGATCAAGTGAGGGAGCAAATAATTAGGTCAATCACAAAACATCCCTCGGGTCAAGAAAATCTGGCTGAGATGGCATGAACGATAATCATGAATCCTCAAAGTGCCATGGGTGGATCGCAGAGTCAGGAGATCAAGGGTGAGTCAATCAAGAATATGAGGGGGTTCATGGGGGTTCGGGGCACTGTCACCATGAAGCATATATCAAGATAGTCGATCCAAAATCCGAATACAGACGGACCGAACCGAGTGGGTAGATCAATCAATCAGGTTACATGAATTCCTCATCAAAGCATCAAAATGCATCACACCCTCAATCCGGTGTGCGAGATCTAAATCCTCAATAAGGAATCACACCTAATGATCATGCATCATCAAAAATCCTCAATACGCCCATATGCATGTATCCAATTACAATCCCATGGCACACTCATCTCAACATTCTCAATCATTAGCCCGGCTTACACAAATAATTAAGGTAATCATAAAATCCTTGATGCGGGCCTCATCGATGTGCACTGCATTCCCGGGTAATAGAAAAGTGATACAGAGGGGACGAGGAGGGCATGCGAGAAGATCGGGACATAGTCAAAATTGGGTGTTCCACACAAGGCGGGAACACCGTCAAAGTGGTGGTCCGAAGAGCATGCTCTCCTCGAACCTGAGGAGATGAGGATGGTACGGTGGATACGAGGAAGGTGGTGAAGAAGAGGGGAACGAAGGACTTTGCGAAGAATGATTGAGCTCAAGCGCCAATATCACGACTCGATGCAGATAAGGATGTATATGTATAAGAGAGCTGGAGAGACTCAAAGATGAAAAATGCATGACTCACACCGACGGGACCGACTACTAGAATAATGAATGAAAACACAACGAACTCCAAGTCACAATCAATACACAAGGCAAACCCCTGATTCACCTACTCAACACAGTGAAGACCATCAGGTGATGGTCATTTATCTTTTCAGGTTTAGAGTGAGGTGAAAATCACAAAGTTGTACAAACACTTAGGAGGCTTGATGGGATTTGTGCTCTACTCCTTAGTGTGTACGTAAGCAATTTAAAACGCATACAATGAGGGGGTTGCACTCCCCAAGACAAGGAAATTTATTACATTTTATTTTTAGGTCCGATAGAGTTAACAGTCCCAATTTTATTTTGGTTATCACTTTTTTTTGGGTATTTTCAATGCATGTGCCTATCGAGGTTCCAATTTCCATTAAGCATCCTAGGTTGGCAAAAATAGAGGGAGAAGGTCGGAAAAGCCATGCAAGTCGGAAATCGATGATGCATGCTAAGTAAGAAGACTTACAGTGCCTCCAGCTCTCTCCATGCGGGATTCAGAACAGAATTTAAACCTACGCTACATGCAAATGCAATCCGAAGAAATCGCCCTAGGATAGTAACTGCTATTAGCTTGAAGAACTACAAGTCGGTCACCGATCTTCAATTCAGGAGTCTGGTCTAGGCTCACCCCTCCTCCTCTCGACACATCGAGTTTAGGAGAAGCGCTTGGCAGGGTGGGCTCACAGCACAGAGGTTCGAAGATAATGAGGCGACTGTTTTAGAGTGTGAACTAGGTCCAAAGCAAACTATAGGTACATGCAAATACATTAGGGTGTTTGGACATAATTCTACGAGTTAGCAATTCCTATAGCTAAGGGCTCATTCACACAAAGTAATAAAAATAAAATAAAATAAAGAAAAAACATCAAAACCGTCAAGGCCCCCAAGGGAACAATCCCTCGGGCAATGGACCTCGAGAGTCGGAGTATACCTGTGAGATTCCTGTATTATTACATGTATAGGATCACTCTCTCACTTAAATAAAATAAAATAAAATAAAATAAAATGCATAAAAATATTGACTGTCTTCAAAAATTCTCCTTCATCTTCCTTCGATGCTCTCTCCTGTTGGCTGGTGTAGAAGAGCCAACTCCGCCTTGCTTGGGTGCATTGGACCTCCTAGGAGGTCCTCCTTCACTTGGCGGTCCCTCGCATCAAAGACAAATAGAGAAGAGGGGTCAGAACAGTCACAATAATCTCAATAATAATCAAATAAATAAATGAATACTGGACGTGAGCAAAGAATTAAATAAATGAATAAATAACCACACAAAATCCACACAAAATCTGTTGCCTCCTCGGCAACAGCGCCATCTGATGAACAAAGATCCTGCGAGGGTCTAAAGTGATCCACACAAGGCGGGATCACAATGTCACTGAGGCGACCGCTCGCGAAATCTCTAGCAGTCAACAATTAACCCACAATAAAATATATGCAATGAATATCCAAAAATGTGGAGTTAAAATTTATTATAACTCTACATGCAAATGTGTATAGGTGTAAGCATGAGTAGAGGTTGAACACTGGGAGGCAAAAGGTTGTGTGGTGGAGTCGATTGCACAATTATTCAATTCAATGTTCATGTCCAATCCTTATTGTTTTTTGTGGGTTTTAAATTTTATATTTTTTAATTTTTATTTTTATTTTTATAATTTTTATTTTGTTTTTATATTTTGTATTTTTATACTTTCTTTTTATATTTTTAATTATATAATATAGATATATAAAGATATATATATATAAGAAGAGAGAGAAGTATAATATATGGATATATTTATATATTTATATAAATACTTAATATATTTATTAGATATAGTATTCTTTTGCTTTTTATATTTTATAATTTTTTTGTTATTTTTTTGGAATTTTTCTAATTTTTTTGTATTTTTAGTTCGAAAAATGTCCCTATTATGGGACTAATTAAATAGGCCGAAAGTAACTTGGGTTTTAAAAATATAAAATAGGTTCAAAAATTACCCTAATTAATTTAATATGTTAATATTAATATATAGATAATTATAAAAGAGATAAATATATTTTTGGTATTTTTTAGGGTTTTTCAATTTTTTTGTTGGGCGATTCTACCTAGGTAATCAACTAAAACATGCAGTAAAAAGCGATAAATAAAACCTACGGCTAATTCTAAGCTAAATAAATTAAAGAGCGCAGCTCATACCTGGCTGGACAGCCAAGGAGCAGAGGACGCCGGCGACGGCGGCCTTGGGCGCAACCACCACCTTCTCCGACAAATTCAAGGTACTAGGGGACTCCTCCTGTCACCAGGAATCCACCTAGACCGAATGCGAGGAAGGGAGATGCGTAATGGCTGACCAAAAATGCCAAGAATGCGGAGGTGGTTTATTTATGAATGACTGGAGCACCCTTATTGACCGGGACGTAACGACGAATCAAGGCTATGTACAAGGGGACAAATAGATGGGCGAGGATGTAAAATGATCGGGGAGCATTTTTCATGAAGGTGACGATGTCAGAAGATGGACGGGTCGAGCGTGAATAAAGGGAGAAGACGGCTCGAAATGACAGGCGCGTCACATCGGGTGGCTGGGGGAGCAGTTGACCAAGCAATCAACGAACACTGGAATTTTATTGGTCCACGTCAGTGCGACGTTGACTGATAATTTTAACATAATAAATGACCTTATTTAATCTTGCTTATAAAATAAAAAATGTTTATTAATTAATGTATTATTTATTTATGATTTTTATTTATTTTTTGATGTATTTTATTATGGGTTTATTTTAATGATGTATTTATAAGTGTATTTACATGTTTTTTTTATTTTGTATATTTTTATTTTATTATTTTAGTTTCTTATTTTATAAATTTATAACTTATTTTTGTGAGTGTAAACATATTTTTATTTAATTTTTATGTGTTTATATACATATTTAAATAAATGGATATATATTATGTAAGTATCCTTATAGGTATTTTACCTGTATTCTACATACATTTTATATATTTAATGAATTTTATTTGTTTTTTTTGGATTTGTATTTTAAATAAATTATACGTAATATTTACAATATTATAAAAATATGAAAGAATAAAATGATTAAAGAATGTATTACCCTTTTATTTATAAGCATACATAACATAGGTATTTTACCTATGTATTACATAAACTTATTTTATTTTACAAATTATTTTTGGTTTTCTTTTAATTTTAATATGTACAAGTATTATATGTATTATTTACAAAATTCAAAAAATATAAATTTATAAAAATAACGAATGAAGAATAAATTGAATATTTTATTCGTGTAGACTGTACAATGAGGGCCAAAAACCTAACTTTCACAGATGAACTCCAAAAATTATGAAACCCATTTTTGTAAATAGCTCTTGAAAAGTTATATACAATTAATGGTGATTTTGGGTGATTTTGAGTTTTTATTTGCATGATTTTGGGTGATCGGAGGTCTCACTCCCTCGTTGTGGTGCCGGCGGTGCATCCCGAATGCGTCTAGGACGTGGAGGCATATCTGCATATTATGAAACATTTAAATTAGATATAACAACAATGATATAATTCACATATTACAACAAAAAATTGGAAAATAAATGATGGGAAACTTACACTTTAAAAATCCGCATCTACAATATCAGTTGGATGTTCTTGCATTTCAGCTTGATATGCCTCGTTTATATTTAGCAATTCATCATCATCATTGACATCAAAAAAATCTCTTGGTACTGTTCTCACGGGTATGATCCATCCATCACTGAAGTTGTCTGGAATATAAAAAAATTGTTCTACCTGACTGGCAAGTGTAAAAGGCTCATTTGTTTGCAATTTCCCAGATTGTTTCAATGAAATAATCCCATTTCTATCTCTTTGATATCCTATCCCCTCGCGACCGACATCAAACCAATTGCACATAAAAAGAACACAGCGACATTCATGAGTAAAACAGATCTCTATTATGTCAAGTATTTCCCCATAATAGTCGTATAAACCTGAAGGTAAATTTGTTTTTACTATAACACCCGACATTTGCGTCGATTTCATCTCGTCGGCGGACTTTGTTCTAATTCTGTATCCATTCACAATATAACCCTTGTAAGACATAACTTGAGAATATGGTATGCATCCAAGAATGTCAATGTTAATGTTCCACCTATCGTCCGTCGTTTCCCTTAAATGTTTCACATGTGAACGGAACTATTTGAGGAATTCAGATTTATTATGTGTTTCATTAAATAATGAATTGTACTCATCAAAAAATTCGTCAATTTCTGACAACTGCATCAAGACATAGTAGTGTATGAGATCTCTATCCTCATCGGATATTACGCAGCGGATACCACTGAATATATGCCTGCCACATGAATGAAAGACCCATAATTTAGATTCGTCGACTTCCTCCACGACCTCGCCTTCATCATTTCGTTCATAACGGTTGAAACGCACGCTTTCACCTTCCATATACATTTCACAGAAATTAATACACTCTTCACAAAGATAACGTTCAGCAATGCATCCTTCGGGTTGTGCCTTATTAAAGACCATATTTTTTAATTTTCGAAGCTATCTTTCTATTGGATACATCCAACGATATTGAACCGGCCCACCGATCCTTGCTTCACCTGCTAGATGAACTATTAAATGAACCATTACGTCAAAGAAGGCTGGTGGGAATATCTGCTCTAATTTGCATAATGTGATAACAATATCTTCTTCAAGTCTTCTCAAGATCAACGGATCTAAAACCTTCGAACACAATAATCTAAAAAATCCACTCAATTCTGTTAATGATTGTAGGACAGCGTCTTCAACAGTCCCGCGAATAGCGAATGGGAGTAACACTTCCATGTAAACATGACAGTCATGACTTTTTAATCCAGTTATCTTACGTTCTCTTTCATTTACACACCTCGACAGATGTAATGAGAACCCATCATATACCTTCAAACTTTTAAGGAAGCTGAAAATTTTATCACGCTCAACGTTGGATAATGTATATATTGCTGCAGGTATATTAATCCGTCCATTGTCTAATTCAATTGGATGTAGTTCCTCATGTATTCCAAGTTGAACTAAATCTCGTATTGTCCTTAAATTATCTTTTGATTGACCTGAAAGATCTAATATTCCCAAAATATTCTCCAAAACATTCTTCTCAATATCCATGACATCCAAATTATGACGAAGTTGTAAGTGTTTCCAGTATGGTAACTCTCTGAAAAAAATACTTTGTTTCTTCCAATCACCGGCTACACTTTTCTTTGTTGTCCGTCCTAAACAACTGCTTCATACAAGTAATTGTTGTTCTCAAATAATGTTGCCATTCACACGAGCTAAGTCAAGTCGTTGCCCATAAGGTGAGCCGTCAAATTTCTTATTACTATCTGCCCTTTGCCATCTTTGCTTCGGTGGAAGGAATCGACGATGACCCAAATAGCAATGCTTCATACTTCATGACAGCCATGTCAAATGTGTTTTTTCAAGAAAGACAGGACAAGCAAGTTTTCCCTTAGTACTCCAACCAGACAAATTTGCGTACGCGGGAAAGTCATTTATAGTCCACAATAGTGCAGCTTGTAATTTAAATATCTCTTTCCTACATGCATCATATGTAGGTATTCCAGTAGTCCATAAGACTTTTAGTTCATCCATTAACGGTTCTAGGTACACATCAATTGCGTTGCCAGGACCTTTAGGACCAGGAATTAGTAGTGTCATCATCATAAATGATGAACTCATTGACATCCACGGTGGTAGATTGTAAACAATCAGAATCGCGGGTCAAATGCTGTAACTCAGACTCATATTACCAAACGGATTGAAACCATCTGAGGCTAATCCCAAACGAACATTTCTCTCATCACTAGAGAAACACGGATATCTCTGATCAAATTTTATCCATTCTTCTGCATCGGATGGATGTCTCATAGCTCCATTAGCATCTCGTTTATTTGTACGGGAATGCCACATCATCGACTTTGCAGTTTTTTCTGACATGAAGAGACGTTTCAGCCTTGGAATTAATGGGCAGTATCGTAATATTTTCACCGACTTCTTCTTTCTCTTTAAATCATTTTTTTCTTCTTTATACCTGGAAGCCTTACAATATGGACAAAGAACTAAATCCGAATTTTCTCCTCGAAAAAGCATACAGTCATTAACACAAGCATCGATCTTCTCGTATTTAAGACCAAGCGATCAGAATCGTTGCTTCGCCTCTTTCCAATCCTTAGGATAATTCTGAGGATTATTCAATAACTTTCGTATTAAAGCCAGCACATCTGTCATCATTGCAGCAGTTGATCCGTTCCTTACTTTCATCTTAAATAGCTCTAATAAAAACTGCAAACGCATCATTTCCACCCCAGGAGCCAATATATCTTCTGCATCTGGCAAACTGCTCGAGAACCTATCATCTAAACCAATGTCTTGTGCCTCAGGTCTTCTTAAATCGTCCATTAGTTCAAATAACTCGTGATCAACATTATTCAAGGTTTGTGTAGTGACTCCTGTATCTACGCCCATATCCTCATCCATTCGCAAATCTATACCCTCTCCATGTTCAGTCCAAATGGAGTAATGTAACCAAAATCCGTTGAGTATAAGATGGTTATAGACTTCCTCTCTAACATCCCATTTAATATTCTTGCATCTCACACATGGACAATAAATCTTAAGACCACCAACTTTCTTATTAACTCGTTCTATTTTAAATGCCCAATCCAAGAACGCAATCACTCCTCTCTTATATTGTTGAAAATCATCGTATCTCTTATCCATCCATGATTTATCCATTTTACTGCACAATCAAAATAAAATCCACCATTGTGTTATTATAGACAACATGTTTTCTACCCTAAACCATAATCAAGTGTTTCTCTTATACACAACAAGATTTTCTACATCTATTATACACAAGAACCTATTATATTAAACATATCAAGCAACCCTAACATATCATCAAAACAACTCATTCACATGGGAAAAAACATCCCTAACAAGATTATTAAGTAAAATAAACAAGAATAAAAACAAAGGAGTGTTGATAGATACTGGAAATGTAGATTGACGAGGTCGGCAAGCATGGAGAAGCCGGAGGCAACGCCGGGGCGGCAGGGGCGACGGTGGGGCGGAGGCTTGAGTTGTGAGGAAGTGAATAGAAACGCAGGTCGAAGGGGGTTTTTTCGATCTGACCAATGGGGACGGTCGTAGTGACCCTCCCCATTGATGACGATAGGTGACGGTTCACTAAAGACCGTCTCCTTTGGAAGGCATAAGCGACGATCTTCAGTAACCGTCCCCGTTGGTCAAGGCAGAGGGGATGGTCATTATTGACCGTCCCCTCTGGACGACCACTTTGATCCATGGGCCGGAGGTGACACCAACAGAAGCATTTTGGGGATGGTCAAAACCGTCCCCAAAGGCCTTCCACAGGGGGGCGTATGGTCCAGTGGGCTGGTTATGACAGAGGGGACGGTCATTAATGACCGTCCCCTCTGGTCGACCACTTTGGTTCATCGGACGGAGGCGACGCCAACAGAAGCGTATTGGGGACGGTCAGAACCGTCCCCAAAGGCCTTCCACAAGGGGGCGTATGGTCCATTCGCCTGGTCATGGCAGAGGGGACGGTCATCAATGATCGTCCCCTCTGGTCGACCACTTTGGTCCATTCGTCAGAGGCGACGCCAACAGAGGTGCAATGGGGACGGTCAGAACCGTCCCTAAAGGTCCTCCAGAAGGGTGGAAATCGTCCAGTGGCCTGGTCATGGCAGAGGGGACGGTCAATGACCGTCCCCTCTGGTCGACCACTTTGGTCCATTCGTCAGAGGCGACGCCAACAGAGGTGCAATGGGGACGGTCAGAAACATCCCCAAAGGCCTTCCAAAAGGGTGGAAATCGTCCAGTGGCCTGGTCATGGCAGAGGGGACGGTCACTAATGACCGTCCCCTCTGGTCGACCACTTTGGTCCATTCGTCAGAGGCGACGCCAACAGAAGCGTAATGGGGTCAGTCAGCACCGTCCCTAAAGGCCTTCCAGAAGAGTGGAAATCGTCCAGTGGTCTGGTCATGGCAGAGGGGACGGTCACTAATGACCGTCCCCTCTGGTCGACCACTTTGGTCCATTCGTCAGAGGCGACGCCAACAGAGGCGCAATGGAGACGGTCAGAACCGTCCCCAAAGGCCTTCCAGAAGGGTGGAAATCGTCCAGTGGTCTGGTCATGGCCGAGCGTCCCTATTAAGTTATTACAAAAGGGACGATAATCCACATACCGTCTCCCAGTATGTGGTTACTGGGGACGGTTGTTTGATGACCGTCCCTAAAAAGTGGCATTAGGGACGATCAATCGAAAACCGTCGCTAGTTGTCGTCCCTAAACAGGGCAATTCCTGTAGTGACTGTGTATCATTTTTGTACAAACTCAATTTTGTATTTTTATTTATATTATTATCTACAACTTTCATGTACAAAATATTTTTATTTAATGAATAAATAATTAAATACAAAAAAGGTATCAAAATGCATAATTGGATGAATAAATAAATGAGGTATTTATTGTATTGTTGGCCCTTATCTCCCCCTACTTTATTCCTTGTCGACAAATTCCCTTCTAGACTTGGTCTCGGGGTTAGGGTCATAAAATATTTGCAATATTTTATTCCTTTTTCTTTTCTTCTCTTTATTCTATAATTTTGGCATTAAAAACCTTATTTTATGTACAATAAATACAATAAATAATGAATGCTATTATAGACAAATTGATGCTATTTACATGCATTTGCTGGGGTTTTTAAGTCCAAAATGATAGAATAAAGGTGATGAAATGGAGATTCATCAGTACTTGGGTTTCTATCTCCTCTACAGACACATTCACAACTGTAGTGATCCACATCTTCTTGGGTACCACATGTAACGGACCAACCCATTTGGAGTCGGAGATGTGGTGTATAAAATCAGTGCTCCACCACTTAGTCATTTCCTTCATGAGTACATCTCGAAGATTCGGGTTCAGCCTACGTTGGAACTCACGTGATGGCTTAGCATCATCTTCGAGATATATGTGTTGAGAGAACATGGCTGAACTTATCCCTTGGAGATCAGCTACAGCCCATCTGATTGCCTTGTAGTTTCTTTCAAGAACCTCCATGAAACAATATTCTTGGTCGGTTCAAAGCATGTGTGAGCTGGCGGATCTGGTCCCTAGAAAGTCTGAGTGAAAGCAATCAAATCTGTATGTGAGAACTCTCATGGAATCAATGAATCTGATGAAGATGGATGGTGCTAGTGTGTCTATCAACTGTTCTGGCCCAATCTTCTCCCTAGCTGTAGGCTCTATGGACATCAAACACGGTAAATAATCAATGAAATCCTACCAATCAAAATCAGTGTCTGAGATTGATGGATTTGAATCTGAATTACATGAAATATAATCTCCTACGCTTGCGAAATCATAATCATTAGCCTCTAAGGTGTCCCGTGTCATGAGTGCACTCTTCAAACTCTCATTTGCTGGCATCTGTTACTCCGCAAAATCTAAAGGTGTGACAAGAGCGTGTGAAATGAGGTCTGTCCAAAAAGCTTCATCATCTTTAATCACAAAATCACACTCATTGTTGACGTCTAGCTCTTAATCTATCATCTGCTTTGAACTCTGGTCGGAGCAAGCTGAATCTACAACTCTCAACTTCTCAATCATCTCTATTTGTACAATTTACCCTCGACGTGAAAGTATACCTTCCCCCTATCATGATCGGACACTACCTTGGATATGGCCAAGAAAGATCACCCTACAATGATGGAGGTATCGATCACGCATTCAGGGACCTCCATGTCCAAAACAACGAAGTCCACGGGGAATTTCAGGCCCTGAATTGTGACAACAACGTCCTTTAGTAACCCCTTTGGCCTCTTGACAGACCTATCTACAGACTAAAGAAATGTCATGCTTTGTATGAGAGGGCCAAACTCAAATTGGTCGAGTAAGGCAGCCAAAAGGAGGTTAATTGAGGTTCTGTTGTCTAATTGAGTTCAAACAAACCACTGCTCGTGGAAGTGGCATTAACGAGCTGCGAAAACCCTAAGTTAATTTGCCTGAATTAACGTTTAATTTTGTTGTTTTGTTGTAGGCAGGAATTTGGAATCAGTCAAGAAATAACCACAGTTATTTAATCAATTCTTAACCGATGTGGTTTTTGTTTATTTTACTTGGGCAAGTCCCAAGGTCGAACTCAAGGAGGAAAAGGAACAACCTAGAATTTTGTCTATCAAAGTTCGTGCGTGGTTTTTGAGATGGTAATTTTTTTGTATTTTTAATGCGATTTTGGAATGCAAAATGCAAATGTGGCCAATTTAAGGGACTAAAATGTTATTTTCAATTAAACGATTTCCGAAAAAACAAGCATGGCCAATATGTAAAATTTGATGAAAGGAATACACTGTATTTGTTTTTGGAATTTTTTGATGCAATATAAAAATTGTATGAATTTATGAATGCAAACAAAGTGAATTTCATTAATTAGTTATAATAAATATTAAACCTATATATTTTCAAGGGATAAAATTAATCAATATCTACCACTAGGTGATTGATCTCAGAAAAATCCTAAACCTTAAAAATATGAGTTTTAATACCTATTAAAAATTAAAGATTTAAATATGCAAAATGATTTTTACAGATCAAACCATTTATGCAAATGCTATTCTTTTTTGGCACAATGTTAACTACAATTAATACTCCAATCCATGAATTTTCAACATTTTTTCGAGCAAGGGTTAAAGATTTATAAATTTCTGAGTGCAAAGTGGGCAAAGTATGCATGATTTCACAAGAATAAACATTATTAAATAATCAAAGCATAGAAAAATCCAACATTTATGCCATAATGTAGAGAATTAATTGAATAATACCGTGATATTTTTGAATATTTAAATGATGATAAATAAAGGTTTAAATTAGAGATTGAACAGAGGGGTATCAATGCAATAAATAAAATTAAATAAGATAACACAATGCAGAACAAGGGTGTAAATAGAATTACCGATAACTCTGTGGGAGAGGTCGCAGAATTTTCATAGGTCACGTACGAAGCACGCGACCTCTTGGTTGAAGGCTCTTCTATGAATGTGATGGAATTCAGGGAGTCTGCCCTTGCAATTGCACCAAGGCGTCACGTAAGGAGCACGCGACCGCCTTTGGACTTGATCCAGGTGGAGCTGCGGAGGCGTTGTAGTGGTGGTGGACTACCAGAGGAGGGCGAAGGCCGGCTGACGCTGAAGCGGAGAGGGTCTCGTGAAGGCGGGTGGTGAGGCCAGTGAAGATTCTGGTAGAGGGAGCGGTCCTTTGGCAGTGAGGGATGTCGATGAAGACAAACGATGAAGTCCCTCCTAGAGCCTGGAGACTAATGGTGAAGGTGCGGTTGATGAAGGTTGGACATCCAGGAGTTTGTCTACGAAGGTGATACAGAGGTGCGGCTGGGGAATGGTGGACTCGTGGAGGTGGACGACATACGTGGATGAAGGTGTTGAGGTGTTGCTATAGTAGATAGCTCCTGGCTCCAGCCAGGAGGCGTCGTTGAAGGTTGCAGAAGACATAGGACTTGAGGGAGGTGCTGGAGTGCGGTGGCTGACGATGACAAAGTAGTAGTGATGGAGAGGTCGTTAGCTCCTCGACTGAAGTAGGAGCAGCAACAGACGTGAGGGTTGGCTGCGCGCTGCAACGAGGCACCGGGCCTCAGATCTCACCGCGAGAAGATGAAGTCGGGGCTGTCACCGTCGGAGTTATCCCCTTTGGTGTGCAATTGGCAGATGGCGAAGATGATGGGCGGCAACGTTCTTAAATAGGTGAGGATAAGTAGGGTCGGTAATGGAAGGTTTGGCTAACGGCAGGGTGGGAGGCATGAGATTGGTGATAGGCGGCGAAACTGAAGGTGGATCAGAGAGGCAAATCGGTCGTAGATGGAAGAATTGGGTGGCACTTCGAGATTTGTAGTGGCGGTTTACTGATTTGGGAAGTTGGAGGGAAGATGGAGGAAGGAGATTCGTGGGTGGTGCCGCCTCCCGAATAGGAAAGGGAAATGTCAGAGAAGACTACGGGCGGTGGAGAGGTGCAGTGGCCGTCTGATCGGTCGAGATCTGACGACTAGATGGACGCCACGTGGCAACACCTTATTTTTTTAATTTTTTTATTTAATTTTTTAATGAAAATAAATATATAAAAGGGCAAAAAATGGGTGACACGTGGTGGCTCCAGGAGCGGCCACGTGTCAGCCCCAGAAAAATTGAAAATAAAAGAAGAAGAAAAATAAAAAAGAAATAGCAAACGACCACAGATTAAAACATTTTCTTCACTAAAGTTGTTCATCTCGACGAAATTTACTACTTGTATGAAGAGTCCAAAATTAAAATCAATCATTTACACAAAGTGATATTTTTGGGGTACACCATGTACCTAGAACACCTTGATTTTTGGGTTTTCTAATTTTTTATCATTTTTAAACCAGATAAAAATCCTGAAAAATATGATAAAATGAAAGATAAGAATTTACACATTAAATTATTTTTTTTATTTTTATTAATTAATAAAAATAAATAAATAAAATAAAACCTTAAAAAGACAATTTTTGTACTAACTTTTAGTGAAGACTCGGACTCAGTTAGTTTCTTTGATTTTAAGCTCGTTTTGGATTTGAATTTTTGTGCATTTCAATAAAACTTTAATCAAATAAAATAAATGAAAAGAAATAAAATAAAATGATTTAATTAGATACAAAAAATAATAGGTCAAAAATTGCTAAAACACAAAATGTACAAAAGAGGCCCAAAACCAAATTTCACATGTGAGCTCCAATTCTCTTGAACTTGGCCTTGTTTTGAATGTATGTGAATGTACAATAGTTCAAAAGTGAGCAGGATCAAATCAGACACTGGATGAGGAAGACATCGAAGTTTTAATCTGAGAATCCTGCAATTAGGGTTTGGGTTTCTGGTACGTCCACTTACTTCAGTTAGTGATTTTTTTGTATTTTTATTTATTCTTCTTAGTAATATGTACACAATGGAGGTGGTTTTGGGTTATTTTAGAGTTAGCATGAATTAATTAAAAATCATGGAAGTTAGGCTATTTTACAGGACAATTGGATTCTTATTTTCTACAATAATAAGTGATAAAATGCATTTCTTATCAAAACATACATGAATGCTAATTATGCAGAATAAACGAAGACATGCTAGTGAATTTTAGGGATTTGAGCTTAATTAATGTTATTTAGAGTGATGAATCTGAGATTCATCATCCCCCTATACTTAAACTATGCTCGTCCCTGAGCATCTAAAGAAATGCAATTAGGTGAAATGAGATTGGGTTCCAACCAAGACCATGAGCAGAAGGTGAAAATGGAACTAGACCTGACCTTTGGATTATTAGTTTGGCGGAGCTTCTATGAGACTTAGGGTTTTTAAAATCAATAGCCTCCAAGTTTCTACACATCATTGTCACAGTTTCGGCTCAGAAGTCACCTTAGATCAACCCTCCTCCTAAATCGTACCCCCATAAACATTGAAAAATCGACTCGTGTGTGTGAATTAGCTCTTACTATCATGAATGCCGGAGCACCATGCAAACCTCTTCTCCAATAACTCGTCCTCAAGGAGTCAGGTATCTCATTCTAAGATCTGTCGCATTGTGTTAAAAATTGAATAGAGGGAAAAATTATAAGAACGAGAAAAGAACTGAAGGGTGGCATGTTGACGAGCCGCAAAATCGGCCCTTAATAATGCTAAATTAGCACTTGGAAATGTCGGTGCAGTCGGGCCGATTTCGGGTCGTCAAAGCGATCACCTCATTTAGAGATATACGGTGGTAAATCAAAATGAGGTGATCGTGATTTAATTTTACTTGGCAAGAAACCAAGGTCGAACTCAGGGACACGAGCCTCTCTCGTATTGATCGGATTTAAGTTTGTTTAACTAAGCGTAGAATTAAAGTATATAGGTCAAATCATGCATGTAGACAAAACAAGACAATGCATTAGAACATAAAATAGACATGCATTTTTTATCAATTTTTATAATGCAAATGAATACACATGCAAAGCATCACAAATATGCCCTAGTCACAAATTTATGAGCAAAATATTCAATGAGTCAATTCCAGATTTATTTGAAGTGACAGAGCTTGATTGTCAAAGTGAACAAGGCATGAGAACTTATTAAAAGCCACTTAGATAACTTAATATTCCATTAAAATTCAAGTCTCTAAGATAAAAGATTAATCATGCCATTAAAAAGTACATCAAACAAGCTCTCAAACGAAACTGAAATCAATTAAAACAGAGGTACGGTGCTCAAGATATGCAAAAAGAAAAGCAAGGGCATAACTGAAAGAAAACATGAAAAGATAACTACAAAAAGGTCCCTGGGAGGGACTAAAAAGAAATACAAAGAAGGCGCGAGTCCTTCCCTGTAATTTTACCAAACGCGCGGGGACCTTTCTGCATATTGAAGAAGTTCGTGGGGCTTCTCTGCAATTTGCCCAAATACGCACGTGCCAGGCACGTGCGATCCAGGCATGGAGTCCAGCTCGTCAGAGGTTCGGAGTCAGCCTCGGCTAGGCTCGGGAAGTTCGAGGCTTGATGCAGGCTTGTGGAGGTTCGGGAGCGCCCGAGCCTGAAGGCTTGGCCTGAAGGCTCGGGAATGCTCAGGCTCTGACGCGTGGCCGAATATGAGCCATCAGATCAACCTGATCCGATGGCTTGGATGAGCTCCGCTGCAGGCGACGTGGTTGCTTTGAGTCCATCCGATCCCAGCAATCGTATGGCTCCTGATCTTTCTCCTCCATCGAAGGTTGGCGGCGATTTTGGAGCTCCGACGAGAAAGCTCCTCCTCCGCCGCTCGTCCTCAGCTGCGCGAGACCTCCCCGGAGCTCCCTAAGCAGTTGTCGATGGAGAAGGAAGCTCGGGGAAGATGTTAGGCGTCCTGGCTCGGGCTGATGGAGCTCCGAAGTCGAGGGGCGATCTTAATGAAGTTTGCGCCGGCGAACGTCCGGCCATTGAAGGCTCTTGTTGACCTGCAGGGTTAGGCCTATAGCCGAAGCAGGAGATCGCGGTGTGCGTGCGAAGTGGAGTGAACGGAGAGCTAATCGAGCGAAGAAGGTGGAAGCTCGTAGCTCCTCCGCCGTGAATGGCGGAGGAGATGGGTCGGAAGCGCTATGGGGTCTGGAGGAAGGAGGAGGTGAGCGGAGAGTCGTGCGAGAAAGAGGGATCGAGGGTGGAGCTTAAATGGTGGTCAATGGAAGGTGATAGCGGCCCGAGAGGCTTAATTAAATCGAGCAAAGAAGATAAAAATCAGAGAAGAGATCGGAGACTTACCTGAGCGATGGCAGCGTGAATGGTTTGGGCTCGAGCTCCGAGGAGGAGCTCTGGTCTTCGCTGAACACGGGCAACCATTCCGTGCAGCTCGAGCGGGCTGAAAGCACCGCGTCTCTGCCTTGAATGACGGAGGGTCGACACCGGGGAGGGAAGTCGTCGTCGCTCAATCCCTGCGCCCCTCTCTGTCACTGAGAGGCGGAGGAGGGCTGGGCCTCCTCCCACGTAAAGGTGGACGACCGTGAATAGTGGGGGAGGAGGTGTATTTGAAGGAGAAGGTTGCCGGTCATGGAGCGTGGCGACGTGGGTTTGAGGGCAGATGTGGGACGACTGGAAAGGTGTCGAGGTTCGTGGAGCAGTGCGCGAGGGAGACGGAAGAGTGGGGAAGACCGTGGGACGGTTGGCGATGTGAGATGATGGCTGGAGTGGCGAGGAAAATAGGAAGGGGGAGAGGTTCGCGCGAGTGGAGATCGTGTGCGAGAGGGAGTCTGCTGGAGGTTGACGACGACCTGCAGCCGTTGGATCTGAAGATCCAACGGCTGTCGTTGAGGCGCGAAGGGATGGCCACGATTAGATCGGGGGCGGAGTGATCAGATGGCTGCAGAGTAGCCACGTGTCATGACGAGGTCGAGGCGCTAAAGGACGGTGATGATGGAAAGCTCAGGCCGATCGAGCGGTTGAGGGGCATCAAGGGAAGGAGCGGCTGAGATGCAACATCTGAGACGCGATCGATCGGTCTTCAACGCGCCACGTGGCGAGCCCTGCTTAAGGCGCTAAAGGACGGTGCGGATTGAAGGCGGAGGATGATCTAACGGCCGAGGCAGAGGGGCGTGCGTGGAAAGCCTGGAGTCGTTGGATCTCAGGAGAAGATCCAACGGCTGGAAGATGAGGCGGATGAGACAAAGGGGCCGGGCCACGTGGCGCCCCCAGAATGGGCCACGTGGCCCAATCAGATTATTCCGAAAGTAATTTTGATTTTTGGAAGTTAATATGGCCGAATTTGAGAAAACTCAAAACATGAAAGTTGTAGATCTTGATGAGATCTACAAGTTTCATGTTGACCAAAACTCGAAAAGAGATCAAACAAGGGCCCGAAATATTTTTGAAGGTATTTTTAAGTCTAAAAATACCACGAATTTTGTTTTGCCATTTTTTTTGTGGTTTTTAATTTATTAAGGACTCTGTTAATTATTAGATATTAACAGGGATTTATTGACAAACACTTAAGCAAGGGGGTTAATTATGGGAAATAAAGATGATGAAACTGAGGTTCATCACCCCCCTATACTTAAACTATGCTCGTCCTCGAGCATCAAAAAGAATGACTAAGTTGGATTAACCCCTTTGTGCATGTGAATACATGATCCAATCTGATCAAGTCGACTCGGCTTCAGAGATCCAAAATTCTAGAGTTCAACCCAGCCTTAATCAAGAGGCTTCCAATTCCTCTATTTCTCTAGACTCTCTCTGATATACATATAAACTAAAGGATATGAAGTTTAGTGTTGACTGCAAATTTCGAGAGTAGAGTCAAGTCTTTACCCAAAATCTTGGTCCGAGAAAATCTCCTAAGGACCCAATCCTCAGCACTAGCGAATAAATCAAATCTTGCATTCAATCCACCGTCTCTTTAGTTGTCAGACTTAGAAAATGTGGATGGCAGGCCAGAAATGGAGGGTATGGGATGGTGTCAATTCTTCTCTCCCTCTCATTGGAACAAGGATTCTCTCTAGTGCCTTTTACACAACACATTTTTTGGTGTTGATCAGTGCGTCCGTCAAGAGAAGTTGGAGCCGTCTGCACTTGTTTTCCTGGGAGTACACCGGGGTGTGTCTCTTTTGAGTACTATCGTACCTTCGACACCCAGACTTGTAGCATTTACGATGCAGAGCCCTTTTTTGGTGCAAGCCCGACTCCTGGTCCTAATAGCGGTGGTCCAAGTAGACACTTTGAAATGGTTGGGAGCGCTCGCCTTTGGTGGAAGCTCTTTGATATTTGACTTTGGTGGAATGAGAGCTTTTCTTTGAATTTCATTGACTTGTGTAATTGGTGGCTAGCTCCACTGCTTTTACCAAGAGTTGGCGCACACTGATCAACATTTTTTTATTTATTTTTCACACCCAGGCACTTAGGTTAATGTCCAGAGATTAGTATAAGAATCAAGTTCTCATACTGGCTAATATTGCTGACACTCAGGTTTCATGAAGCCTCCAAAGATTTTATCCCATCCTCGAGCATCATTAGATCAAATCCAAACTCGACTTCCTCATCCCAATCCCTCAGGTGAAAAATCGACTCGTCTCATCAAAAACCGCAGTCGTGCATGTGATGTGCTGATCATATTCTTTCTGTCTGAGACTAAGCATGGAATATAGCATGCAGATCTAGAAACTTAGGGGAATGTGGATGATTAAGTCTAAGACCCTGATGGCTAAAGCTGGTTAACCTAAAATCTCAAAAACCTCAAAAAGCTAAGTCTCCTTGACTAATTCAGATCCTGGGTGAAAGTGAGAGTGTAGAGGACTAATCCAACTTCTTCATTCAAAAACAAGACACTTTTTTTTTGAACTCTAAGAGATATTAGGACTTCGTAAGCTCAATTAAGTAGCTACAATTCAGCCAGTATGGATGTAAGTACAGGCCGAAGCCCGTTGCTTGAGGAGGGGCCTTACGCGTTGTCCTCTAAACCATCCAATCTGCTAAGGGCGAACCCTCACTGAACGCGGCTTTCATAATTGGGCTTAGTAGTCACTAATAGCTCTTAAAGGGTTTTTTCGGTTTTTCTCATTTTTATGGATTTTAATAAAGTTAAAACACAAGTTAGATTCAACTTTCCTTGAAAAAGAGATGGCGATTTTTTTCAAAACCCATGTCACACAAAATAAAAAATTTTCAAAACATTTTCAAAAATCATTTTCGAAAATATTTCTATAAAATAGTGTAATATAATATCGAAAAACCGCGAAATCCTTTGAGTTCTCTTAGTCCAATGAATTTTATCTTAGCCAAAAAGTTTTTAATTTTTCAAAATTTTCAGATTTATAGCTAAAGTAAATATACGGTACATACGGTATACCCCCCTATACTTAAACTTTGCTATGTCCTCATAGCACTAGATAAGTACATAGGTCCGTTTAAATATAGAAGAATATACGTGAGCTAAGAGGGGCTCCCCCTATACTTAGGTTAGAAATAACCTAAGTATAAAGGCAAGAAAGGAAGAGTAGAGAAAATCATGGGGACTCGGGTCCCCCCTATACTTAGGCTGAGATTAGCCTAAGTATAAAGATGGGAATTAATGATGGAAGGGGCCCAAGGTGAACGAAGAAGAGGGATGGATTTACAAGTGAGCGGTTGAATCTTTGGAGATGAAATGGAGTGACTAAGGTTTTAGGGTTGTGTAGCAAACATGGCTCAATTCAAGCAAGCAAACCCATAGTTTCACCAACTCACACATGAAACCAACCAAGGTTGGTCGATTATCTTGTCGGTTTTATTGGTGATAAAACGTTAGATAATTACGCGAAGAAAATGTGAATTGAAAATCAAGGCGTATGCGTGGGTGTTGCTCTCCCAAAACCAAATTTTACTCCATTTTTGGTTGACTTGCAATTAACAGTCCCAATTTTATTTTAAATTATCACTGAATTAAGGTTAGCACATCAATCAGAAAATCATCGTCTACCGTTCATTCCATTTTCCATTAATCCTAGGTGATCAATCTAGGAAATGAAAGCCGTGAAAAACGTGTATTCGATGAAGAAAAACACGATCTAGGCTAAGCGAGAAAACATGCAGTGATTTGACGATAAAAACCGCGAAAAAAAACTGGGGCCGTTTTGAAAATCAAATCCAACATGTATGCAAGTCGGAAAAGCCGCACCTAATCATGCATCTATTAGCGGTGATTAATCTTCATCAATTTTATCTAAGTGATGCGAGATTATGTGCATCTAGAAATTAGTGTGTCCTACCTACGATCAAGCACGTCGAAACTATGGAAAAATTAAAAAGAGCTCGGAGAGCCGCGCGCCTATCCTAGGTCGACACTCAAGTGGGGACGATCCCCACACAACCACAATCGTTCGATTACACACGCGAGTCTTCGATCGAAGACCGCTGTAAAAGACGAATTATTAAAAATAAAATGCAACAAAAAAAATGCGACACATTTTTATCCTTTTCTTCCTCCTTTGCTCCAAGCATGCTCCTGCGGCTCCTCGCAGCGAGGACGCCCTGCTCCTCGCCTCCTTGATCCATCAAGGGCCCTGCCACAGAAACAATTGTTAGAGATCAAATAAGAAAGAAAAAATTTTATATGCAAAATATGGGATTATTTGACCTATAAAAAGGAACACTAAATTAATCACACAAAAATCCAAAAAATAAAAGAAACGAGCCGTGTCCCCGGCAACGGCGCCATTTGACGAGCCGCAAAATCGGCCCTTAATAATGCTAAATTAGCACTTGGAAATGTCGGTGCAGTCGGGCCGATTTCGGGTCGTCAAAGCGATCACCTCATTTAGAGATATACGGTGGTAAATCAAAATGAGGTGATCGTGATTTAATTTTACTTGGCAAGAAACCAAGGTCGAACTCAGGGACACGAGCCTCTCTCGTATTGATCGGATTTAAGTTTGTTTAACTAAGCGTAGAATCAAAGTATATAGGTCAAATCATGCATGTAGACAAAACAAGACAATGCATTAGAACATAAAATAGACATGCATTTTTTATCAATTTTTATAATGCAAATGAATACACATGCAAAGCATCACAAATATGCCCTAGTCACAAATTTATGAGCAAAATATTCAATCAGTCAATTCCAGATTTATTTGAAGTGACAAAGCTTGATCGTCAAAGTGAACAAGGCATGAGAACTTATTAAAAGCCACTTAGGTAACTTAATATTCCATTAAAATTCAAGTCTCTAAGATAAAAGATTAATCGTGCCATTAAAAAGTACATCAAACAAGCTCTCAAACGAAACTGAAATCAATTAAAACAGAGGTACGTTGCTCAAGATATGCAAAAAGAAAAGCAAGGGCATAACTGAAAGAAAACATGAAAAGATAACTACAAAAAGGTCCCTGGGAGGGACTAAAAAGAAATACAAAGAAGGCGTGAGTCCTTCCCTGTAATTTTACCAAACGCGCGGGGACCTTTCTGCAAATTGAAGAAGTTCGTGGGGCTTCTCTGCAATTTGCCCAAATACGCACGTGCCAGGAACGTGCGATCCAGGCATGGAGTCCAGCTCGCCAGAGGTTCGGAGTCAGCCTCGGCTAGGCTCGGGAAGTCCGAGGCTTGATGCAGACTTGTGGAGGTTCGGGAGCGCCCGAGCCTGAAGGCTTGGCCTGAAGGCTCGGGAATGCTCAGGCTCTGACGCGTGGCCGAATACGAGCCATCAGATCAACCTGATCCGATGGCTTGGATGAGCTCCGCTGCAGGCGACGTGGTTGCTTTGAGTCCATCCGATCCCAACGATCGTATGGCTCCTGATCTTTCTCCTCCATCGAAGGTTGGCGGCGATTTTGGAGCTCCGGCGAGAAAGCTCCTCCTCCGCCGCTCGTCCTCAGCTGCGCGAGACCTCCCCGGAGCTCCCTAAGCAGTTGTCGATGGAGAAGGAAGCTCGGGGAAGATGTTAGGCGTCCTGGCTCGGGCTGATGGAGCTCCGAAGTCGAGGGCGATCTTGATGAAGTTTGCATCGGCGAACGTCCGGCCATTGAAGGATCTTGTTGACCTGCAGGGTTAGGCCTATAGCCGAAGCAGGAGATCGCGGTGTGCGTGCGAAGTGGAGTGAACGGAGAGCTAATCGAGCGAAGAAGGTGGAAGCTCGTAGCTCCTCCGCCGTGAATGGCGGAGGAGATGGGTCGGAAGCGCTATGGGGTCTGGAGGAAGGAGGAGGTGAGCGGAGAGTCGTGCGAGAAAGAGGGATCGAGGGTGGAGCTTAAACGGTGGTCAATGGAAGGTGACAGCGGCCCGAGAGGCTTAATTAAATCGAGCAAAGAAGATAAAAATCAGAGAAGAGATCGGAGACTTACCTGAGCGATGGCAGCGTGAATGGTTTGGGCTCGAGCTCCGAGGAGGAGCTCTGGTCTTCGCTGAACACGGGCAACCATTCCGTGCAGCTCGAGTGGGCTGAAAGCACCGCGTCTCCGCCTTGAATGACGGAGGGTCGACACCGGGGAGGGAAGTCGTCGTCGCTCAATCCCTGCGCCCCTCTCGGTCACAGAGAGGCGGAGGAGGGCTGGGCCTCCTCCCACGTAAAGGTGGACGACCGTGAATAGTGGGGGAGGAGGTGTATTTGAAGGGGAAGGTTGCCGGTCATGGAGCGTGGCGACGTGGGTTTGAGGGCAGATGTGGGACGACTGGAAGGGTGTCGAGGTTCGTGGAGAAGTGCGCGAGGGAGACGGAAGAGTGGGGAAGACCGTGGGACGGTTGGCGATGTGAGATGATGGCTGGAGTGGCGAGGAAAATAGGAAGGGGGAGAGGTTCGCGCGAGTGGAGATCATGTGCGAGAGGGAATCTGCTGGAGGTTGACGACGACCTGCAGCCGTTGGATCTGAAGATCCAACGGCTGTCGTTGAGGCGCGAAGGGATGGCCATGATTAGATCGGGGGCGGAGTGATCAGATGGCTGCAGAGTAGCCACGTGTCATGACGAGGTCGAGGCGCTAAAGGACGGTGATGATGGAAAGCTCAGGCCGATCGAGCGGTTGAGGGGCATCAAGGGAAGGAGCGGCTGAGATGCAACATCTGAGACGCGATCGATCGGTCTTCAACGCGCCACGTGGCGAGCCCTGCTTAAGGCGCTAAAGGACGGTGCGGATTGAAGGCGGAGGATGATCTAACGGCCGAGGCAGAGGGGCGTGCGTGGAAAGCCTGGAGTTGTTGGATCTCAGGAGAAGATCCAACGGCTGGAAGATGAGGCGGATGAGACAAAGGGGCCGGGCCACGTGGCGCCCCCAGAATGGGCCACGTGGCCCAATCAGATTATTCTGAAAGTAATTTTGATTTTTGGAAGTTAATATGGCCGAATTTGAGAAAACTCGAAACATGAAAGTTGTAGATCTTGATGAGATCTACAAGTTTCATGTTGACCAAAACTCGAAAAGAGATCAAACAAGGGCCCGAAATATTTTTGAAGGTATTTTTAAGTCTAAAAATAACACGAATTTTGTTTTGCCATTTTTTTTGTGGTTTTTAATGTATTAAGGACTCTGTTAATTATTAGATATTAACAGGGATTTATTGACAAACACTTAAGCAAGGGGGTTAATTATGGGAAATAAAGATGATGAAACTGAGGTTCATCACATGTGTAGTCAACTCTCCTTGTGAAGTCGGCCAGTTTAGCCACGTCTCCACCAAGATCTGCAAGTTTTCTTGAAGCTTGGACCTTTTTGGTCAAATATTTATTTGGTAGTTGGCTTCTTTGTGTTTGGATTTTTGATAGCTCTACTTGGACCTTATTGTGCCCCTATGGATGTGGAATCATTTTTCCGTACATGTTTTAGGGTCTAAGATAAATTTGGCCCCAGTCGTCCATCCCTTTTCCGAAGCTTTTTTCAACCCGTACTCCGGTCTTTAGATGTCCATGCTACCAGAAAAGACACTCACTCAGTCTTCCAACACCCCGTTTGAGTTGAGCTAAGTGCATAGTGCGAGAGTACAAATTAATTCCCTATTTCATAGTCGTACCCAGAATGAAGAGACCAGGTTAGACACTAAGAGTCAAGCACCGCACATTGTCATGTGGAACTCAAAGAATTAAGTTAAAGACCTGAATCTTCTAAAATCCTATTTCTCGATGAAGTTCCTATGAAAATTAAGTGAATTAAGGTCAAGTCCAGACCACTCTCATTTTCATCTCATAGCTCGATTCAGAACCAAAGGGATTTTCACAAATGCAATGAATGTAATGCTGGATGAAGTGCAGGTGTGTGAAATGTAGACACATTTTTTTTGTGATTGAATTTTTTTATTTTTTTAATGCAAGAATTTGTTTATATAGAAATGAATAAGGAGCCATTTTTTTTTTAAATTTTTTGGTTTGACACAGTTCGTGTTAGTAGCAAAACTCCTTTTTCTAAGCCAGTTAACCGCCCCGTAAATACATATAGACTTACATGAAAGTATGAGCTTTGGGTAAAATAAATACATCGTATATATACACGTACCCCTATACTTAGCGAGTGTTGTGCCCTCAAAGCACAAGAAGCGTAGAGAAGATATAGCTCGGGCTAAGAGTAAGAGAGTGAAAAAGAAAAAGAAAAAGATAGAAGTTAGCCACCCGCCTATACTTAGACTGCGGACAATCTTAGTATAGAAGAAGAGTGAAAATGAGGTGGTCGGGATATGTGAATGAGGAGAGTATATAAAAATGGGCATAGTTTCCCCCAGTACTTAGGTTCTAGTACGAATAAGTATGGAAGAAGGGTGGTAATGGAGCAGTCGTGAGAAGGATTGGATGAAGAGAGTGGTACATACAGATGGCATCGCCCCCCCCCCCATACTTTGGCCTTGGCCTAAGTAGAGGAAGGAGATGTACAAGGAGACCGATGGGGTCGGGAGGGGGTAGGTAGACGATTATTAAGGCGGTTTTCGGCTGATCTTTTTGTGAGCCTGTGGTAGGAGATCGTAATGATACGTAGAAGATGGAGCATATGATTCCCAACCATTGTTAGTGTTATCATCAGAAAAATCATGTTGAAAACTAGATGAAGTGTTTTAATCAGATGAAAGGTAACCATCATAAGAGTTATCATCATAGGAATAATACTTGAAAGTAGAGGCACCCCAGACAATCTTGTTCTTTAGTTGCTTCAGTTGTTTTCTCAGAATTTGTTCCTTTTTGTGATCAAGTGATTCATCCTCGGATGATGAATACTCTGAAGCACCAGTCTCAGACAGTTGATAAGAAATCATTCCAGTATATTTAATGAGACCGGGAGAATCAACTTTGGATGAATAATAGTGATAAACATGAGCCATCCAACGTGAATAAAAATTTGGATCGTTGCGTAAATAGTGTTTAAGGACTGCCAAACATACCTCACTCATGTAGATTACACATTCTGTACCTGTTGTGGAATCGTTATATGATACTTTTTTCGGCTTGTCAAAGGCAACTTTCTTATTAGATGAAGGAGCAGCCATTTTTTTTCGTGTTGTCTGTGAAGGTGCTAGTCCTGGGAGTGAGGTGTTGACACTTAAGTCTCCAAATGAATAACCATTGAAATATTCCTGCTTCGTAATAGTTTTCATAATGTTGGTGCACTCCTGAGTTGGATTGAATTGGTCAAGGTGATCACAGAAGATGTCGGCCGACTCAGGATACATCCATTCATATGTCCTAGGATTATAATAGAAACCCTTTCCCATGGTAAGAGCAGTTGGAAATGGAATAGTGGAGAGTCTCTGAACTACTGGTTAGTGCACATACTGCATATTCATTCTAAATTGACTTGATGTTGGTGCATTCTTATGTCAGTTGATTTGATCAAAGTGGTCAGAGGATATTGTGGCTAAGTCAGGATGCATCCATGCATATGTCTCAGGATCATATGAGAAGTCATTTCCCATGTTGAGAGAAGCGGGGAATGGAACAGTGGGGAGAGTCTCTTAACCAATAGTCTCCTCAAAAACCATTATCCCAGGTGTATCAGCGAGGTAGGGCTCATATACCGCTTGATGGTTACAACTATTGATGGCTTCGGGAGTTGCTTCAGAAAATCGTGGTTCCTCAAAAACTGGTTGAGATTGAAGTGCTCCCAATGCTGTAAATTGATTTCCCAAGTCTCGCATTCAATAATTTCCTTAGCCAATGCCATGAATGGCTTTCTTAGAATGATTGGAGACTGGGTGAATTCTCCTTGGTGCTCAATATCAATGATCGTGAAGTCCACTTTGAGCGGAGCACCTTTGAATATAATGATGACTGAAATTATTCCTCTCGGCCGCTTTATTGATCGATCATATAGTTGAATGATCTTGATCTTGTCAAATAAAGAGGTCGGGAGGATATTGATTGGTGAGTCATCATCGATTTGATCATTGGTAAATATTGTATCTTTGATTTGACAGTCAAATCTGGGCAACCGCTTCACTATGCGGCTCTTGGTTTTTCTCCTCAACACTAAGGAGGTGGCCATTGACAGGATATGTCTTTCAATCTTTATTCTTATCCTGCTCGACTTTTCAACATTAATTTACTCATTACAAATCCTTTAAGGTTGGGGTTGTGTTCAATGGCTTGTATCAAGGGAAGTTCAAAAATTAATCGTTTCTCTAGTGCTTCCCGTAAAGCATGATCCAAATTCTTCAAATCCTCCTCACTTTTAATTTTTATGAATTAATCTGGTTTTTTCGATTTTTTGAGTGTTTTTTAATATTTTGATTTTTTGGTATTTTCCGCGTGGTGTTTAGATGTGGTGTTTTCTGTAGATGATGTGGGGTTTTGATTTGTTGAGTCATAATCAGAGTCAGAGTTATTCTTAGGGGAGTAATATGCAAAAGTGTCGTTGTCAGTGTCATCCCTAGGGTGAACATAGTCCATGGGTTTCTGAATATCCTCATGGCTTTGAACAGGAGATCCAATCTTTTCATCATCCTCTTTCATACCCGATCTTTCGTAAAATGAAATTATCCGGTCAGTGAAATTTTTGAATTTTTCCTCCAATTCATATCTCGTACTTATCCTCAAAATGTCATCCTCCAAAGAATTTTCAGGAGCAGTCTGTGTGGTTTCTCATTTTCGAATTTGAGATCCAGTCATTGCATCATCCTTTTCATGTATAACCTGGGAATATGATCGTTTGAAATTTTCTCATCAAAAATCAAGGAAGGAGTCTGCTCAATTGGATAGAAACCATATTCTCATCATTTGATTCGGGTATGTATAATTGGTTTGAGTAGAGTCCATTCCTTTGATCATGATTGGTCAGATCCCTTATACTGTGGAGTCAACATACAATGTTTTTGGGTATTGATATCATCTGTCCATTCCTCTGTATGAGTGTCATGTTTGAAGATAGGATTGTCACGATTAATCCAAGATAGAAGATTATCAGGTGTGGGTCAATCCTCTTGATCTGTTCAGATTTCTATGGACAAATCGATTTGTGGATTTGTGAAGTATTGACCTGATCCAACAATATGGAGAGGAGAGATTGAAGTCAGTTGGAGTTGTTGTCTCGATCGATCATTCGTCTCAAAAGTGATTTGATCTTCAAATGTTTCATGAGTTCCGACGAGAAATGGGTCAATCCAAAATGGTAGTTGCTCATTTGTGTTCAAGGGTAGGGGAGGTGGATGATGTGAAGAAATGTTAAATTCGATTGGATTCATCATGTGGTTAAAATCTCCTACGAATGAAGGATTGAAATTTACTTAGTAAGAAGGATTGGTTGTATGATCAGAATATAGAGGATTGTCATTCATGGGCTAGATTGTATTTGTAGAGAGGGTTGGATCTTGTTATGGGTGAGAGTCTCCCGTGAAAGTTGAAGTATGCCTGGTTGGAGGGGGTTTTGAGGCTTTGGGTCTGACTGAGATGAATTCATTTTCATAGTATAGATCTGATGGGTACTCTGACAAATGCCCCATCACCTTAGAAGAAGGTGGATGAGTTGTCATGATAGATCTTGGTTGAAAATGTTCAATGTACGAGATACTTAACAGTAGAAACCTGAAATTTTAAATCGAGGAGAGTGATGGCACAAGTGTGAAGTTTTTTTTCGATATTCGAGATCGGTTCATGCACACCAATACAAACACAAATTTAACCCCAAGTTCATCAACTCACACAATGAAGCCGTAAGGGTTTGGGAAATTATCTTTTCAATTTTACTAGATGATAAATTCAATCGTGGAAAAATTTAGCAATCTGTTAGGTGCCGAGTACGTGCCTGTACGGTTCATGGGTGGAAAATTTTCTTAAAGACTGGCTCGAATTCTTACGACTAGTTGCATCCACTTTTATCCAGTTTGGGTGTAAGTATGGACCGTAAAACGGCTACCCGTGTTACTCTAGAATGGAGCCTCACAAAATGTCCTTTAAACCACCCACTCTGCTAAGGAATTCTGAACCGTTTACTGGCTACCCATTATTTCCTCACTTAGAAGTAGCTAACCATCTTAGAAACAGTATTCTGAACGAAGATTCTAGAGCTGGGCTCTAACCTTAAGTGTCGTCTCACTCACTCAGACAGATAAATGAATCCAAGGTCGGGGTTGCTCTCCGTAAAAATTCTTGATTTTATGGGTTAATTAAAGTCGGCTATATTTAACATTCCCAATTTTAATTGGCTGATCACTGGAAAAATTAAGTGAGCACAAATACAAATATACCATCCAGTACCAATTTTATTTAAATTTTAACTGAAAATATAGAAGGGAGGAGTTCTGGAAAAGACGATGCACGTGAAAAATGATGATGTACGCTCAGTTAAAAGACTTATAGTGATTCCTCACAATCTCCATGTGGGATGCAGTATAAGAATTTAAAGATTGTTCTAGGTGAATGCAAGCCGATAAAAATCACACCTAGCAGAAAGTTCTATTAGCCATGAGGAATTGATTTGAATTTTAACTAAATTGAAAGATTTAATGTGCGTCTCAATTAATGTGAAGTGTGGTCCTAGATTGTCCGAGCACAATCAGAAAATTCTAGAAGCTCTAATGTCGTATATGCAGGTCTAACCTACGAGCCATTCAAGTCAGGCCCCACCCTCATCGGAGAGTGAAACAGGCCACGACACACCACAGAAAAAAGTTCAAGGTCTTTTGCACACATGAGATTGTTCCTCTCGATCACTTTATCGATCGATCATCTAGCTGAACGATCTCTCTTATCTTTCTTATAGGTCTGAGTTTGATCTTGTCAAATAAAGAGGTCGGGAGGATATTTATTGCTGAGTCATCATCGATTCGAGCATGGGTAAATATTGTGTCTTTGATTCCACAGTCAAATCTGGGCAACCGCTTCACTATGCGAATCTTGGTTTTTCTCCTCAACGCAAAGGAGATGGCCATTGATAGGATATGTCTTTCAGTCTTTGTTCTTATCCTGCCCGACTTTTTCATCATTAATTTACTCGTTACAAATCCTTTAAGATTGGGGAAGTATTCAATGGCTTGTATCAAGGGAAGTTCAGAAATCAATCTTTTCTCCAGTGCTTCCAGTAAAGAAGGTTCCAAATTCTGCAAATCCTCTTCACTTTCATTTTTTATGATTTTTTCTTGTTTTTTTTATTTTTTGAGTGTTTTTTGAATATTTCAATTTTTTTGGTAATTTCTGTGTACTGTGTAGATGTGGTGTTTTCTGTAGATGATGTGGGGTTTTGATTTACTGAGTCAGAATCAGAGTAAGAGTTATTCCTAGGGGAGTAATATGCATAAATGTTGTTGTCAGAGTCATCCCTAGGGTGAACATAGTCCATGGGTTTCTGAATAACCTCAAGGCTTTCAATAGGAGATCCAATCTTTTCATCATCCATTTTCATACCCGATCTTCCGTAAAATGAAATTAGTCCATCAGTGAAATTTTTGGATTTTCCTCCGATTCATATCTCTTACATATCCTCAAAATGTCATCCTCCAAAGAATTTTCAAGTGTAGTATGTGTGGTTTCTCATTTTTTAGTTTGAGATCCAGTCATTGCATCTTCCATTTTCGTGTCTGGCCTGGGAATGTGATCGTTTGAAATTTTCTCCTCAAAAATAATGGAAGGAGTCTGCTCAATAGGATAGAAACCATATTCTCATGGTGAGAATCAGGTATGTATAATTGGTTTGAGTAGAGTCCATTCCTTTAGTCATGATTGGCTGGACCCTTATACTATGTAGTCAACATACAGGGTTTATGTGTATCGATATCATCAGTCCAGTCCTCTGTATGAGTGTCATATCTGAAGATGGGATTATCAAGGTTAATCTAAAATGGAAGATTATCATGTGCGGGCGAATCCTCTTGATCTGTTCGGATTTCTATGGTCAAATCAATTTGTGAATTTGTGAAGTATTGATGTAATCCAACAAAGTGGTGAGGAGAGATTGAAGTCAGTTGGAGTGGTTGTCTCGATCGGTCATACGTCTCAAAATTGATTTGATCTTCAAATGATTCATGAGATCCGAAGAGAAATGGGACAACCAAGATGATAGTTGCTCATTTGTGTTCAAGTGTGGGGGAGGTGGAAGATGTGAGGAAGTGTTAAATTCAATCGGATTCATCATGTGGTTAGAATCTCCCACGAATGAAAGATTGACATTTACATAGTAAGAAGGATTGATTGTTTGATCAGAGTATAGAGGATTGTCATTCATGGAGTAGATCAGATTTGTAGAGAGGGTTGGATCTCGTTGTGGGTGAGAGTCTCCTGTGAAAGTTGAAGTATGTCTGGTTGGAGGGGGTTTTGAGGCTTTGGGTCTGACTGAGACGAATTCATTTTCATAGTATAGATCTGATGGGTACTCGAACAAATGTCTCGTCATCTTAGAAGAAGATGGATGTGTTGTCATGATAGATCTTGGTTGAAAATGTTTAGTGTATGGGATACTCAACAATAGAAACCTGAAATTTTAAGTCGAGGAGAGTGATGGCACAAGTGTGCGTTTTTTTTTCGATATTCGAGATCGGTTCATGCACACAAATACAAACACAACTCAAACCCCAAGTTCACCAACTCACACAATGAAATTGTAAGGGTTCCGCAAATTATCTTTTCAATTTTAGTTGGTGATAAAATTAATCTTGGATAAAATTTAGCGAGCTGTTAGGTGCCGAAAATTTTCTTAAAGACTGACCTGAATTCTTACGACTAGTTGTATCCACTTTCAGCCAATATGAATGTAAGTACAAACCATAAAACGGCTACCTGATTACTTAAGGATGGAGCCTTACACAATGTCCATTAAACTACCCACTCTGCTAAAGAAATCCATATTGTTTACCAGATACCCGTTAGTTCATCACTGAGAAGTAGCTAATCGTTTTAGAATCAGTAGTCAGAACAAAGATTCTAGAGGTGGGCTCTAACCTCAAGTGTCGTCTCTCGCTCACTCACACAGATATATGAATCCAAGATCAGGGTTGCACTCCCACAAAAATTCTTGATTTTATGGATTAATTAAAATCATCGATATTAAACATTATCAATTTCAATTGTGTGATCATTGAAAAAATTAGGTGAGCACAAACACACGTCTGTCGTCTAGTCTCAATTTCCTTTAAATTTTATTGACAAAACAGGTGGGTGGAATTCAGGAAAAGCCGATGCACGTGAAAAAAGATGATGTATGCTCAGTTAGAAGACTTACAGTGATTCCTCGCAATCTCTATGTAGGATGTAATACAAGAATTGAAAGAATATTCTAGATGAATGCAAGCCGACAAAAACCGCACCTAGCAGAAAGTTCTATTACCTATGAAGAATTGATTTCAATTTTGAGTAAATTAAATGTCCTAATGTGCGTCTCAATTAATGTGAAGTGTGGTTCTAGGTTCTATGAGCACAATCAGAAAATTCTAGAAGCTCTAATAGCCGTATGTGCAGGTCTAACCTTCGAGGCATTCAAGTTGGGCCCCACCCTCACTGGAGAGTGAAACAGACCACAACACATCACAGAAAAAACTTCAAGCTCTTTTTACATGCGAGAGTCCAAACAGACACCACTATAAATGAGCAATTAATTATTAAAAATTAAAATTGTAGAAAATAAATCCTAAACTCTATGCTCTCTCATGACGCTACTCGATCTTTATTTTAATATAGCTTTTTAGGCGGTGAAGATGCTTCGGCTCGAGAGAACCACTCCACGGGCGTCGGGTACCTCACAAGAAAAAAGAGAGGGAGTGCGTTAGAGAGTGATACAAAAATTAATAAATAAAGAAAAATAATAAAAAAATTGAAAATGAAATAAAAATAAATGTCAAAAAAATGGAAATTTTACAATGAAGATTTGGGGGTCAGGCTACCCGAATGAGGAAAACCGAACACTAAAAATTTTTAGACAAAATCTAAGCCGTTTGCCTCCCCCAACAACGACACCATCTTACAAGTCGCGAGAGTCCTAAGTTAATTTACGTGAATTAGGATTTAATTTTGTTGTTTTGTCGTGGGTGGGAATTCGAAATCAGTCAAGAAATAACCATAGTTAATTAATCAGATTTTAATCGACGCAGTTTATCTTTATTTTACTTGGGCAATTCCCAAGGTCGAACTCAAGAAGGAAAAGGAACAACCTAAAATTTTATCTATCAAAGTTCGTGCCTAATTTTAGAGATGGTATTTTTTGTATTTTTATTGTGATTTTAGAATGCAAAATGCAAATGTGGCCAATTTAAGGGGCTGAAATGCAATTTTCAATTAAATAAAGTCCTAAAAATACGAAACTTGGCTAAGATGTAAAATATGGTGAAATGAATGCATTGTAATTTTTTGGAATTTTTTGATGCAATATAATTAATTAATGAATTTATGAATTCAAACAAAGTGAATTTCAATAATTAATTATAATAAATATTAAACATATTTATTTTCAATGGATAAAATTATTCAAGATCTATCAGTAGGTGATCGATCTCAAAAAAATCATAAATTTTGAAAATATGAGTTTTAAAATCTATTAAAAATTAAAGATTGAAATATGCAAAATGATTTTTACAGAGCAAACCATATATGTAAATTCAATTCTTTTGGGCACAATGTTAAATACAATTAATACTCCAATTCGTGAATTTTTATTAATATTTCGAGCAAGGGTTCAACAATTATAAATTCCAGAGTGCAGAGTGAGCAAAGTATGTAAGATTTTACAAGAATATTTATTCGTACGTGACCTCTTGGCTGAGGACTCTTTTGTGAATGTGATGGAATTCAGGGGGGGTGCCCTTGCAATTGTTCCAAGGTGTCACGTGAGGAGCACATGACCACCTTTGGACTTGATCCAGACAAAGCGGTGGAGGAGTTGTAGTGGTGGTGGACTCCCTGGGGGTGGGCGAAGGTCGAGCATCAATAGGATGGGTTGCTAGGCAGTGGTGACACAGGAGCAGAGAGGGTCTCGCAGAGGCAGGTGGCTAGACCGGTGAAGCTTCTATAAGAGGGAGCGGTCCACCGATAGTGAAGTATGTCGATGAAGACAAGCGATGAAGTCCCTCCTGGAGCCTGGAGACTGATGGTGAAGGCACGGTTTATGAAGGTTGCACTTCCAAGACTTCGTCGATGAAGGCGATGCGGAGGTGCGGCTGGGGAATGGTGGACTTACGGATGTGGACGATGTACATGGATGAAGTTGTTGAGTTATTGTTGTAGTAGATGGCTCCTGGCTCTGGCTAGGAGGTGTCGTGGAGGGTTGATGAAGACGCGGGACTTGAGGGAGGTGATGGAGTGTGGTGGATGACGATGGAGGAGTAGCAATAGTGGAGAGGTCTTTGGCTCATGACCGAAGTCGGAGCAGGCACAGATGCGAGGGATGGCTGCACGCTGCAATGCAGCATCGGGCCTCGGATCTTGTCGCGAGAAGATGAAGTCCAGGATGTCACCATCGGAGTTCTCCCATTTTATGTGCAATCAGTGGATGGTGAAGATGATGGGCGGTGGCGTTCTTAAATTGGTGAGGACAAGTAAGGTTGGCGATTGAAGGTTTGTCGGGGAAGACAATGGGCGGTGGAATGGTACAGTGGCCATCTGATTGGCCGAGATTGTACGCTTAGATGGATGTCACGTGGCAACAACTTAATTTTTTTATTTTTTAAAATGAATATAAATATATAAATGGGCCAAAAATGGAGGACACGTGGCGGCTCTAAGAGTTGCCACTTGTCAGCCCAGAAAAATCGAAAATAAAAGAAGAAGAAAAATATATAAAAAAAAAGAAATAGAAAATGACTCGGATAAAAATATTTTCTTCACAAAATTTGTTCATCTCAATGAGATCTACAACTTTCATGAAGAGGCAAAAACCAAAATCGATCATTTACACAAAGTGATATTTTTGGGGTATCCCATGTACATATAACACCTTGATTTTTAAGTTTTCTAATGTGTTTGGTCATTTTTAAACCAGATAAAAATCTGAGAAAATATGATAAAATCAAAGATAAATATTTACACATTAATTATTTTTTTTGGATTTTTTAATTAAGAAAAAGAAGAAATAAATAAAACCTGAAAAGACAATTTTTGTACATACTGTTTGTAAAGACCCGAACTCAGTTAGTTTCTTTGATTTCAAGCTCATTTCGGATTTGGATTTTTGTGAATTTTAATAAAACTTTTATCAAATAAAATAAATGAAAAAGAAATAAAATAAAATGAGTTAATTATGTACAAAAAATAATAGGTCAAAAATTGCTAAATATAAAATGTACAAAAGAGGCCCAAAACCCAACTTTCACATATGAGATCCAATTCACATGAAATTGGTATTGTTTGGAAGGTATCGGAATATACATTAGTTCAATAGTGAGTAGGATCAAATCAGACACTAGATGAGGA
This sequence comes from Ottelia alismoides, assembly GCA_037367405.1. Classification (NCBI taxonomy): domain Eukaryota; kingdom Viridiplantae; phylum Streptophyta; class Magnoliopsida; order Alismatales; family Hydrocharitaceae; genus Ottelia; species Ottelia alismoides. Next base: position 750,734 of record JAZKJV010004688.1, read on the forward strand.
AGATACCGAGGTTTTAATCTGAGAATCCTGGAATTAGGGTTTGGTTTCTGGTCCACTTTTTTCTATGTGGTTTTTTTTGTATTTTTTATTTATTCTTGTTAGTAATATGTACCCAATGGAGGTGGTTTCATGTTATTTTGGATTTTAGCCTGAATTAATTAAAAATAAGGAAGTTAGGCTATTTTAAAGGTCAATTGGACTGAGATTGTCGGCTCATTATTTTGTGCAATAATAAGAGATAAAATACAATTCTTTTGAAAACATACATGAATGCTAATTATGTAGAATAAATGAAGAAATGCCAATGAAGTTTATGGATTTGAGCTTAATTAATGATTTTTAGAGTGATAAATCTGAGATTCATCAGGCATCTGACATAATGAGCTGATGCATTGGGTCTCTTTGCTGGCAATCGGTTCTAGATGGCAAAGCAAGTGGCAAGAGTGAGCACATGGAATTCTTAAATGTGATTTTGCCTCTTCTTCATAGGAATGGTGGTCTTCTCGCTAAGGTTCTTCTGGAAAAGTGGGATATTCTCAAGTGCCTCATGGAGAGTTAGTTGGATCTGAAATCTGTCTATTATCTACTCCATGAATTCTATCTATTATCTATTTTTGGGATTTTCTGTTTTTTGGCCCTTCCCAAAGCGGAGTACTTGAGGGAAGGGGATAGAGGGACCATCCTCGAGAGAATGAGGGTCAAGAGTGGGTATCTGAGCATGCATAATGCTTGAATCCATGCAAACATCATCAATATCAAAAAATGGATCCAAAGGAGATAGAGAAACCATTCCTTTATTCATTTATTTTATTTTTTAAGTTTCCATTTTTTGTATTTTTCCAAAAATATCCTCAGGTACAAAAGAGGACAAAATAATTTTCTGACTCTTAGTGGCATCAGTACCACCGATAACATCTGAACTAGCGACATCAGTACCGCTCTGTGGCCTGTTATTTGGTAATCTGATAGCATTAGCACCACCATCTATTGTTGGGGATACAATGGCATCAGCACCATCGTCTGGACCATCAACCTTGGTGGCATGAGTACCACCGTCATCATCATCCTTAGTGGCATCAACATTGTTCTTGACTCCATCTAGCACCCTAGACTATGCATTGGGATGTCGCCTAGAAGAGTTACCACCGAATGGCTTCCTACCTCTCCTAAGTATCACAAAATTAGCATTAAATAAGTAATGAATGCCATCCAGAATATCACTAGGAGAGGCGGTCTCTGTGGACTGTATTTGCTTAGACTTTCTCTTCAGATTGTTCGTGTTAGGTTCGATTAGTGCATGAATGGCAGCCTTGCCCTTAATTATTTCTCTCATCTCCTACCGAAATTTGTCCACATGCTGCTCAAATAGCATGCGGGCGAGATCGTCTAAGGCTTAATTCTCACATGAGTGTGTATGAGGACCAGATGGGTTACCTCACGGAAAATGATGCTGACTCTGTTGCTGCTAATGCTGGTACAAGTGCGAAGGAGACTGTGGGTAGTACTAATGATGTTGTTGTTGCCTCCACTATTGACCTTGGTATGAGGGTTGAGGACCATGTTGTGGCTTCTAGGATTTCTGGGGCTGTTGTTGTTGGGTGCCTTGCCTTGTCTGCGCCAGAGGCTACTGCTGAGTTGAAGAACCTCTAGTGGACTATCAGAATCCTAGGTGGTAAAGATGGATCCTGGGCTGTTGTTGGTACCTGGAGTACCAAATCCCGTTGACTTCAATAAACGGCTCTTGCGGCTCATGGACTAACATGGGAAGGGACACCAAGAGCTAATTTGGATGATACACCACCAACTATATATTAGCAGAAGGGGGTGGAGGCAACCGGTACTACAAGAGTGAATAGATAGGCTCTACCTTAATGTGATGGACCATATGGTACAAGGCGGAGGGTTGAGATGAGCTACTCCCTAGACCAATCTATGACCTAGAATGTGGTTGAGAAGATGTTTGTGCCTCTTGAAGACACCTGATTTGGTTCTTTAGGTCACTCAATGTTTGGGCCAGCTCGTCCATATTATTGAGCTTGTCAAGGCTCTGGCACATCTTCTTTTCGATAATCTCCTTCCGGTCTACCTTCTGGCTGATGATACCCATATCGACAGTTGAAGACTCGGCTAGTGTTGTTGTCGCAGATGAGGAAGAAGGGGTGGATTTAATACATACTATCCTCTGAACTGAAGTTGCCTGGTGGTGAAGCTTCCCCTGAGTGTAAACCCTGGTCTGAGACAAAATGGTGTAATTTTTGGCCATCTCCTCGTAGATGGCCCAGACCTGGTCTTAATCCTTGGCGAAGTAGGAACCTCCATAAGAGGCGTTCACAAGCCCCTACAGCTCAGGTGTCAGCCCATAGAAGAAACTCGGAACTAGGTTGGGCTTGTTGATATCATGGCGGGGATACATGTCGATGAGATCTTGGAAACGTTCCCATGCTTCATGGAATTGTTCATTGGGGATAAATTGTTGCTGATCATGGCCCTAGCTGCATTGGTCCCACCGAGCGGATAATACTTATTTAGGTACTCCATCTGGAGCTGCTCCCAAGTGGTGATAATACTCACCGTGTATTTCGGCTAGTAGGTTGCTCTATCAACCAAAGAGAATGGGAAGGCTATCAGCTTGATAGTGTCCTCGTCCACCAGCCTGTCATAGATGGTGTTGCATATAATTTCAAATTCTTATCGATGAAGATGGGGCTCCTTAGTGGCATGCCCATGGAATTTGGGCAGTAGTTGGATCGTCTAGGGCGAAGGTCGAAGTCACCTAGGACGGATAGAAGTTGGATCCATTAGTGAGTGAGGGTTGCACCAGGGTTGTGCAGCTGCTTCATGGTGCGTGATGGCCTCTAAGGATCTCACGACTCGTCCTGATGTCTATCGTCTGCTCGATCCTCCTGGTGTGGAATTTCTCCACCACCGGATGGTATCTCTTGCTCTTCTCTCCCAACTCGCATCTGAGTGAGCTCTCTCCTCACCTCTACCATGAACATTCCCTAGCTTCTGATCTTCTCTACATGGTATCCGATGCGGCTAGCATTGTGTTGTTTATGGTGGCCTGGTCTAATACAAAAGATGAAGTCTAAGGCTACTCATATGTCATGTTATCATTGGCCATATCTCCGATCCTTGTAAAGGTAAAAGACCCTAACTCAGGTGCTACCAAATGAATGTAGAGATGTGATGGCCTTTCTGTCTGTACCTCAGGAGTGGAAGAAGGCTCATCGAGGGGTACAAGGTGGAGGAAAATTCGGGTTCATATAATAGACCTGAGCTCCTTGAAGCCACCCTAGATGAACAGGGAGGAGTGCTGGAAAGTGGTACTGTTAGAGGTAGCCTAAGAGACCTCCTTCCCAACATCTTGATATGGGGATTATGAAGATTAGAACTATACAGAAAGCAGGATGAGAAAACAAACCCCCAGTTCACCGACTCATCAAATATGTGCGTAAGTAAGGACCGTTTTAGGCTACTAAAAAATCCACACTGGAGAATAGCTAATCATTTTTGTTAGAACTGGTAGTCTGAAGAATATTTAGGCATGGCTCTATCCTAGTGTGCAATTGCTCAACTCCCAGCAAGTAAAAGCATACGAGGAGGGGGTTACTCTCCCCAAAACAAAATTGTTGAAGTTAAGTCTGAATTTAGATCAAGTATGCTTTAGCAATCATGATTTTATTGTTATCTCTGTTTAGGTTTTTTTCTGAATAAAACAACATCGAATGAATTTTCCAATATCTTTTTTATTTAAGTTAAATCAAATCGGTGGGGGAAGATGGAAAAGCTGATGTGCGATGAAACTCAATGATGCATGTAGATGCGTACCTTGCTCCAGAAGTTTACATGCAAAGTTATCTGCATATAATTTAAAGATATAATTTAAACTAATCTATGTGATGCATGTGGAAATCACCCTAAGATAGCAGCTTGTATTAACGTGAAGAACTATGCCAATTAATCTGAAGAGAGACCTGAGACCGGTCTTATATGTTTATTGGTGCCCACCGTAGTGTGTCCTGCAAGCATTGTATATGACCTCTTGTAGCACATGGTCTTTAATCCAATTAAATTAGCTTTTTATTTTGACTATGTACAATTACGATCTATAGGAACCGATATTCTATTAGTGTTTGGACCTTAGTTTCTACAGAGCTCAACAAGAATAAAACCAAATCTAGGGGTGAAAACCTCGGAAAACAAATAAAAAGAAATCTTGGATAATGTTCAAGTGTTAAGAAGAGTCCAAAAGTCTAAGTTATTATAAGATTTTTTTTGCAAAAAATAAAACTAAACTAATTCTATATAGTATAACTGCCTCTACTCCTCCTACTCCTCCTCAGGTGCGGGTCTCTCCAAAGCGAATCGAGTCATTTTCCAAGCGGTCCCTCGCACAAAAAGAAAAACAGACAGAGGTTAGAAACATATATAAAAGATATAAATAAAAAATGAACAAAAATAAATCCTAACTCCTTAGCCTCGGTCCACGGCAATGGCACCATTCTGATAACGGTGGTTCAACTATTTCAGGAGGAGTTAATTAATCAAATGTCATTGTCCCAAATATACCAAATCAATTAATCAAGAAAGTAAACCAAAAATAAATTAAACAGAGAAAACGAGTGGTTTTGCTACTTTTATAAACATGGTATATCAACCAAGGGCGAACTTAAGGAGCACAATTAAACATTAAGTACTCGATTCAAAAATCAAAGGATTTTTATTACATTTTAGTGGTTTTGATTTTTCAAATTTCAAAATTTCCATTATAAGAGAGGTATGTACAGAAGTAGTATTTTTGTATTTTTAAAAATAGTAAAAAATGATCAGAAAAATAAAGTAAAAATATTTTTTGTTTTATATATTTGGAAGTGTTTTTGGGAATTTTTAGATACATTTGTGAATTTCAAAAAAAAATCAAACATTAAAAATGCAACCAAACAGTACACAACCAAGGATGTTTTGCAATTTAAAATTAGGAAAAAAGCTCAAAATGCGTAGAAGTTATTTTTATGACAAACTACATGTAAATATCTACAGATAGGAACTGAAATAACAAATTTTATTTTAGTTGATTTTATATTATTTTTATAAGTTTTTTAGTATTTTGCAGTTTTTTGGTTTTTATAAGGTATTTTTCAACAAAAAATATACATAAGTTAAAAGATGATAAAAGGCAACTACAATTATTTTTATTGAATTTTTAAACAGTTTTCAAATTTTTACGAATTTTCTAAAACAAACAGCGACTTTTTGGGGTGTTTTTGAATTTTCAAAAATTAAAAATGAATGAAAAATAACAAGCAAAAATCACCACAAATGCAACATACAATTAGGAACCCCCGCTAAATTTTAGGAAAATTTTGTAGTTAATTGGCTATTTGTTGTAATAAATAAAAGAATATAATTAAAAACAGTACACATGGACCAAATTGCAAATACTTTAAGTTCTAGCTCCCGTAAGTAACAAGTAGTTAAAGTCCATGGGCCTCTACGCAATTAATCCAGAAAGCACACACGCAACATGTGAAACCAAACACATAGGGGTATAAGTGCAATGATCAAAACATTTCCTTCATTAAATAACAAGTTCAAAGTACGAGGTGAAATATGCAAATACATCAAAAGCACGTGAAGCTGCACGTAACTTCAGCTTAGAGGGACTAAATTACAAATATTAAAACTACAGGACCCTTAATGCAAAAGTTCTTAACTATAGATCATATTTATTGGACTACAACAAAATAAAACAAAGTGTAAGGGCAAGAGGGAAATATATATTTCAAGACACGTGGCATGCACTCGTGGAGACTCTAACGTACGGTCCAAATAACTGTTGGCAGGCATATCTCACGGACTGGAAAGTTACGCGGACGTGTGGCTCAGATATGCAAAAGATCTCTGACACTGCAAAAAGGGGTGAGTATGGACGGTTCATATCAGAACTGTACTGGATGAGCCCATCCAACGACTCTAGAGGTTGCAGGAAGAATTGAAGCCCGTCGAGCTTCGATCGGGAGGTTCTGTCAATCCAAAAGGCTAATCAGCTCACGGAGATGTCCAACACATTCCTAGGGTCACCTTCGTGTCTAATGGAAGGCTCTGATGAGGAGTTGGATGATTGGATTGGTGTGGCGATGCTAAGAACCTCGGGGTGCTCTGCCACCTCAGATGGAGCTCAATTTGAGCTTCCTCGCACGCACCAGCAACTACAAAGGGTAAAGGGACTCAGGGACATTACTCCACTCCAGTTATTCCATATAACAATAAAAGATGTAGAGAGGGAATGGAAGTCGATTTCGACGAAGGTGGAGTAGGTAAACTGATCCTAATCCTTCTTCGGTGAGCAGGATCCAAGGGGGCCAGAGTGCGCTAGATGATGGAGGGTTACAGGGGATTCTGTCGGAGTGGATGGATGGTTGATACGGGGCTCCGACCAACTGGTTGGAGGTGCAAAAGCGACGACAGAGCTGATTGGCTAAATCGAAATGAATAGCAAAATGGGGATAGACTAGAGGGTACCTGGGTATCCTATAAGTATCGATGAAGAGCTGTGGAGGGAAAGGTGTCGTCCTGGCCTCGATTCCGATGCAAAAGGCGGAGGAGGTTGCACGTGGTGGTGGTGCTCCTGCCACGTCTGAGCTGTGGCCAAACGACTACCAAATCGAGCTCCGAAGGGGTCTTGTAGAAGCTTATCACTCTTATTAAGGTGTATAAGAAGGAAAGAGGCAACAAGGCATGAGCAAGAGAGCAAGGGTGGTTAGAGGACTATTTAGAGGGGGTTCCCATGATCTAGAACAATCGAAGGGGAGCGCCAAACCCTAAGAAGATCTGATTCCTCCTAGGGATCCGTGAGGATAATGGATCATAGGAGAAGGATCAAGCGAAGAAATCAGACGAATAAATGGTCCGGCCCAAGCCAGGGAATTGGGAAAAATCAGGTCCGATGAAGCCCAACCGGGTCTGACCTGGAAAGGGGAAGGGTTGACCGGGTCAACGGACCCGGGCTTGCCAATCAGAAAATTCGAAGTTAAAAAATCAAAGAAAATGAAAATAAAATAGTAAATGAATTAAAAATAAAAAAAAGTAAAAATGAAAAATGTTTAATATTTTTCAAGCATTTTTCTATGATTTTTAATTATTTCTATGAAATCATATATACAATATATACAATATAGGGTATTAAGTACATGTATAGTGTACCTATATATTTTATTCTTTTATTTTTATTATTTTTACATACAAATCCATTGCTTTATATTTTATATATGTACAAAATAATTTGAGTAGTATAAAATGATTTTTATTTGATTTTTATAAATTAAATAATGCTATTAATTAAATAGGTATTATATACATTACACACATGTGTGGTTTTTGTACAATGAACTTTTGATTTTTTTTATTTTGTATTTTCTAATTTTTATTTTTTATTATAAAAATGTACAAGTGTTAAAAGTACAATATGCACAAATTATAAATTAAAATCATTAAATGTAGATATTTACAAGTACAGGTAGCATGTGACTATACAATGCTCCCAAAAGGCCATTTTTTACCTCATGAATCCAAAATTTATGGAACCACCCTCATTGAAAGATAATTTAATTTAGAATCCAATAAAGTGATTTTAGAAGAATTTGAGTTCATATGGTCTCGGAATGGATCTTTTAAGTTCTTGTGTGGCTTTTAATGAGTGGTATTATTTTTATTATGTATAATAATTTATTTTACAAGTTATTTTATTTTCTAGAAAACATTTTTATAACTTCTATTAAGAAAAAATTTTACTTGAGGTCTTTTTATGGATGAATAAAATGTAGGAATGTGATATACAATGAGTGAACATTGATGAATATACAAGGACCCTATCTCCATCTACTTTATTCCTTGTCGATCAGGTCAATAATTGACCTTCTCTTGGGGTTTGGGTCAGTCTGTACTTATTACATAATTACATACTTCTTTCCTTTTTCTTTTCTCTTTATTCTTTTTTTTTTTGGAAAATATGTGTTAACTATGCAATATCAACAAAGACATGCACAATGATAATTTATTTTATTTACACAAATTTACATATGTTTTGCTAAAAGATAAAGCTAAAATAAAAGAATAAAGAATGAGAATCCTAGATTCATAATCATCCTATCTAATAAACATACAATATACAATTATTTTTAGTTAAATTAATAATTACCTAACAAATGAAATTATATTATGCATTAACATGAAGCACATAAATATTCAAAATGTATATTACCCTTACATTAACACACACATACAACTCTTCAAAATAAACACATAAAATTTGCACTTGTAATTCAAATAAGTCAGCAAAATCTCATATTTCGTAATAAATCACATTTTAAAAGACATTTTGTTCATCATCCAATAATACAACATCTCATAGGTATTCCAATAGACAGCTATAGTGCATTTCAAATGAACATACGTACTCATTGCAAATCTAAACAAATACTAAACTATTACATAATAAATCCAAAGGACACGAAATATACCTAAGTAATAAGATGATGAGATGGGGAAGATGGTCATTGGTTGTCGGAGATGGAAGGGAATAGCTTCTCCACAAAAGCCGAGTCTCCTCTAAATCTTCTCCACAAGGGCGAAGGATACAGATGGAGTAGAGGATGAGATGGTAGAGAGCGGAGGAGAGGAAAGGTCAGGAATGGAGGGATGAGGAGAGGCTATTGGAGAAAGAGGAGGCCATGTTGAGAGGGAGGAGATCGAGCAGATAGGGAGTTGAGAGGTAGGGAAAGAGGAGTCAGTTGAAATGATAAAGGAAAGGTTTTGTCATTCTATTTAGCAGAACATTCGACCACATCGTGGTTGCATATTGAGGAGCCAGACTCGCCTAAAAATTGTGGTTGCATATTTAGTTATACGGCCACTTGTTGAGGTAAATTGGTTGCATTACCTATTGTGATTACAATACTACTACTATTGGTTGCATGATGGTGCTAAAAATCAACAATTTTTTTTAGTGGAGAAAATTGTTTTCAATGATGAAACTAGATTTATAAATGTTAGAGCATTATCATTACCAAATAATTTAAATCATTTTTTTCCAATGCTCTGGCCTTTGGAAGTGATGGCAGACATCCATTTATTGGGTGTCAGATGTATGGATTCTTGAGAGGATGATTCCACACTTTGGCTCTTCTCTTCATCCATGCTTTCCATTGTGCTCAATGCAATTCACATCATCGAGCATGTCTTTTAGATTCATCATTATATCTTAGGCATTCTCTATTTCCATATGTTACTTCTGAAGCGTCCATTAGATAGAGACCCCAAAATATAACATCAAACCAATGAATGGTCCTTATTAAAATTTCGTTAAATTTTAACTTCTCCATTTACATATGGTTCGTATATGTGTTCTCAGTGAGCACATAACTGATGCGATCTGAAGAGAGAACAAGCTCTAAGTTCATAAGCCAATCTACAAAGTTCAGCCCGATCAGTTGGTGGACCTCCATAAGCTTGCTGAGAGGGTTCATGGATTTCTTCTGAGATTAAAGATGCACTTATTAGAATATATACAATAAAATTATTTATATATAAGATTCTTTTGTTAAGAAACTTTAAATCAAAGTTGTCTTTCTTTTTAATACTTTGAAAGCCAATTCCCTTTTCCAACTTTCAAAGAAAGAGATATACTTACCATCTATATCTCTAGAAAGATCTAGGATATCCCTTCCACTTTTGTCACATCCTAATAATATGAGAAAATGTAACTCAGGTGAAGGAAGCAGGAACTCTTTCCTCCTTGAAAGTCTGACTTGCATTTCCCAATTTGATCTTTAACAACCGAGTCCTCCACCCCTAAGTAGATGTTGACTCGTTGTAAATTGAACCAAATGGCAAATGGATTAGCCCACGTCATGCCTAATCTAATATCATCTCAATTATATGAGGAGAAATATTGGGGTCACTACACATACGTTCTGTCTCTTTAGAGAAGCAAAGAGCCTCGATCTATTTGCACTTGTACACAAGAGCTATATAACTTTGCATAGGCATCTCCTATGTACAATCCATGTGATGGAATCTTTCGCCTTGATGAGAGACCATGGATGCCATCTTATGATCTTTCATATCCCATTCAAATTTAATTAATCATTATGAATCAAATTCTTATGATTAATTCTTCTAAGGGAATTACGGTCTTATTAATAATAGATTGTTTATTTTAATTAGATTAAATTAATTTTATTAAAGTAAAATAATTTAACAATCTGATGCAATAAACAAATAATTAGGTTTGATTGACATTACTTCATAGCATTAGCTCTCAAAAGTATGTATTGTTCTAATTTTACTAGTTAGAGTACAACTTGACTAACTTATAATGCCCTTCCTCGAAAATGGATCGAGCAACATGCCTGAGTTATGCTGGGAGGGAGCATTTACTTTACATGCAAGGAACTAATTACGGAACCAAGCGAGCATACCCATTCTAGACACCTTGGCCATCCAATTTAAAACTATATAATTAGATCATTGTATTAACGATTTTTTATCATTCCTTTGATGATCGACATGATACTATATAGTATAAACTCAAAAATTTAGGTATCAAAAAGTATTTTTTATGATCCTTATTTCTAGTCATATCAAGCAAAAAAGTATGGTTTTGCATGTAAAAGTTGTCCTACAAGAACTGTAGGATAAACTAGGATTTTTAAGTCATGAAGCAATAATTCAAGGTTGTTGTTTGTCATGTATTTCTCTAAATAAATTATACACTTATTAATCAGGATAAATTCCAATTTTCTTAAATCATATTTGAATGATTAATAAATTTAAAAACATCTACTTTGATGATCTAATCATCTTCAGACCCATGTGCACCAAATATCACATATGTAGAGCATACAAACTCGGAATCACGTGAAATAAATTCAAACGGTTTGTTGGTTTAATTTACGACATAATTAATGTCTTAATATCAGGTTTCGTAATAAAAAGCATCATCCAAAAATTACTACGCTACATATTCGAGTTTACATGCAAGAACCATTACAATAGGTGGATTTTTTAAATAGAAAACAATGATCATTCTTTGCCAACTTTTTGGAAACATGTCCAAACCATCTATGTTTTAAATATCCCAAAATTTTTCAAACAAGGTACTAACATTAGCTTTTCATATTCACTAAAAACAATTCGGAAAAAATGCATCTTATGTGAAATAAACATGGCCTCGTGCATCTTATATCCAAAGCTTTGTTCCCTAAGTGTTGGATCATATCCAAGATAATGGTTGTGATACCAATTTAAGGCATTTTGTTTGGCCTCGCGAATAACAGAAGTGTGAGAAATCGCAATATATGCAATCTAGGTCAACTAGTTATACTAGTTGGCATGGCAGCGAAAAAACAAAAATTTCAAGATGAAACCTCATGGAATAGGAACCTTTCCCATGTTGTTTCTTCGATACCAAACGAGTATAGGCTTTTGTCTTTAAGTGTGATTGTAATCCACAAAGCTTCTATATGAAAAAGCCTCCTAAATAAAGTCCAATACAACGAGAGTGCACTTACAGGTGTCATGATGAGTCATGTGCTTCTCGCAATCCCAAGCTATAATCCAAGCAAGCAACCTATTGATTTCATTCATGACATAACTTGTCTTCTTCATGAGCACGATGCACTGAAGATAACAGATTCTTCGAGCAACCGGTCCTAGGGCACAATAACAATTGCGATCTCTACAAAACATCGGTCGGATCACAATCAAAGGTCATGGAAAGAGAGAGATTGGGCATGTGGAGAGAGAGAGAGAGAATTATTTTATGCAATTATTGCATAAAATTTATGTGTGTGAAGAGGGTTAGGATTAGCCTCTCTTCTATAGCATTTTGGAAGTACATGGATCCCAATCCATGTGATTTCAAAAATCAATGGTTTATATTTATTTGTTTTTCTTTTTAGTTCACAAAAAACATAAAAGAAGACACAAAGAGATAAATTGGAAACACTTTCCAAATTATATCAATAATGAAATCAATTAATTAATAGTGGATTAAATGGTTCCATTCACTTAAGATATTTGGAACAAGTCGTTTAATTTATCAACATTATTAATTAAATGAACAATTGAATAATCACCAATCAAATCCAAATTATTTGTCATAGTTGCAATTATACCATTGACCATTGAGAATTAAATTCTTCCATCCAATACTTAATGTAAATCATATCTACATTACAATATGTAATGTGAATCCAATTCACATTAACATATAAATTGTAGATCTCATTCACAACATACATTCTCCATGATATTGTGGATCATATACACATTATCCATTATTATAGTGGATAGTGTTATATACTTTAATCCTTTCTGAGATAATTTAATCCAAGTTAATTATCCAAGATATCTCTCTACTCATGTCTAAATAATGTGAATCATATCCACATCATTTACTATAATTAAATACTATTTAGTTATCCATATTTCCAATGTTAGATAAAATTGCTCATGGACAATTCTTGAACTTCGTCACGAATTATGTGCCTTCTCCTCAATTACTTGGAGATAAGGTCAGAGAGACTGTATATGTCATGTATAGTGACTTGGATAATGAGATCCAATCTCATAACAACATCTAGAAGATTGATCAGTGGATTTTGATTATGCCAGACATAATATCCCATCTTCTCACTGCATCCAAATCATATACAGATCATTTTCCAACAATTGAATTAAGATAGGGTATGTACTCCACCGAGAGGTGACCCAAAAATCCAAACCTATTTCATCACTCCCTCCGAAAAGAACCATCACGGTATATAATTGTTTAAGATCACATCACCCACGTATATTCCTAACACCCATTCATACTACATATTAGAAGACCTAGAATAAACCTGAACTTTCGATCACTTGTGAATTGTCTCCTTCAGGTTTTTAACATTAAGTTTATCATTTGATAATTGGGAGTTGCAATCGATCATATGCTTTCCAAAAGCAGATATAATACATACATATCCCATCATGCTTCCAAATAAAGACAACCATCGATGGAATTTGGTTGGTCCCATTATCTCATGAGTGAGCTCATGTCTTCCGGTTCATTAATGAACCTGCATGATCCCGTGGAGAGATTGTATTACCCATATGTCCTTGTATGGACACTAGCTTGCCGCTGTATAGACCTTGATTAGGTAATAAATCTAACGGCCTTCCTAATTTACATACTCAAACATATAGTAATACATCTATCTCCGGCAAGAAGATGTGTGCATGTATCGTGATAGCATACGACATAGGTCTTAGATATCTCGATCTTGTTAAGTCAACTCTTTGACTTAACCTAAAACATTTAAATCCATATTTCTAAGCAGAGGACCAACATAAAGAGGTCGATCGGTTATGAGCCTTTGGAGTAAGGATTGCCTTCTCCTTATCATGCTAAAGATCATCTCCTAGCAAACATTTGGCGATTCTAGATTAGTCCTCAATCTAACTCTTTAGATATCATCTGAGCCCCGGCCTCTATTATCCAACCATTGAATCAACAACTATATGACTATCAAGATAGCCATGTGATAAACCCCCGATTTATCATGTTAATTACTGATTATTATCTCTTTAAATTGAGCTCTTTCATCTAATTAATAATTAATTAACTATGATTAATAATTCTAACCTTGTAAATAATAAACACTAATAATTATTTTTCTTAGTAACTTGTCTCTTTGTTATATAATTATACCTATATTGTTCCATTATTTTATGCATTTTCTACATCAATAAAAATCCCATAAAAATTACATTAATTTGTAAATAATAATAAGTACATTATCTAATTATCAAAATACAAAAAAATCCCAAAAGAATATAAATCAGTATTTTATATATACCTATAAAAGTTCTTTTAAAAATAATATTATTTTTATATGATTGATAAATACAAAAATTGTCATTTTTTGATTAGATGTGTGTCTTTTTTGTTGTAGTCGGGCAAATCCGGATCGATCAAAAAATTGACCGCATGAATCGATGAATTAATGTATGCACAGTTTGATGTATTTTTAACTTTGGAAAGCCCCAGGGTCGACTCAAAGAAGGCAAAGAAACAACTTCAGATTAAATGAATTAGCTCATGGTTTTCCAAGCGGATTTTTTGTATTTTTTATGCGAGAAAAATGCAAATGCAAATATGTGGATGAATTAGGTTATTTAGAAAACAAGCCACTTGGCCAAATTAAATTTAATATGAAATTAATCCAAATTCAACCAAAATTTATTTTTCATGTAAACCTAATCCAACGATGAATGCAAAATGCATTTTTTTTAAAAAAATGGATTTTGATGCACAAATGAAAAATACAAATTTTTTGAGGTTTTTATGCAATTGTTCATGCAAATGATATGCAAAAATTGTTAAATTTTTACTGGAAGTGAAATATGATGAAGTGATGCTACACTAATATTTTTGGAACTTTCTAACAATATATAATTTTTTATGAATTTTAAAATAAAAATAGAGTGATTGTGAGTATTTAGTTCTTAATTAATCCACAAAATACTATTATCCAGAATAAAAATTATCTCAAATAGATATTATAATGAGCAATCCAGGAGACTTTAAATTTCGCAAAAATATTATTCGTGGATTTAATTAAAAATCAATTACAGAATACACTCTAGAATTTTTTTTATGGAAAAGACAACTTCAATTTAGATGAAATGTGGTAATAATTAAAGAGCACTTAGTAGCATTATCGACATTTTTTCATAATTTTTGGAGCAATAAATAAACATGTGCGAATTATAGAGCATAAATGGGAAAAATATCACTGAATTTCAAACCATTCTTTTTAGTAAATTATCCAATGCTCACAAAAATGTAAATAAATATCCAAATGATAAATAATTAGTTGCTCAATGAAATGCTATTTTTTATTAATTAAAATGATGCTATTTTGAGGTCCAAAATGACTTGTAAATGTAGGGGTGTCTTTGCAATACAGAAAATTAAAAAATTAAAAAAATTATCTAGGACCGTTTTGCAAATAAATAAACTTGAAAGAATGAAACTGCAATTTTCATAAAAACACTAAAAGAAAGTTATCCTTTAAACGTGGGTTCCAAAATAGACACACGTCTAGGGCATAGAACGCGAGGGCGATTGGGAGTCGACGCACAAGGTGCACGGAGGACAACATGGGGAGCGGGTGTCGCGGCCAGGAGCTGAACGTGGAGGTGCACGCTAGAAGGGGGCCACGCGGAGGTGGGCATCCACTGCTGCATGTGCGGGGCAAGGGCTGGAGCAGGGCCGACGTCCTGGAGGCCCGACTGTGGAGGATGTCGATGGCAGTCGCACGCGGGCAGGACCGATTCTGCAATTTTTTATTTTTTTGTATTTTGATTTTTTATATTTTATTACTTTTTTTTTCTCAAATAGCGAACGGATATATGAAGAGGTAGATGAAGAGGATGGTGATGATGGTAATTGTGTTGAAGTGGTGTATAAATTCAATGAAGATGTTTATGTAAAAAAATGAATGAGGTGGTGCTTGCAATGATTTGGTGATGAAACAATAAAAATATCGTTAGATAAAATAAAAATATGAGGAAAAAGAGAATGGTACTTACCTAAGATGTCGTCGATGGTGTGGAGTAGCTATGCTGGATTCCTATTGTCGTGGCCTCGATACGATTTGCAGATAAAAAATCAGAGAAGCTATCCGAGCTTGACGGCAAGCTCACTACATGGAGACTAATCGCGGATCTTTCCTGCATGTCGTCATCGCTCAATGTCTAAGGAGGAGCTATCACCTCACGGCTTAAACGGAGCTCGAGCCTCTCTCTCGTAGAATGGCGGATGAGGAAAAATGAAGGAGACGATGGGGATAAAAAGAGGAGAAGGAGGAAGTTGGAAAGAAATTGGAGAAAATGGAGCGGTGGAGGAAGTGGTGAACTAGAGTGGAGGATAGTAAAGGAGAAGAAGTAAAAGGGGGGAAATAAATAATAAATGAAATAAGTAGGCTAAAAATTAAAGAAGAGAGAAAAAATAAAATGGAAAAATATAAAAATTAAACTAAAATAATTAAAATAATCAAAATAATCAAAATAATAATAAAATTAAAACTAATTACTAAAATAATAAAATTATAAATTTAAAAATGCGGTGACATTAGCGGCTCCAGGAGCTGCCATGTGTCGTTCCTAGAAAAATCACAAATTAAATTTAAATAAAAATAAAAAATAAATAACAAAAGAGGTCAAATCAAAAAGTGGTCAACAGGAAAATTGCTCGTCTAGACGAG
Source organism: Ottelia alismoides (assembly GCA_037367405.1). Lineage (NCBI taxonomy): Eukaryota > Viridiplantae > Streptophyta > Magnoliopsida > Alismatales > Hydrocharitaceae > Ottelia > Ottelia alismoides. The sequence goes on from JAZKJV010004688.1 coordinate 767,047, forward strand.
ATCTACATCTTTAGTGAAAGATCAAAAATCAGAAGAAGTTGTATGTAAAAAAAATATTTGTGGGTGGTACCTTATAGATATAAATTACATCATTTTTATCTTTTGTAATTTTTTGTCATTATTAAATATATAAAAATCAAATAAAATCAGGAAAAATATGTAACAATTATTTATAAATTATTATTTTTTTATTTTTAATAATCAAGAAGATGAAGAAATAAAATACAATGGCAAAAAGGTCAATTTGTACAATACAATAGGGGCCCAAAACCCAAGTTTCACATACGATCTCCGATTTTTATGAAATTAGTCTTGTTTTGAAGATCTTTGAATGTATATTACTTTAAAAGTGAGTAGACCTAAATTGAACACTGTAAGAGAGAGATATATATACACATTTTATGGTTCATAGTCTCAAACTTGGATTTGGGTTTTATTGGACATTTTTACAAGTTATTATTTTTTGATATTTTTCCTTTATTAGTGTCAGTAATATATACACTATAGAGTTGAATTTATTGGATTTGGAGTTAGTATAAAATAGATAAAAATATGGCATTTTAGCTAATATACAAGTGAATATTTACAAGTGAATTTGGCTCCTTATTTAATGCAAATATGAATGTTAAAATGCAAATATTATTTACACATGCATGAATGCTAATTATGTAATATAAGTGATGAAATGCAGCTAATTACTCAGGAACAAAGCTCTATTTTCAGCTTTTAGACATCAACCCCTTATACTTAAACCTTGCTCATCCCTGAGCAACTAAAATGAAATGCAAAAGTGAAATGATTTTGGGTTCCATATCAAGGTCATGAACAAAAATTTAAAATAGAGCTTGACTCTACCTTCTGATTAATAATGTGGCGGAACCTTATTGGGATCTGAATTTAAGACCTAACATCCTTTAAGTTCCCCAAATATTATATTCAAATCGCCTCAACAGTAAGGTCAGAACAAATCCTCACACGCAAAACTCTGATGACTATGATTCTTACTTGTACTATGTAAGTGAAATATATCTCTCCACATCAGAAGTGGTAATGAAACAACCTTCTCTAACAACGTAACTCTAATTCCCCGGTCTAGCAACTCTTTCTTCAAGGAGCGGGGTATTCCCTTCTAAGTTCAACTGCGACCAGCTCAAGAAGCGGGATAGAGAGAAGAATGGATGGTAGCCAGTGTAGATGACAAGTGTAGCCAAGTCATCCAGTTGCAGGCTTCTATGATATGAGGCTTTGAAGCATATGCCTTGCAAATATACATACTCCGACATGCATTTTATTTCCAATCAGGCTTGTCCACTTTTTTGGAGTTCTTATTTTCTTTTCTTTTCTTTTTTTTGACATATATACAAGGTGCAGCATGTACATCGGGAGTTTTTCATCTTGAGCCGGTAGGCTATCCCTCTTTTGAATCCTTTATTGCAACCCACAGCATCCCGTCCTTAGGTGTCAACAACACCAGACGAGGTTGATATGCACTACCCTCCCTAGAGGAGGACAGATGTTTCCACCTGTGTGCTACTCCAAGCCAAAGGGTTCTACCTCCTCACCACCTCATTAATGAAGAGCTACGTGCATGGTGCTTGTCCAAGTTAGGTCACTGTCTAAGAGAATCGTATGCGTGTATGAAATATTCTACTTAGACCAATCAAGATGATATGTGAACATAGACTCGCGGACTCAAAGAATTAAGTCGCTTGACATGAAAAATCTTAACTCCATCTCTTATAAAGTTCCTATGAGATTAAGTAGAATAAGGTCATATCAAATCCATCCTCGACATCTATTCATAACTCGGTTCAGAACCCACTAACTTTTCACATTGCATATTCTAGATATGCAGATGAGATGTAGATGACATGCGATAGAAATGAATGTAGTACAAGGCACATTTTTTTAATGCCAGGATGATATGTAAGAGTAAATAAGAAGCCTAATTTTTGTTTTGTTATTGTTTTATTTTTTGGGTGTTTTTTTATACCTCTTAATTTACAACAATTTTTACAAAAGTATTATTTTACAATAATTTTACAACTTTTTATACAAGTATTATACAGATTATACAAGTACACATGTATATAAAGAAATCAACTTTTACCCACCCGGTAATTATTTCATAATATATACAAAAATACGCAAAAGTACGAGCTATGGGTAACTATATATGCATTATATACACGCCATCTATGCTTAGCATGTGCTATGACCTCAGAGCACGAGAAGAGAGGAAAAAGACATAGCTCGTGCTAAGCATAGGAGTGCTAAAATAACAAAAAGTATAGAAGTTGCTCCGCCCCGTATACCCAGGCTCTGGTAGCCTAAGTTTAGAAGAAGATCAAAAATGGGGCGGGCGAGGTTAAGAGGGGGAATTGATGAGAATATATACATAATGGCCATTGGTCCCCCCTATACTTAGGCTCTGGTTAGCCTAAGTATAGGACACGAGTTAGTGTGAGAACCGATGACATCTAGAGAATGTATAAAGAATGATGAAGAGACTGGGGTCACTCTCCTCCTATATTTAGGATCTGGTCATCCTAATTATAGTCATAAAATGAAATGATATGGAGCTGGGGCGAGTGATTCGAATCACTGGGGAGGGAGGGAAATAAAATATATACAAGGTGGAGTGAGAATATACAAGGATCAAGAAGGTTTGTGACGAACCTTCTAATAGGAGCGAGAAGGTGGATAACATACATATGTGTCGCTGTCGAAATCATCTTTAGATTGATAATAGTGAGGTGTAGGGATCGTACAATGAGAGTCGACACACGCTGCTTGCTCAGATATGGGATAAGAACAGTCGAACTAAGTCCGCTCATATAAATCACCTCATCCAGACCCAATGAGGATTCCTCCGAAAATTCCTTCTCTGGAATGTTGATGAAAACTTTCTTAGTCAGTTTTCTAGAAGCTGAATCATTGAGAGGGAGTGGAGAGCGACATGCGTTGAGGGGTTTGGGGGAACACATCGAGGAATTAGTTCTCGACTTCCTCTCACTAGATAACCGACTAAAGGAGGGAGCAATCGTATTTTGGGTGGGGTCAATTCAGTTCTGGTTATCTGCTTTGAAGGTCCGGGATGTGGTGCGGTGTTGACCATGGGTTCCTCATTAGACGAGTCACCATATATATTATAATATTCCTGAAAGGTCAGTGCACGTCTCGGGAATGTGCTAGTAATCTTAGTTGGCTTGGCATTATTGGGCTCTTGTGTCAGATTATCAAAATGGTCAAGGCAATCAGCAAAAGTCATGTCCGACTCGATGATAGCTTCGGGTTGTGAGTCCTCCTTAGAAGTTCTCAAGGTGGTGGTGATGCAAGCAGCGGGAGTCATGGATGTGTGGGGAGTCTCTAAACCAACAGTCAGATCGATAGTTGGTATCTCAAGTATAGCAGAGAGGTGGGACTCATCTACCTCTCGATGGTCACGACTGTCAACAGCTTTGTGGGTCACCTTAGAGTAGAGTATGTCAAAGAATGGGTGAGGTCGGAGCGCTCCCAATGCCGTAAAATCAATCTCTAGAGTCTTGTAATCTAAAGTCGCCTTAGCCAAGGCTAAGAATGGCTTCCCGAAATAATCAAATATTGGGTAAACTGTCCTCAGTTCTCAATGTCAATGACCATTAAATCCACCTGGAGTAGAGCACCTTGGAAAGTAATGATGACTGAAATACTTCCTCTCGCCTGTTTTATGGATCGATCAACCCACTGAATGATTACTCTGGACTTCCTAAGTGATCCGAGTTTGAGCTTGTCAAACACGGAGGTCGGGAGGATATTTATTGATGAGTCATCATCAATTTTCTTATGGGTAAAAATGGCATCTTTGATTTCACACTCAACTCGGGGCAATCAATTCACTCTGCGGCTCTTGGTCTTTCTCCCCATCACCAAGGAGATGTCCATAGACACTATATGTCTCTCAGTCCTTGTCCGCTTATTGCCAATCCTATTAGGCATCAATTTACTTCTCACAAATCGATTGAGGTCGGGGAAGTGATCTATGGCCTTTACTAAGGGAAGATTAAAAATCAATTCTTCATCGAGTGCTTCCCTTAGAGAAGGATCCAATTTTTTAGGTCATTTTCATTTTCTCTTTTTATGAGATTTTCTAGCATTTCATTTTTTTGGTCTTTTCGAGATTTTCAACTTTTTGGTGTTTTTATGGATGAATGATCAGACTCTTGATTGGAGGGTAAGTGGTTAGTAGAAGAGGGAGGTAAAATTGGCTCCAGCTGTATAGAGTGTGTGGGTTCCTTAATGTTCGCTCTGTTTTCAACCTCAAAACTACTCATATCCTTTTCCACTTTCATTCTCAAGCTGGCAGAAATTGAGTGCAATATTTCCATGACATCTCTCAACTTGTTACCAAATGATTCATTGTTCTCAATAAGTCTAGAGATGTCATTCTCCACAACATTGTCATGACGAATCTTGGGAGTGTTCTGCTCAATTGGAGGATACTGCTGAGTTACAGGGGTCTCATACTCAACATACCTAGACTCAGGCATGTAATGCTGGGTCGAGTATGGACCATCTGAATGGCAGATATTAGTCGGAGCTTCATATAATGGAGTCAACGAACGGGGGACTGGAAATTATAGCTTATGAGTCCAATCCTATGGATGTGTAGGCTCTCTAAATGGCTGGTTTGAGGGTTGGTCAATGTAAGCTTGATCACTAAAGTCAATCAAGTCTAGAAAATCATGATGTGCAGGCCTCTCCATTCGAGTTGTTCGATCAACCAAGTTGTTCTGCCAGTCATCTGTCTCAACAATGGCTTGTTCTTCATATGGTTCATTGATTCCAGCAAGCTGTCGAGAATAAGGATAGTCAGCCCAAGCTGGAAGTGGATCCGGAGTGTTAGAATATGGAGTAGGTGAGAAATGCGAAGAAGTGGGAAAGTCAGTCGAAGGTCTGACTTCATAATTGGGTCGAGGTGGACCCGACCACAGGTAAGGGTCTCCCATGGATGGCAGAGGATACATGGAAGAAGGAGAAGGCGAAGATGAACGCTATATGGTCAATGAGGAATAACCAGAGGTCTCAGGGTATGGGGACAAATATCCCGATATCTTGATGAGAAAAGGATGAATGTAATCAAATTGAGGTAGAAAACGTGCAATTACACATGATAACGCACACGGACAAACACAAAGACAAACACAAGAGGAAACCCTGATTTCACACTCAACACGGTGAAGGATCCAAAGCTAGGACTGATTAAAAAGTGTGATTTTCAAGCAAATAGCAAGGACTACTTGGACTAAAGGGAAGTCGACTCAAAGCCGGGTGCTTCTCCCCTATTTAACCTGCCACCTAAGATACCATTGCCCTTCCTATCTTCGCTTCTATCACCAACCGAGGAAGTTCAAGGACCTGCCCCTATCTACCTACCGAAGTAGGCGGAGGCTGACAAGGCTTATAACTTCACCCCGGAGGGTTACTAGCAACTTGTCAAGGTGCACCGCTACTTCACCCCTATCTACCTACCGAAGCAGGAAGAGGCTACTTGGTCCTGGTCCGTTGAACCTCGAGTAGTACAACATGTGATATTTGCTAATATCTTGGTACGTGATATGGAAGGCGAGGATTTTGGCTCTATCTTAGGATGTGTGCACACACACTCTGTACCCTCACTCAGCCTGAATTCAAGATCAGGGTTGCTCTCCTAGAAACAAGGGTTAATTTTAGTCAAATATTTTGGTCCAATTCAATTAGTTGTCCTGATTTTAGAGATTAGTTGTCACTTTAGTTAATCCATAAAGCAATCATGTCTACCGTCCAGTCCCAATTCCAATGTTAGAAAAACCAAGAGAGGGAATCGGAAAAAGACGATGCGATCGAGAAAACGATGATAAATGCTTGAGTAAGAAGACTTACAGTATCTCCAGCCCTCTACATGCAGGATGAAAAATAGAATTGAAATTTTTACACGAAATGAATGCAAGCGATGAAAAGCCGCTCCTAGACAGGCAGTTCTATTGGCGAGTGAAGAATGAATTTAAATTTGGCTAAAGTCTTACGGTCTAAGTGCGTCTTTTATTGGTGAAGTGTGGTTCTAGAAATTAGGAGCACAAACAGACCTATGAAAGCTCTAAGAACCGCAAGTGCAGGTTCTATCCTACATCAAGCAACCACACAACACAGAAAGTCTACTTTCTTTATTCAGTTACACGCACAACAAATGGGAACTGCTTTAAATGGAGTTGTTACAAATTAATGAAAATAAAAATCTTTTTGGCATCTCAACAACCGACTTGATCCACGAATCGTCGGTCTCTGATGCACTTCGAGATGCATCGCCTTCAAGAAAGCCGCTCCAAGTCCACCAGACCCTCACACAAAAAGATAAAAAAATATTTAAGAGAAAGAAATAAAAAATAAATAAATAGAAAAAAAATTGAAAAAATGGAATAATTAACAATTGGTTCAGGAGTCAGACTACCCTGATAATTGAAAAACCTTAATCTAATTTTTCTAAAATGATCCTAAGTCGTTTTCCACCCCAGCAACGGTGCCATTTGATAAATCCGGAAATTACCCTTTTCGATTTAGATGTGTGTCGTTTTTGTTGTAGTCGAACAATCAGTATCGATCAAAAGAATAACAACACGAATTGATGAATTTTTAATGTATGCGCGGTTTGATGTATTTTTAACCTAGGCAAGCCCCAGGGTCGAGTCAAGGAAGCAAAGGAACAACTTCAGATCGAATTAGATGAATTAGCTTACAGTTTTCCAAGAGGATTTGTTTGTATTTTTTATGCGATAAATTGCAAATGAAAATATGTGGATGAATTAGGTTATTAAGAAAACAAGCCACTTGGCCAAATTAATTTTAGTACGAAATTGATCCAAATTTAGCCAAAATTTATTTTTCCTGTAAACCTAATCCAACGATGAATGCAAAATTTATTTTTTTGAAAATTTTGGATTTAAGATGCACAAATGAAAAATACATACTTTTTTGGGGTTTTTGTGCAATTTTTCATGCAAATGATATACAAAAAATTATGAAATTTTTAGTGGAAGTGAAATATAATGAAATGAAGCTACCTAAAATTTTTGGAATTTTCTAACAATATATGATTTTTTATGAATTGTTAAATGAAAACAGAGTGATTGTGAGTATTTAATTCCTATTTAATCCATGAAATACAATTATCCAGAATCAAAATTATTTCAAATAGATATTGTAATAAGCAATCCAAGAGACTTTATATTTTGCAAAAATATTATTCGTTGATCTAATTAAAAATCAATTACAAAAATAACTCTAGAATTTATTTTATGTAAAAGACAACTCCAATCTAAATGAAAGTTGGATAATAATTAAAGAGCACTTAGTAGCTTCATCTGCACTTTTTTCACAATTTTTTGAGCAATAAATAAAAATGTGTGAATTTTAGAGCATAAATGGGAAAAATATAACTGAATTTCAAACTCTGATTTTTAGTAAGTTATCTAATGCTCCCCAAAATGTAAAAAAATATCCAAATGATATAAAATTAACTGCTCAACAAATTGCTATTTTTGATTAAATAAAATGGTGCTATTTTGAGGTCCTAAATGACTTGTAAATGCAAGGATGTCTTTGCAATACAGAAAACAAAAAAATAGCAAAAACAAATTGTGAAGGGACCGTTTTGCAAATAATGAAATTTGAAAAAGTGAAACTTCAATTTTCACGAAAAAACTAAAAAAAATAAAAATGAACCTTTGAACGTGGGTTCCAAAAGTGGACCCACGTCTAGGGTAGAGAACGTGGGGGCGATTGGGGGTTGACACGCAAGGCACGTGGAGGACAGCAGGGGGAGCTGGTGTCGCGGCCAGGAGCGGAACGTAGAGGTGTACGCAGGAAGGGTTCGCGCGGAGGCGGGCATCCACTACTGCACTTGCGGGGCGAGGGTAGGAGCAGGGCCAGCATCCTGGAGGCACGACCGTGGAGGATGTCGACAGCAGTAACGCGCGGGGGCATGTGGCGGGCAGGACCTATGCTTATTTTTTTTTATTTTTTATTTTTGATTTAGTTTTTTCCTCAAACAATGAATAGATATATGAAGAGGTAGATGAATACGATGGTGATGATGGTGATTGTGTTGAAGTGGTGTATAAATGCAATTTTGATGTTTATGTAAAAAAATGAATGAGGTGGTGCGTGCAATGATTTGGTGATGAAACAATAAAAAAAATCGTTACATAACATATCAAAAATTGAGGAAAAAGAGAGGCATACTTACTTGAGATGTCGTCAATGGTGCGGAGCATCTATGCTGGACTCCTATTGTCATGGCCTCGATCCGATTTGGCGATCAAAAACTAGAGAAGCTATGATAGCTTGATGGGAAGCTGACTACGTGGAGACTAACCGTGGATCTCACCTGCAGGTCGTTGTCGTTCAACGTCTAAGGAGGAGCTATCATCTCACGGCTTAAATGGGGCTCAAACCTCTCTCTTGTAGAATGGCGGATGAGGAAAAATGAGGGAGATGATGGGATTAAAAAGAAGAGAAGGAGGAAGTTGGAAAGAAAGTGGAGAAAATGGAACGGTGGAGGAAGTGGTGACTTGGGGTGGAGGACAAGTAAAGGAGAAGAAGTAAAAAGGGGGAAATAAATGATAAATAAAAAAGTAGGGTAAAAATTAAAGAAGAGAGAAAAAATAAAATAAAAATATAAAAATTAAACTAAAATAATTAAAATAATAATAATAATAAATAAATAAATAAAAATATTTACGAAAATAATAAATTTATAAATTAAAAAATGGGGTGACATTGGCGGCTTCAGGAGCTGCCATGTGTCGCTCACAGAAAAATCACAAATTAATTGTAAATAAAAATAAAAAATAAATAACAAAAGAGGTCAAATCAAAATGTGGTCAACATGAATTTACTTGTCTCGATGAGATCTACAACTTTTTTGAAGGATCGAAAATTAAAAGAAGTCATCTGCACAAAAAATATTTTTGGGTCGTACCTTATAGATATAAAATACTGTATTTTTATCTTTTGTATTTTTTTTGTCATTTTAAATAATATACAAATCAAGTAAAATCAGGAAAATTATGTAACAAATATTTACAATATATTAAAATTTTTTTGTATTTTTTATAATCAAAATAAGAAATAAAATACAAGGGCAAAAAGGTCAATATGTACAATACAATAGGGGCCCAAAATCCAAGTTTCACATAGGATCTCCGATTTTTATGAAATTAGTATTGTTTTGAAGATCTTTGAATGTATATTACTTTAAAAGTGAGTAGACCTAAATTGAACACTGTATGAGATAGATATGCACATTTAAAGTTCGTAGTCTCAAACTTGGATTTAGTTTTTATTGGACATTTTAAGATCAAACTTGGATTTTAATTTTTTTATTAGGCCATGTGGCGCCATACTTCGGCAACGTGGCCAGCTCTTTTATTCTATACACCTTATTTCTGGGTCGTTATATCGTCTTCATCAGACAACTAGTTGTACATTTTCCCTGCCTAAATCACATCCAACAGATCATCATTAGATGGTCGTGGACTCATCCCCTGCCTCCAGCCACTCTCTGCAACAGGCATAGGTGACATCAACCACCCAATATTCTCCCTTTTCTCCCAATGACACCATGTAACTCCCCAATCAACCTCCACCGCCAACATCTTCCCCTAACCTCCTTCTCCCATGCCAACTCATTAATTGACTTCAAACCTAACAATTTACTAATTAGTAGTGGTTGAAACCACTACTTAGGTTCTTCAACCACCCAACTTCCAACACCTCAAAATCCCTCTCCTACCTACCGCCCACTTGATCCATATGAGAAGCCCCTTAGCTCTACTCTTCCTCTATGATAGAGAGTGAACCCGTAGTGAGAGAAAATAGGAGAATTTCTTCATTGAGATCCACCGCTTTCAACGTTGTGTTGTAGAGATTTTCAAGCACTGTTCTAGCTTCCACACAAGCCATCGTGGTCAAGCGCAGATCTAGGAACTTCTACGCTCCGCCACTGGTCGATGTTTCATAACCATTTCTTCTAGCTCATCCTCTAGGTTTTAGTCCCAGTCTCATGCACTTCTAAATTTTCAATTTATTTATGAAGGATTCAAACATCTCTCCGCAAAATTATTCCACTACAGACCATAATTGGTACACCCTGGTCATCACGCATACCTCCAAACTTTTGATCCGCTTCTCCATATTATATCCACGTCTATCATTTCTCGCTATTGGAAAGACTGAGCACCCATTAGGGATTTGTTCTGCCATCTCCAATGAGCCTTCATTCCACTCCACAATTATCGCTTTCAATTGTCTTTGCATCACTAACTGTGCATGTAACCCATGAGCTTCATTAGATGGAGCTTCATCGGAGCGAAGATGTGATGCTTAGCCTCCAACGAACTTCCGTTGACAGGTCTTTCATTCCATCTCGGAAGACTCCTAGATCATCAACCTTCATCTCCAGACATCAAGGAAGTTTTTTTTGTATTCACCGACGTCGGAATAGAGCGGAGGAGCTATCTATAAGATGTCAGAGCTAAGGCTTCTCTGTCGTGCATGGAGGAGGAGGAAGATAAGATTTATCGAGCAATTACTATTTTATTAGATCCAACGATCTGATCTGACGGTCATCATGAATACACGTCACATCCACCGAAGCAACGTTTCGAGCATGAGCCTTGGAGTACCCAAACTAATGTAAAGCTTTCTCACTTGCGCCGCTTAGCCCTGAGACACACACGCACAGACACAAACACAGACACAGACACACAGACACACACACGCGCATGCGCATGCGCGCACACACTTGCGCACACGCACACAAACGCAGACGCAGACGCAGACACAGATGCAGATGCGCACGCGCTCGCACACGCGCATACACACACACACACAGGCCTAGCCGTAGTACGAGCCTAGACATACGTGACTCAAGTCACGTGGCTGGAGAAATTGTAACGTTTGGATTCTTGTTTTCACAATTTCTATTTCAATCCAGCGTATCCATATTACTTAACGGTTGGAGGAATTACAGGAATGACTCCTAGCACTTCTAATATTACAAATAAGTCCCCGACGTGGCTATTTACAATGTTGTCCAAGCTTTTATTTATATTGGCATTTTAGTCCCTGTAGGGACCAGTTTGTAATGTTTTGTTGTGTTTTTATTAAATTTTTTATTGAAGTTATGCCCTTGTATTGTTTTGTGAATAACTTTTGAACCATATATCCAGATATAATGAAATCAATGTTGTCTTAAAGCTTGTTTTACGCTCCTTAGTTTGGTGTATTCTATTTGCTGAGTTGATCTATCTTTCACTCATTAATATTTAGAACGCATAAATTGTCTTTTCACCTTTGAAAATTACTTGAAAATTGATCTTTTCACTATTTGTTGATTTATTAAACACCTGATTTTCTTTACATTATTCTAAATCTAATCAGGATTGGTTTATCTTTAATTTCCTAACTAGATAATTAATAGAGGAGTATCTTATTTGTTGCATATTTGGATTTTAAGGAATTATCCACCTCTGAATTCATCAATTGGAAACTTGATTTGTGTATTATTGATTTCATTGATTGCTTAATTAATCAAGTTGTGTATTCTTAAATCGGGATATTCCTTGTACATTTGTGCATTGTATATTAAGTGTTGCATTGGCATCATCATTGTTCACTTAATATAATTACAGCTAAAATCCACCAAAAAAGTCATGCATTGCATCCTATTTGCACTTGACCAATTTCACTAATTAATGACTTAACTAATTATTTAATACCTGGAATAATTAATTATGGACTTGCCCAGAATAAATTAAAGTTGAATGCTCTTCGCAGAGATTATTCGATTCAGTTCTGATTGATTATTGTTTGGTCGTATTAAAATGAACACATATTATTATTACCAATTAGCATTTCCTCAAATGGCGATGTTATCGGGGACACGACATTTTAGTTGATTTATTTAGTTTTAATTTTTTTCGTGATTTTTTGTGCAATGTAAGGTAAACTGTTTTTGTTATTTTTTTTCATTATTTTGTTTGATGTGTTTTGTTATTTTTGTTTGACCTTTTATCTAGATATAATTTTGGAATTATCTAATCATTAATTCTTTTTATCGTAAGTTTATAGAGCCAGTGGACACCAATGTAACACATAGTGAAGAGCTTGGAGCTCAAGTTGTTGAGTCCAAAAAAAGTTCATGTGATAGAGTCTTTTCATCTAGATGAATTAGTCTTTCCCATGTTGTAATATTTTTGTAATATTCTTTATAATATTTTTATATTAAGTGCATTATTTACAATGGTTCTCAGTTGAGTCCTCGTTATAGTACATAAAGGCCTTTGTTTATTCTTTAATTTGTATGTTTGTTTCGAGAGTGATTCTCGACTCTGGTGGCGTATTTAGGAATAGGCACTTCGTATTTAAATAGATAAATTTAGGTCCAATTATTTTGTGCCACATCATAATTTAGGACACATATTTTTATCTCTTAAGATTCACATTCTTAAAAGATTCATTAATAGATGCGCTTAAAATATGTTCTACTTGGTTAAATTTAACCAAATTTCTTCAACGCTAATAGAACACTTGTTTAGGTGTGGTTTTTGACTTGCAATATATAGTTGGATTTATAAATTTAGTCTATCATCCACATGGAGAGTGATTAGAATCTTTGTAAGTATTTTTGTACAACTGCATGCCTCATTGATTCCTTACACGCATTATGTTTTCTGTCACTTTCCTCTTATTTTACAACAAAAAGAAAAAGGAAAAAGGGACTGAATATTATGTGTATCTTTATGTAATCACGTTAAATCAAGCAATAACCTAACTCTTAAAATCATGACTAAATTATGCAAGTTCACTCAAATAAACTTGAAATAAAATTTACTGTGTATAATTGGCAGTAACACCCTCATTAGACACAAGTACTTATCCCCATATAGAGTTGGTGAGGATGAATCCCTAAGGTTAGAGCCCAAATTCCTGGACTTCCACCCTTAGTCTCCAACTCTCGCAGATTTTGGGAACTACAAGTTCTTGCCTTCGACCTTAGAAATATGTTCCATTTATCTATACTTGTAAGTTTCTTTAGAGGTATGATATTGAACTGGCATCCCGAGAAGATCACTCCATTGATTGAGAGTTTATAAGTCTTCAATTGGGCATAATATGAGACTCTCTATGTGTAATGGTTGCAAATATTATTTGAATCACTGAATTAAAATTGATAAGATAATTTGATTGGACTCTTGTGTCTTTCACGAGTTGAATTGGTGAAATTATCAAAGGGTATTTTTTGCATTTGTCCAGTGTGAGTTGATTCCACACATTCAAGTGTATCATAGTACTAGTCCTTTTTGAAGCTATTATGCTCAGTTTTTATAATTCTCTTGAAATTGAATATGGATAGATGGCTAGAAATTTATTCAGATTTTGCAAACTTGCCATTGAACCGTCCAAATATTACAACTTCCAAGGTCCAACCACCATCTTCTCCTAGACCTTCCTTGATTTGAAATAACCCTTGTTTCGATTCAGGATTTCATGATTCCTTCTTAGGCAGCGGTTTCATACCGACAGATCCCTTTCTCTCTTTAATTACCATCGAGGAAGATCATTTCCTTGGTGAGATTGACATGATTTCAACTAACTCATCACAATATCACCTGAATACACTTTTTCATTAAGGTAAAAAAGAATCATTCACAATGCCTCTAAAGAGATAGAATGGGGAAGAACGGGAGCGTGAAGACCCGACGTAGATGGTCTTAGCCAAGTCAGTTGTTTATGAACATAATGCAACATTATTGAGAGTATAAATAGGCAAGATTAACTTGGGGGTAGATGCACCTAAGAAGCGACTTACAATCCTTAGCAATTCCGTATGAGGAATTGGTTAACTCCAGTAGACCCTGAAGTTGAATATGAACTAAAGTTGCAGTTCTATGAATTTATTGCCTCTATTTGATGGAAATTTGTTAAACAACAACATTTCAGATTTTTATTTAATGGTATTATTCACAAGTGATTTGTGGTCGTTGTAACCCAAAGAAGTGTCAAGTAACAATTATTTGTTATTATTCACAGCTCAAGCCAACAAGCAAGAAAAAGAATGTACGTACAAGAACTATGAGTCCTATTTATTTATCTATAGCGTACAAGATCGAACTCAAGGATTCTATAAAATTCCCGAGGGTTATTAAGTCAATGAAAACTCACAAAAATAAAGGAGGAATTTCTATGGACAATACTCTTAGTTTTGTATTATTTTTATTTTTTTCATGGAATTTTAATTTTTTATTTTTCATTTGGTTTTTTGATTTTATATTATTTTATTAGTTCAAATTTTGCAAATGTTTTTTTTAGTTTTAAAACATGGAATAATAAGTAGAGAAACTGAATAAATGCACCTAATCACACTTTTGTGTATTCTTCAAATATAACAAAAAGATACAGAAAGTTAGATGGAAATTATTTTTGGGATTTTTATTTTTGCTACTATTTTTTTCTAGAATTTTTTGGATTTTCAAATAATAAAAAAATAGGAAATAATGCAAAAAAATATGATGTAATATTTTTGGAATAATAACAAAAATAGATGAAAAATGTATGAGCATGGAGATTAATTAATATATTTTTTATGAAGAGAAATTTTATTTTTTTGGAATTTTATATGATTTTATATGAATTTTTAAGTGTTTTGGATTTTTTAAAGTTTTTTGGGTTTTATAAGGAATTTAAATGCAAAAATGCTATCAAAAGTAAAACAATTAAAAATACACAAACATGGTTTTTAATTTTAGAAAAGATTTCATATTTTTTTATTTTTAAATACAGAAAAAGATTTTTTTGTTGCATTTGAATTTTTAAAAATAAGAAAAATGATGAAAATGCATATAAAAAATTAATGATGCAAGAACTACATATTAGAGGGCTAAAAGGATTTTTGTGGATTTTTGAAGAGGTTGTGCTATTTTTTAATTTGATCTAAACATGCAAAATAATAAGCACGTTCACAGGTGCATGAATGCAAAGAATAATAGTTATGGGACCAAAAGATAACAAAATAAGAAATTTAAAGGCCAAAAATGCAAATTATCCAGAAATACACGAGTGGAGTCATGTGAGTCACGTTGGATTGGACTCAATTTCAAATATTTTAATTCCAAGGGCCAAATAATAACAACAAACATCTAGGTTTTTCTTGCAATTTTCACAAAATACCATAATCAAGACACGTTCTCAGTTAAAATATGACCTAAATGCAAATAAAATAAACATTAGGGAAAATAATGCAAATGTTCAAAATATAATAACCAGACATGTGTACCTCTAGGGACTTATTTGCAAAACAAATAAAGACAGGGCTAAGGGAATAAATGTACCCTTAATTCACGTGGATGCTTGGATGGTTGGATTGCATTGGATCGTTGATCGGATGGCTGCAGATGAATCGTTCTTGAGCGATGAGGATCAAATCCGGATCTCTATAATAAAGAAATGGGGTTTTTTGGACGATCGAGATTAGCACTGGACACTCATTCTTGATCTGATGTGTATCGATAGATTTGGAAGAATTGGGATGAAGTTGACCTCCGACAAGATTCGATTGAGATGATTTCACTCGTTTCTCGTCCAAATCATCTTCAGAGTGGTTCTACGACTTCGTGCAATGAATCTTTTCCAATCTTATGGATCCACAGTGGTCGGAGATGGCAATATAAATATTTGGAGTTCTGGAGGTGTTCAGCTTCATATGGACCTCGAACATGTTCCCTTTTCTCCCGTGTGCGCTCCTAAGAACTGCAATGCATTCTACGCTCAGAGGTGATGCTCTGATGGGCTTATTAAAGCATAAAAGATAGAAAATGGTGGAGAGATGAAGACCTCTGACATGGGTGGTTGGAAAGGAGGTCAGTCCTCATGTGTGAGTGATCTGAGTGTGAGCAGATAAGGAAGGAAATGGAGAAATGGCATGCGAATGTGATGGCAAGGACATATTAGGAGAGGGTGATTAGATGGATCTTCGATCATGCAGATCAGAGCTGAAGGTTGAAAATGAAAATCGAAGCTAATGGCAGAATTTAAAGCATGAAATTAAAAACTAGAAGACATGAGATTAACCTATAGTTACTATGATGTATAGTTGATGGAATTCGGACTTTAACTGTTGTGAAGGCCAGAGAGTTGGAAACATGCCGAGGAAGGTCCGACAAGTTGCTGGATCACAACTGAGGCACTCAAATCAATCTTCCGATTGGAGGTGCGCTCCTCTATCACCGGAGTGCAACCTCTGTCACTCAATCTTAGGTGAATTAGTGCTAAAATTGGATCAAAATGATGGCGGGTGACGATCTAGATATATATATATATATATAAGCATAAGTCCGACCAAATATTGGATTCACATTTCAAGAAGATCAAGGCAAGAATAATGGAGTTAAAGGTGGATCATTGAAGTTAGTTAATTAGGCTATCAACATGGAGAAGAATGTGGATTGAACGGATGATCAGAACGAGTGGTGAAATTGGGAGAAGAGTGGGAGGCACATGGAAATTGCGGTGGAGGTCGTGGAATAGGCAATTGACTCGTGTCAACAAACTCAGGCCAGCCAATCAGGATGAGTCTGCAATGAGACAAATTAGGTTACGTGATAAAAAGCCATGAAAAAGTTAAATAAATAAGATAAAAAATTGAAAATGATTTTAAATAAATAAATAATGTAAGTATAAAATGTTAAGGATTAAATATAGTTAATTCAGGTGATTTTTTATTAATTATATAAGGTATATACATGAGTGAAAATAAATATTATGTGTTATTTATAGGTTTGTATATCTGTATATACAATACTATGATATTTATATACATATTTTTACAAACAAACATATACATTAGTAATGTATTTATTTACAATATCTTACAAGGATGTTAATGGTATTTTCTATATTATTTTTAAGAGGTGATTTATTGCGTTAAATAAATAGAGGTATTTACAACATATACATAGTGTTACATCTACATTATTCACATGATTTTTTTGTTGATTTTTTTATTTTGTGAATTTTATTTGTATTTTATATGAATCAAATACAACATTTACAATTAATTTAAAATACAATATGTACAAATATGTACTAGAAAATAAATAAGTAAATAAATACATACTATACATATGTATAATATACAATAGCACCCCTAATAGCCACATTTCATACCTTAATCTGATTTTTATGAAACCACTCCATTTTAAAGATTATTTAATTTGGAGTACAATGAAAGTGATTTTGGTAAATTTTGAGTTTTTGTCGAGAAGATATTGATCTTACAAGCTGAGTTGTTGCGGCTTTTTTCAGGGTATTTTTATTTACACAATGCATAGTGATTTTTATTGCAATTATTTTTATTATTTACAAAATATTTTGATGTACAAATTTCAAGAAGAAATCATTTCTATTTGAAGTTAATTTAAATATAAAAAATAAATGAAAATAATGTGTATTGTATACAGTAATATACAAGTGATGAATGTACACAAATGGATGTTTGATTTTCTATATTTTTGGTATTTAGGCCTTATCTCCCCCAACTATATTCCTTGTTGATTAGGTCCAGTCTTGACGAACTCTCGAGGTCTGAGTCATCTTGTATCTGTTACATTTATACAATCTTTGATTTTCTTTGTTTTTCCTTATTCCTTTAATTTTTTAGGTTAAAATAATAATGAATATACAATATTTACACAAGAATTAGGGTTATTATAATAATAGTTTTTTTGATATTTACATGTATTTTATAAGCTATATTTATCTAAAATAAATGAATAAAGATTATGAAATGTAGATTCATCATAACTGTTTGCTTTACATTTGCTTGTCCCATAACAAACACTTACTTGAAGAATAAGTGACAAAAAAGAAAAAGAAAAAGAAGAAAGGAGAATAAATAACTTAGAACAATATTGACTATTAAACTTATCTTAAAAAATCAAAGTATGGAGCTCGGTCAGACCTTTTGGTTATTAGTTTGGGCGAAACCTTAGTGGAAAACGGACTTGAGGCCCAACAACCTCTAGAAACCACACAACACTTTCTCAAGTCTCCTCGATAGCCAGGTTAGAATAAATCAACTCATACCAAACCCTTGTGACTATGAATCTTTCTTGTAAAGTTTAAGTGATATGTAGATCTCCTCGACTGAAGCGGTAAAAGTCATTTTAT
Source organism: Ottelia alismoides (assembly GCA_037367405.1). Classification (NCBI taxonomy): domain Eukaryota; kingdom Viridiplantae; phylum Streptophyta; class Magnoliopsida; order Alismatales; family Hydrocharitaceae; genus Ottelia; species Ottelia alismoides. The sequence goes on from JAZKJV010004688.1 coordinate 785,290, forward strand.
CCAACATGGTGACCCTAATTCCCCAATCCAATAACTCTTTTCTCAAGAAGCAGGGAATTCTCTTCAAGTTAAAGTGCAACCAGCTCAAGAAGCGGAGGTGGAGAGAAGAATGGACGGTAGCCAGTGTATCTTCCTATCTAAGGATGCCTAGCCAATATAGCCAAGTCATCCAACTACAAGCTCACAGATATCTGACATGGAAGCGCAAGCTTGTTTATTGAGTATACACACACACACACATACACACACATTGGCAGACATTTTATTTTCATTCAGGCATGCCCACTTTTTTGTAGTTTTGATTTTGCATTTTTTTAATATATACACGGGTGTAGTAGGTACATAAGAGTTTTTCCACTTGAACCCGTAGACTATCCCACTTACTGCAACTCACAACATTCTATCTTTAGACCTCGTCACTACTGGACTGGGTTGGGGTACAATGGCCAAAAATGTGTGACTTTTCTATTTCTAATGGTTTGTGTCTCATGCCAGCAAATCCAACCCTCTACCACTTCAACTTAGGTGAGCAAAGTGTAAGTGCAGGTGTGCAAGCTTGGTCATTATCTACAAGAATCATGTGTTTGCTCCAAAGTATTCTACTTAGGCAGTCGAGATGACACTGAACTAAGTCTTGTGGTCCACAAAGAATTTAGTCTATAGGCATGAAGAATCTTAACTCCATTTCCTATAAGGTTCCTCTGAAATTAAGTGGATTAAGGTCCAAGCAATCTCTGTTTTTCGACTTTATTCCAGACTAGTTTAAGTGTCAATATCATTCTAAAAAATGCACATGCACATGCAAGAATTATATACAAAATACTCTTTTTTAAAAGCGAAAGAAATAAAAGAACAATATTTTTTGAAAAAGTTGCCAAAGAATCTACAAATTTTTATTGATTTTAAACAATTTTAAGAAAGAAAAGGGCTAGTAATTTGAAAGTATTTACATGAAATATATACAAGTATACACACATGTATTGTACAATATTATACAAGATGATTTTATTCACAAGTTTTAGATACACATTTTATAAGACAATTTTATATACAACATAGACTTTTATTTATAGATGGACAAGTGATTAAGGTTTTTATACACACATAGATTTTACAAATATATATACATCCCAAAATCTATATCCAACGTGATAAAATAATTTTACAAAAAAAAATTACAAATCATTTCAAAACATTTTACAAAAGATTTTACAAACATTTTTCAAAATATTTTATACAGATTTTTCAAAATCTTTACAAATGTTTTTGCAAACTATTTTACAAACATTTTTACAATTTATTTTTCAAATAAATTTACAAATAAGTTTTTGCAAACATTTTTCTTTCAAAATTTTACAAATATTTTGTACAATACACATAGTTTTGATACAGAAACAAATTTACAAACATTTTACAAAGAAAACATTATTACAAAAAAAGTTTGAATATTTGTACAAAAAAAGTTTTACAAAAAACTAATACAAACATTTTTTACAAAAAGTTTATAAACAATTTTGCAAATGTTTTTACAAAATATTTTACAACACATTTTTTGCAAACATTTTTTAAAGATTTTTGCATATCATTTTTCAAAATATTTTTTAAGTAATATCCATATTATTAAAAAAATATGAGTTATGCCTAAAGTACATACAATCTATATGATGCCCCCTTATACTTAGCTCGAACTATGTCCTCACAGTGATCATAGAGCTATAGAGGAAGACATAACCCATGCTAAGTATATAAAAGTGAAAAGAATCCTACACAACAACGACTCAAATAATAAACAAAAGGAATAGAAGTTGGTGATCCCCTCTATACTTAGGATAAAATAATCCTAAGTATAGAAGAATGTACAAATGGGGAAAACGAGGAAACGAATGAATAAAATAAATGACTCAATCTATCCTCCCTTATGCTTAGGGTAAAAGATCCCTAAGTATAGATAAAAAATATCAACAATTTGAAGGAAAAACGAGAGAACATAAGAAATAAAAGAAAATAAAAACATGGAAGAGACAGAATGAAAAACATCACTCCCCCTATACTTAGTGTAAAGGATTCCGGAGTATAAGAAAAAACCAGAGTAATGAAACAACACGAAAATGGAAAAACTCAAATCATTCACCTCACATATACTAAGGATAGAGTACATCCTAAGTATAGCATACACATACGGAGAAGAGGTGGAAAATAAAAACAGAAGAAGAAAGAATAAAATAAAATGATATATACAAGAGAAAATCAGCTCATGTATCAGATGCAGAAGATATTAAAAAGTCATCGTCTGATACCAAAGATATGGAATCATCCACGGATAGGAACGTATAAAGATCTCGATATGGCTTCGACAAATGTCCATTCATAACAAATGGTTGTACGTTAGAGACAACCCAGATATGACTATACTACCATTATTACGCACAACACTCGGAATGTATGGTCCTGACCATTTGCTTTTGAACTTGCCGAGGAACAACTTCAATTTAGCATCAAACAACCAAAACTTCTTATCAGGGGAGAAAGTCTTCCTTCAAATGTTCCTATCACAACAACGCTTAACTTTCAACGCTTAACTTTCTCCTTGTACATGAGTGAGTTGTCAGTATGCAAAATATTGAAATTCCAGCAATCTTTTCAGATCCAACTTCTTATTCTATATGCTTTCTCATAATCCAAGTTGCATAAACTTAGTGCGCATAATGATTTATGAATTAATTCAACTGGCAAGTGGCAAGGCTTTCCATAAACCAATCTATAGGTAGACATACACAATGGAGACTTTTATGTCGTCCGATAAGCATATAGAACTGAGTCAATCATTTGGGACCTGTTCGTCCTATCTGGACGTAAATGATTCAGCAATATCGTCTTTAACTCCCTATTTGAAAGCTCAACCAAGCCATTAGTCTGGGGGTGGTAAGGAGACACGAATCTATGCACAATGACGACTCCTTCATAAGCTTTTTAACCTCTCAATTAATGAAATGGCTTCTCCCATCAGAAATGAGTATCTTGGGAATCTCAAATTGCACAATAATGTGGTCCTTGATAAAGGAACAAACTGTACATGTATCAACGGCTCGAGTGGGGATAGCCTCCACCCAACGACTAACATAATCAACAACAAGCAGGATGTACTAAAATCCCTGACGGACAAGAAATGGCTTCTCTCATGAAGTCTATGCCCCAAGCATCAAAAACAACTGAAAGATGGATATATCTCAGGGGAACAACTGCAAAATCCTCCGGCGAGCTTCAACAAATGGGAGAGACCAATCAGGATGTACTAGTAACCATGTCTTTCATTTTATTGAATGCAAAGAGTACTTTCTCATAGACAATAAACTCACTTTACTTGCACATAATCTTATTCAAAGGTCTGTCGATCTTGCTGATGTCCATATTGAATCGCCGATAAAATCCAACGTGTCCTAGATATGAGCTCAACTTCTTCAAAATATGCGGTGGCTCTAACTTGGAGATCACATCAATCTTAGCCGGGTCATCCTCCACACCACATTTGGATATGATGTGGCCCCATACAACCCCTTTAGTCACCATAAAGAGACTCTTCTCCCACGAGAGCACTAGGTTTACCTCACAGCAAGGTTGAAGTACTCAGTCTAAATGAGCAAGACATGTATCAAAGCCATCCTCATAGAGCAAGAAATCATCCATGAAAATATCTAGAAAACTACCCACCATGTCGGAAAAATGACCAACATACACCTCTGGAATGTAACAGGGGCGTTACACAATCAAAAGGGCATCCGTGTAAAGGGGTAGGTGCCAAATAGACAAGTGAAGGTACCTTTCTCTTGTTCCTCAGGAGAAATTGCAACTTGGTTATACCCGAAGTACCTATCGAAGAAACAAAAGAACTCATTCCCCACCAACCCCTCAATAATCTAATAAATAAAGGACAGTGGAAACTGATCTTTCTTGGTAGCTGAAATCAGGCGCCAGTAATCTACGCAGACATGCCATGACGTAGGTACATGGGTCAGAATCTCCTCACCATGGTAATTCTTTACGATAGTAATCACATATTTCTTCAAGTCCACATGTAAAGGACTGACCCAGTTAGAATCTAAGATGGGATAAATAAAGCCAGCATTACACCATTTCCCAGTCTCTTTCATTAAAACATCTCGGAGGTTTGGATTGAGATGATGTTGACACTCATGGGTGGGTTTTCTATTATCCTCTAAGTAGAATGATGCGAGCACAAAGCATGACTAATCACACGGAGATCCGAAATATTCTATCTAATGGCCTTGTTGGTTTATCTCATGAACCTCTAGCACGCGAGATTCTTATTCCTCATCAATTGCGAGCTGAGGATGACCAGAAACATTCGCGGGGGACCCGCAAGGAAGGCGTACTTCAACGTTCAGTGTAAAGCCTTGAACTTAGGTAGGGTATGAATTGGCTCTGTGACAACCTCTACAACTGTACTGGTAGAATGTATCTGATATGCACTGTGTGTACTGTCCACCGTGGCTACTATAGGCTCAGCAAGTAAAATCTCATAAAGATCTGCAATGAATGATCTATGCTCAGAAAGGAATGGCTCATCGGAATGTTCGAAACCCTCAACAAAAATCTTTGAAATCTCAATAGGAGGTATTGATGAATCTCCATTACATCACTTTTATTCTATCATTTTGACCATTAAATCCTAGCTAAATGCATGTAAATATCATTATTTTGCATAAATTAACATTCATCATTTATTATTTAAATAGTGTACAAAATACTTTATTTAAAGCCAAAATAAAATAATAAAGAAAAGAAAATAAAAAGAAATAACATGCCAAAGGTATCTTATGACACTAAACCTCGAGATTTAGGCATCTTGATGAATGGGTCGATAAGGAATAAAGTAGGGGGAGATAAGGGCCAAAAATCCATTTAAATTTCCATTTTTTTATTCATAATTAAGTCTTATTGAGGACCTATTTTATTCTTTTTTATTTATGCTTCAAATAAAGAAACTTTGTAAATGAAACTTATAGATAAAAATACAAAAAATACAAATTTGAGTTTACAAAAAAAATAATATAGAATATACATTTTATACTCAAAATAAAAAATTCAAAACCCAAACTTCCAAACCCATATGTTCTACATATGAACTCAAAATGTATCAAAATCACCATTAATTTAATATAACTTTTAATAATATATTTAGTTAAGGTGGTTTCATTTAATTTGTAGCTAAGATGCAACAGTTTTGTTTTATACCCTTATTATATAATATACCTAAATAAAATATATAATTTATTTATTCTTTATAATTTTTATAATTTAGATTTTATAATTTTGTAAATATTATTTATAATATTTTTACGCATTTAGAATTGAATAAAACTATAAAGAAATGATGAAATTAAAAAGGTATATAAAAATAAATATATGAATATACTATACATAGACCTATATAATAAGTATTCATATTTATTTCAGTATACAAAATACATCAGAAAAAATAATAAAACTATATTTATGTAAGTAAAAATAAGTTATAAATATATAAATTAAGCATATAAAATAATAAAATCTAGAATACAAAATAAAAAAAAGTACACAAAACATAGGTAAATATACCTATATGCAAAACCCTAAAAAGTAACTTGTAAAAATAAACCCATAAAAAGTAATAAAAATCATGTTAAAACACTATATTAAACAATAAACATTTTTATGTTTTTAATCAAAAATTAATAAAAGCATTTACTAATTTAATTTTAATTAATTTTTTCAAATCGATTTTGGTCTTGTAGTATCCCAGTTGGAACAATGGGAACCGTCCAATCGTTGACCCTTAGTCAAGTCTCTGACTGAGGCTTTAGGAGGTGTCAGGCCTTGTTTGACTACGTTTTCCTTGACTTATAATGCGAGATCATTGCATCTATTCAACTCAACCTCTGCTTGATTTCTGATCCTCAATCAATGCACTTTCACACGTGCATCATTCCTTGGTCGACGAGTGTCTGTAGCGAGCTCCATTCCCCGATAAGGTGGACTGGTATATAGTGTCTCCTCCGAGATCAATTGGATCTTCGATCCCTCTCCCTCCTGCAAATCCTAGATATACACTTTGAACCTCCTTCCTTGTGACAACAAGAAGTGATTCATCCATTCATTGGTCTAGTTGGGTGTAGAATCGAAGAGATTCAGCTCCTCCGCCACCGTTGCCTGAAGATTTACTTTTGGTGGTCGTAACTCAGTGAGCTTCTTCTTTTCTTGTCTTTTTCCTTCGTAGTGTACCTTTAGCATAGAGTAGTGCGTAGACTTCATCTTCTTTTTAAAAAAATCAAAAATAACATCTCATTGGAGCTCTGGCTCTGCCTCCACGTTATGCCGTACCCGACAGTCCTTTGACCGCAAACCACTTCCATTTCATTCAGCTTCTCCTCCTGATCACCCCATGCACCTCCATTCTCCTCGATATTGCATAGATCGAGGAGTTCGATCTCCCTTCTCTGCCATTGATCGAAGATACTCCGCCACACCACATCTTAGCCTCATTCTGCCCTCTAATACTCACTGGAGCATTGTTTTTGTCTGCTAATATACTGTTGCAGGAAATAAAGAGAGAAATCACCTTTGCAGGGGTCATTAAAGTATGAACAGTGGCTATGGGTGTCGAGCATCATTGGAGCATCTCCGGTGGCGGCCAACCCATTTTGAGTATCCCATCAGACCCGAATAGCTTCCAGCTCCATTTCTCATTGTTTAGAGCAGTCACAAGTGGTCGGAGCGGTCTAGTATATCATCAATCGAGGCTTAGGGGAGAGGACCTTCTTCCCTTTTCTTTGTGCGAAGCAGCAACCGTCCGATCACGCATGCACCTCAGTTTTGATTAGAGCTGTCAGATTAGTCCCACTCCTCCACAGTCAAATCTGTGGAGTGATATGATCCAAGATATCCATCACCGAAGCGGCATCGACCGTTGATCAACCGCCACTAAGAACCATCTGATCGTTGGATCGCACATACTTTTGGGGTAAATTGCAAAACTAGCTCCCACCTTTTTGTTTTGTTTATGTATTCTTGTAAAATATTTTGCATCTTTAATATTTCTGTAAAATTTGCAAGTTGGATCTTAAGCTTTCCTCTATTTACTATTTAGTCCAAAACATGTCACCTCACATGTGGTCCCACGTGACATGGTGATTTTGCATGTAAACCCTCGTGGGTTTTGTATTTTACGTTTAGTCTAGAAACATTAAATATTAGTTTTAACTTTTTCAGTAAATTGCAATATATTCCCGTCATTTAATTTTAATTGCAAAAATACGATATCCATCTAATTTTTGTGATTGTTTTCTATTTGTTAAAAAAATCATTCTTGTTCCAAGAATAACTAAAAATTAGAGTTAAGGTCCTGCTAACATACACATTCATGCTGCATTTTATTTTTGCAATTTAGGCATTTAAATATTTTTTAAAAATAAAAAAGAGCATATTTTATCCCCGTTTGACTTAGAAAATACTAACAAATATAAAACATTCTATAAAATTTTGTATCAAAAATGACTTGTATTTTAGTAGTGTTTAACTCCATATCAAAAATTCCTAAAAATAGAAAAAAAATAGAGATAAAAACAAAAAAAGCTCCAAAATTCTTTATAAAAAGATAAAAACCACCAAAAAATCCAAAAAATATTGATTTTTATTCTGTAATTTTCTTTTAATTATATAATAATTTTTGAAAATAGAATTCGAAAATTTTGTTTTTATTTTCCCTTTTTAATTTCCAAAACACTTCAACTTTTAAATTTAGTCCCTTTTTTGGATAGTTTTTACTTTAAAAATATATAAAAATTATCAAAAATTTTCTAAAATCGCAAAAATTGTAGAAAATTATTTAAAATACAAAAACATGTTTCTTATATTTTGATTATTTTTAGTAGTATTTATATATTTATTATTTTAGATTATATATATAGTCTTATATATTCCTATATTATAGATTAAAAAGAAAAATAAATAAAAAATCAGAAAACATAAAAAAATAAAACTTATAAAATTAAAAACAAAATTTCATAAAAATATAAAATTAAAAGCTCACAAAAATATAAAAACCCAAAATACCTAAAATTATTTACAGTCTTTCTTTGCTATTTTTTTATTATCTATCCTCAAGTGTTTCATGTGTTCAATCCCTACTATACTTGTCCACTCTACATATATTTGTAGGGTATAATAGATTTTGATTCACACTTTCTTGCTTTGTTTGATCAATATAATGTATGGGTTAATTGTTGTTCTAGTTGACAGTTTTGAGAAGTCGTCTCAGAGGCATTTTATCTTCAAATTCCGTGGGGATATTAATTTAGATATTCGTAAAAGTCAACTCAACAAATGGCATCGTTGCAATGGAGGAACGTGTAGAATAGAATTTTAGGTCATTTTCCTTGATTATTTTCCTTTATTTATTTCATCTCATATTTAGCATATTTGCTCAGTTGTGCTAATTCATTCTCCTTGATTTTTCTTGTGAGGGAATTATGATAACGGCGACCGCCTACGTGGTTGAGGCACCTGAGTCGAGGAGACTTGGTCCTTCTACTTGTCGACCGAGAGGATAGAGCGTGTGCACGCGTGAGAGAGAGAGAGAGACTTAGCATAGGATTTGTTGTTTTCTTTTATGAGTGAGCGATTTATTTTTTGTAATGACTTTGTAATAATATAAGTACATTGGACTTTCGACATTCGGACCCAATTTCCAAGTGTTTGCTCACTTGGGGGCTCATCGTTGTTTTCCATGATTTCTACCGCTTTTATTTTCTTTATTTTCCTGAGTTTTGAGTTTTTCGCCTTTCTTTTCTTTGTTTTCTGTGATTGAGCCCTTAGATCTTGGTGTGCTTGCTCAGTTACTAGGTCCACATCCCTAAGGAAATTCATGTTCATATAGATTATTACGATTGTCCATAGCTCAAATTTAATTGTTAAAACATATATTGATAACAGATCACTGAGAGAGGCAACATACAACACTAGCAGGACCTATTTTGGCAGGCACTGAGTTGTCCCGAAGATCTGACTTTTTGGTTGATCATTTTAGGGATCAGTATTTTGGTTCTTTACGCTAATAACACCGCATGTTCTTAGGACGATTTCATCATTGCTTTTGCAAATAAACTAGGTTTAAAATTTTTTGCCTTGCATCCCACATGGAGAGCTGGGTATCACTATGAGTCATCTATCTAAGCATTCATCATTGTTTTTCCACTTGCATTGCATTTCTACTTTCTCCCTCTGATTTTGACAACCTTCATGTTTTGAGTTTTTCCAAATTCAACCTTTTATCCGCTCAAAATTTAAAACTTTGATACAATAATCTGATTGGGCCACGTGGCTCTTTCTGGTTGAGCCATGTGGCCCGGCCTCATTGCCCTTGCCGCCCTTGCTCCCAGCCGTTGGATCTCTTCTTGAATCCAATGGCTCAACTCCCTCCATGCAACCTCTTCTTCTCAACCCTTCGATCAAGACTGGCTTCTCATCACAGCCGCACGCCCGCGCCGTGTTCTCCGCCCGCCACGTGGTGCATTGCTCTCCATTCGATTTTGCCTTCGTCCATTCATCTCCACCATTCTTCCAGTTGCAATCTCAACCCTCCAATCTTTCTCGTGATCTGATTTGGGCCGCCCGCCTAAGCTGCACACACGACGCTCCACGTGGCGTGCCTAATCACCCTCTGATCCAGCGCCTTAGACCTAATCTCGACCACTTGTTAGCACTCATCTGTCAGCCATTGGATCTCAAGATCCAACGGACAGTGCTTCATCTTATACCTCGCGATTGTCCTCTCTCCCACATTCTCAATCTCGCGCAACCACCTCCCCCTTCTTATTTTCTCTACGTCTCCATCCACCATCTCCACTCACTGACAACCCCACGACCTTGCCCTACCATCCCTCATCCTCGCAGCCTGCCACTCACTCCACAAAGCCCCTCCGGTTACTCCCTATCCCTCGGTCAAAACACGTACACCACCTCTGAAACTGCCATCTCCCCACCTTCAAATACTCCGCCTCCTCCATTCACAACCGTCCACCTTTACGCGGGGCAAGGCCCAGCCCTCCTCGACCTCCCTGTGACAGGGGAGGTGGCGGGATCGAGCGAAGATGACTTACTCCTCTGGTGTCGACCCGCCGCCCTCCATGGCAGCGTCGCGGTGCTTCCAGCCCGCTTGAGCTGCCTCCATTGGCTGAGGAGGTCCAGCGAAGACCCGGGGTTCGATTGAACCCCAAGCCCAAGCCGAAACCTCCATCTCCGACCAGGTAAGCTTTCTCAAACTTCCTTGTATTTTCCAACTTTCTTCTCCTAATTGATTAGGTTGTGATTTACCCCTTCACCCTCCATTGTTCATCTTAGTAACTTCACATCACCTTCCCCGTTCACGCGTTACATAAGATCACCCCTTCCTCATTCTTCATACCTCGGCCACCGTCGACCCAACTCCTCTCCGGTCTCCGGAGATGGAGCTCTGGTTCCCTCACTCTCCTCGCTCGAATGGAACCTGATATCACTCACCCACGCATGACCTATGCTTCGGCTATGCAACTAAATATGCAAGTTTTCTATTCCTCAATGATCGGAAGACTCGCCGGAGAGATTTTTGCAGCCTCGTCTCCATCATCCATACATGGTTAGCCATGTCCAGATTGCTTGGCGCATCCCCATGGGCTCCATCTTCCTCGCCAACCTTTGAAGGAGTCTTGGGGTGATTCACCGAGCAATCTAGACGGCGGCGGAGCTTGGAGCACTCCGCCGGAGTTCAGAACACGCCACCAGCCCCGCGGCGGAGGAGAAAACATAGAGATCGTTGTATGAGTATCTCCAAGTATCCATCCAATGGTTCAGATGAGGACACGCCAACGACTCAACGCAACACAGGTGACGTCAGATCATATTGATCTGATAGATCACAGACGTCCACGTGTCAGAGCCAGGGTTGCTCCGAGCCGTAGCGCCAGACCGCAGGCTTCGAAGACTCGAGCCTATTCCGAACCTCTACAGAGCCCCGAGCCTCTGCCGAGCCTGCCCGAAGCTGACTCCGAGCCTCAAAGCTATACCGACCCTGGAAACCACGTGCCTTACGCGTGCTATCTGGGAAAATTTCATAGAGGCCCACGAACTTCTTCAGAATTGTAGATAGGTCCTGGAGTATTGTGCTGTGCACGCACGCCTGGGGTATTTTGCACTTTGACCGTTGCATGTTTTAATAATTGCAGATACGCCCCCGCGCGTGTGGAACATTTATAGGGAAGGCCTTGCACATATTTTTAATTGCATTTTAGTCCTTTCCAGGGACCTATTCGCAAGTTATCGTCATGTTTTCTTACATTTATGCCCCTGTCTTCTTCCATGCATATCTTGAGCATCATATCTCTGATTTAGTTGATTTCAGTTTCGTTTTAAAGCTTGTTTGACGAACTTTTTAATGGCATATTTTGTTTCCTTTTTGGCATTGTTATATTAATGTATTACTTTGAATAGCTCAAGTGTCTTTTTTGACTTGCCTAATGTATCAAAAAAGTTACCTCCTAGTTCAAGTCTGAAATTAACTAAGGTTTCAAATTGCTCATGATTTTAACCCAGGGCATGCTCGCATTGCATTTCTCGCATCTAATTACATGATTAAAAATAAAGTAAAAAATGCATGTTTTGTATTTGTTTGATGCATTGCTTTGTCTTCTTGCATGTTTTGGCCTATTGTTCTCTAACTCAACACTTAAATAGATAACTAAAAGTCTGAATAATCACGAGAGAGGCTCGTGTCCCTGAGTTCGACATTGGTTTCTTACCAGGTAAAATAAATTAATGACCATCTGATTTATTGCCATATCCAAATTATATGGTCTTTGATGGACCTAATCCAGTCCGGCTGCAACATTCTTAATTGCTAATTCAGCACTCTTAAAGGGCTGGATTTTCGTTTCGTCAAAGACCGAGTCCAAAAGTTGTGACAAATCCTTTAGGTCTGGGCGGACTACTTTTTGTAAAATAGTCTTGATCTCCCTATTTGACACTTCAGCAAGACCATTGGTCTTAGGGTGATATGGAGTGGCAACACGATGGTCAATGCTGATTTCATCTGCAAGGGCCCTAACCTTGTCATTGATAAAGTGAGACCCCCGTCTGAAATCAGAACTCTAGGTACCCCGAACCGTGAAATGATATTTTTCCTAAAAAATCGACATACAATCTTAGCATCTACAGTTCTGGCGGGGATGGCCTCGACCCAATGACTCACATAATCCACAACAAGCAGAATGTACTTGAATCCCTAACTCATAGGGAATGGGCCCATGAAATCAATGCCCCATGCCTCAAAAACCTCACAAGAAGTGAATGGGTTGCATGGGCATCATACCTCTCTTTCCTCAAGTACCCATCTTCTGACAATCAGTACACCTCTTCATGAATTCATCGGAATACTTGAAGAGAATGTGACACCAACGGCCGGATTGGAGCACCTTATGCGCTGTCCGTCTCCCAGAATGATGTCCTCCTGCCTCAAGCTTGTGGCAGTAGGTGAGGACACTATGCCAGTCTTCTTAAGGAATACACCTCCTCCATATGCTATCCCCTCTTTCATGATAAAGGATGGAATCCTCCCAATGGTATGACTTGGCCTTCGCAAGGAAGGTCTCAAGTCGCTGCATGGGCCAACCTTTTGGAACCGTCTTGGCGACGAGATAGTTCAAAATGTCGGCGTACCATGGAAGCGAGGCAATAGCAAGGATTGCCTCATCTGGAAATATCTTAGTAATAGGTGCAACGGGCTCAGATTCCTCAAGGTTCTCTAATCGGGAGAGGTGATCCGCCACCACATTCTTAACTTCAGGTTTATCCTTAATCTCAATGTTAAACTCCTGGAGCAGAAGGATCCATCTGGGAGGTCGAGCTTTGGCATCCTTCTTGGCCATGAGGTATCGGATGGTGGTGTTATCTGTAAATATAGTCATTCTTGATCCTAGAATATATGATCTATACTTATCCAAAGCAAAGACTACAGCTAGCATCTCCTTCTCAGTCACAATGTAATTCCGTTGAGAGACATCCAAGGTCCGGCTAGCGTAGTGAATGGCATACAACAATCCATCCCTCCTCTGTCCAAGCACAACCCCTATGGCAAAATCAGAAGCGTCCGTCATGATCTCAAATGGGAGAGACCAATCAGGTGGTTGAAGGACAGGAGCCTTAACAACTAGATTCCTGAGAGTCTCGAATGACGCAAGACACATATCATCTACAATGAACTCAATGTCTTTTGTCAGCAAATCCGTGAGCGGTCGGGCAATATGACTGAAGTCCTGAATGAACCGTCAATAGAAACTGACATGCCCGAGAAAAGACCGCAATTGTCGCACAATGGACGGTGGATTGAGTTTTCTGATGATATTCACCTTAGCCGGATCAACCTCCATGCCCCTGTTGGAGATCATTTGACTAAGGACCATCCCTTGAGTCACCATGAAGTGACTCTTCTCCCAAGATATGATAAGATTGACCTCTATGCAACGCTGGAGTACACGATCTAGGTAGTCAAAACAAGCATCAAACCCATCGCCATAGACCGAGAAATCATCCATGAAGACCTCTAAACAGTCACCCTCTATATCCGAGAAGATGGACAACATGCACCTTTGGAATATCGTCAGGGCATTACACAAACCAAAAGGCATCTGTCTGAAAGCATATGTCCCAAATGGATAGGTGAATGTTGTTTTGTCATGGTCTTCGGGCGCAATGACCACTTGGTTATAACCGAAGTACCCGTCAAGAAAACAATAGTGACTCTTCCTAGCTAGCCTCTCGATAATCTGATCAATGAATGGCAGTGGGAAATGATCCTTCTTGGTGGCTTGATTCAATTGTCTGTAGTCCACACAGACCCTCCAAGAAGTGGGTACCCGGGAAGCTATCGCCTCTCCAGACTCACTAACAACTATAGTGATACCCATCTTCTTGGGTACCACATGTAATGGACTAACCCACTTGGAGTTAGAGATGGGGTAGATAAAATCAACGCTCCACCATTTTGATATTTCCTTCATGACCACATCTTGAAGATTCGGGTTTAGCCGCCAGTGGAACTCACGTGAGGGCTTAGCATCCTCTTCGAGGTAGATATGGTGGGAGCACATAGCCGGGCTAATCCCCTGAATATCAACTATTTTACATCATATTGCCTTGCAGTTTCTTTCAAGAACCTCCATCAGATGAGATTCTTGCTCTCCAGTCAAATCTTCGGAGATAATGACTGGGTGCATATCTGGCTCACCCCCACGAAATCTATACTTCAGCTACTGCGGCAAGGGCTTCAATTCCGGGCAACTGGGAGCTGTCAAATCTGGCTTCTGATATGTCTGAGTGAAGGCTAGAAGATCTGTATGAGAGAACTCTCATTGTACATGAAAATCTGACGAAGGGAACCCTGCTGAAATATATGTAAACTGTGCTGGCTTGCTCTCCATCCTAGCTGTCAGCTTAGAAGGAATCAGACATGGCAAATACTCATCAAAGTCATCCCAATCAATGTCTGAATCCGAGGGATCTGAATCAGAAGAACATGAATGAAACTCTGCTTCACCAATCAGCCCGCAACTGTCGGCCTATAATGTGTCCTCTACCAGGTGTGTGCTCTTCAAATTATCGACTGTCATAAGCTGTAAGTACGCTGAATCTGTGGGCAAGGCAAGGGCTTGTGCTACTGGATCTGCCCAAATCGCTTCATCATCGGTCATCACAAAGTCACACTCCCGGTGGATGTCTCGCTCAGCCTCTATCATCTGCTCTATGTCACCGAACTGCTCTGAGCAGGATGAATCTCGTGCTCTAGTCTCGTCGATCGTCTCTATTTGTTTACTTTCACCCTCTACGTGAAAGTACACCTTCCCGCTATCATGGTCGGATACCGCCTTGGTAGTGGCCAAGAATGGGCGTCCAAGTATGATGGGGGTATCTGTTACCGACTCAGGGATCTCCATGTCCAATACAACAAAGTACACAGGGAATTTTCAACCCTGAATGGTAACGACCACGTCTCTCAACAAACCCTACGGCCTCTTAATAGACCTATCAGCAAACTGAAGGACTGTCCTACTCCGATGGAGAGGGCCAAACTCGAATCGGTCAAGTAAGGCTACAGGAAGGAGGTTAAATGAAGAGTTGCTGTGTAAAGAGTGCGATCAAAATGCTGCTCTCGAATCTTGCATTTGACATAGAGAGCTCCTGCATTAGGTCTCTTGGTTGGCAGTTGGTTCTGAATGGCAAAGCATGTGGTACGAGTGAGCACATGGATCTCTCCTCTGTGATTCCTCCTCTTCCTGTGTGCGGTAGTCTTCTCTCTCAAGTTCTTTTGGAAGAGGGGGATGTGCTCTAGTGCCTCCTATAGAGTCAGCTGAATCTGAAATCTATCAATCATCTACTGGCTGAACTCTAATAGATGTGTCTATTTTGGATTTTCTTTTTTATTCCCCTTTGCCAAGCGGAGTGCTTGAGGGAAGGGGATGGTAGGTGCTTCCACAAATGGAGGGTTAGGAAGAGGTTCCTGTGCCTGTGAAGGAATAGAATCCATACCAAGATAATCATGCAACACATATGGACTCGGAGTAAATGAAGAAACCTTTCCTTTATTAATATTTTTTTTATCTTTTTCTTGTTACCACAGTCTTGAGATACAAAAGGTGGAAACACAACAGATGGAAGCACAACAGGAATAGAAGCGGTGGCATCAGTACCACCCACGACATCTGTCTTCGCAGCATCAGCATCGCACTCTAGCTCAGTATCAAGTGAAATGGTGGCATCAGCACCACCGCCCACATCTGGAGTCACGACGGCCTCAGTACCGTCAACTGGATCTCTATCCTTGGTGGCATCAGCACCGCCATCATCAACATCATCAGCGGCATCAGCACCGCTACTCTCGTTGTCTGGCACTCCTATTTCCTCGTGTGGTTGTCGCTCAGACGAGGCGCCGCCGGCTGGCATCCTACCTCTCTTAGTAGTCACGAAATCAGCATCACACATAAAAGAAGACATGTCATTCAAAGAGTCACTCGGAGTGGTATCCTATGTAGACTGTACCTGCTCAATTTTCGTCTTTAAACTATTAGGGTTGGGCTCGATATGAGCTGGTATGGAGGCCTTGCCCTTGATGATATCCTTCATCTCCTGTCGGAACTCATCCATCTCCCACCGGAAGGATGCCTGCTGTTTAGAGAGAAAGTGGGCGAGGTCGTCAAGAGCTGGGTTCTCGAAGGCAGGTGTCAAAGAACAGGAAGTGTTACCATACTGGAAATGAGGTTGTTGCTGCTTTGAATAGTGAGGGGGAGGCTAGGAGTAAGGCTGGTGAGGTTGCTGACGCTGCCTCCACTACTGTCCCTGATAAGAGGGACGAGGACCTTGCTGGTAATGCTGGTGGGAGTGATAGGGCTACTGTTGTTGCTGGCTATTCTAAGTGCCCTGAGCGGGAGGCTGCTGTTGGGATGAGGTGCCTCCGTGGTCCAAAGGAATCCTGGGTGATCGCGACGAATCCCAGCATGCTGTGGGTACCGGTCGTACCATATCCCATTGACTTCCATCAATGGATCCTGCTCAAAGGGTGGTGGTGGAAGAACTGCCAGTGGCTGATCCAGCTGGTAGACCACCATTTGTGTATCCTGAGATAGTGGCGATGATGGGTAGTGTTGTAGTTGCTGGACCGGCTCTGCCTGGATGTGGTGAACCTGGCGGTATGTGGCAGAGGGCTGGGTAGAGCGGATACTGCTGAGATCAGCATGTGACCTGGGAGGTTGCTATGTAGACATTTGTGCCTCCTGAATGCATAGGATCTGAGTCTTCAGGTCATTCATTGTCTTCGTCAACTGGTCCATCTGTGCAAGCCCTTGGCTGTGCTTCTTCTCAAGGATCTCGATGCGGTCTAACTTCTCGCTAATGATCCCCATATCGGCGGCAACAGATTCAGCCTGAGCTGCTGCAGTTGACGAAGTGTGGGTACCGGCATCGATTCGTGCTATCCTCTAATATGAAACTGCCTGTGGTGGGATTTTCGGTTGCGTGTAGACCTGGGCTTGGGCCATCACTTTCGAGTTCTCTACTATCCCCACAAAGATGGCCCAAAGCTGGTCTTCACCCTTGGAAAAGTAGGATCCTCCATAAGAGGCATTCACAGGCCCCTGCAGCTCCGGTGTCAGCCCACAGAAGAAACTCTGAACATGGTTGGGCTTGGATATCTTGTGATGTGGACACCGGTCAATGAGCTCTCTAAATCGATCCCAAGCCTCATGGAACTTCTCATTCAGGATCATAGTGAAGATGCTGATCATAGCTCGCACTGCGTTGGTCCGGCTGAGTGGGTAGTACTTGTTCAAGTACTTGGTCTGGAGCTGCTCCCATGATGTGATGTACCTTTCTAGATGCTTCAGCCAATAGGCTGCTCTGTCAGCTACTGACAACGGAAGGCAATCATCTTTATAGTTTCCTCGTTCACCAGTCTATCGTGGACAGTGCTACATATCATCTCAAACTCCTGCATATGGAGATGAGTCTCCTCGGTGGCCAGCCCATGAAACTTGGGCAACAACTGGATGGTCTGGGGGCGAAGCTCGAAGTTCCCAACAATGGGAGGAAGCTGGATCCATCGGTGAGTGAGGGTTGCAGCCGGATTGTGTAACTGTCTCATGGTCCTCAGTAGTGGCCCCTCCTTGTGAGGGTCTTCTCCTCCTCCGCCTCCTGCTTCTAGTATCTATCCACCGCCCTCGGGTCTTTCTCCTCTGTCCTCTCGCATCTGTGCCAGCTCTCTCATGACTTCACCCGTGAAGGCTCCCTGATCTCTGATCTTTCTCTGCATGGTCTCTAGGGATGATAATAGTCAATTGTTGATGTCAGTCTGATCATACACGTACGAAGGCTGTCCCTGCTCATCATGTGTCCCTCACTGTTGGCCATATCTTGGGTCTTTACAAAGGCAAAAGTACCCATCTCAGGTGCCGTCAAATGTCCAGAAATTTATGTTGCACTAAACTTTGACACCATAGGACTGATAGAAGAAGAAGGGTGGTCAAGGGGGAATAGGGTGGATGTAAACTCAAGCTCGGAGAGTGGGTCTGAACTCCCTGAAGCCAACCTAGATGAATAGGAAGGAGTGCTCGATAACGGTGCCACCAGACGTGGCCTAAGGGATCTCCTTCCCATCATTATGATCTAGAGAAAAGGGAAGATGAGATCAGCAATGCAAACAAGATGTGAAAACAAACCCCCAGTTGACCTACACAATGCTAGAGCTGATGACCGTAAAGGCTCGGTCGATTATCTTTTCAATTTTATTTAGGTGATCAATCAATCTATCAGAGCGATTAAGCGAGTTGGTAGGAACCCGATGCTCCTAGGAGATTGTCCCGATCTAAGGCTAGATCTTTCCCAGCCAGTAAGATTTGTGGACCGTTTACCGGCTACCTGATCAATTCAATCTGCAAAGGACGTCACGGTCTGCTTTACCGGTTACCAGAGAGATCCTCACTGGAGAACGACTAACCCTCGAGCAGTAGTCTGAGAGGAGTTCATATATGGCTCTATCCTAGTGTGCAGGTCACTCTCTCGTTGTAGATAAATCAACCAAGGAGGGGGTTACTCTCCCCAGGACAAAATTTTAAGTGAGGTGAGTTTTAAGGTCATGTTTGCATTAGTAGTCCCAATTTTATTTGGTTATCTCTTTTTAGTATTTTTCTGAATAAAAGCAATGCCTAAATGAATTTTTTGATTTCCTTGGTTATTTTGAGTCCAATAAAACGGGGGAGGAAGTCGGAAAAGCCGATGCACGATCAAACACAATGATGCATGCAGAGTTAGAAATGCGTACCTTGCTCCATCACTCTACATGCAGGGTGATCCACGCATAAATTTAAAACAGGAAAATAAACTACCTAAATGTTGCACGAGAAAACCGTCCTTAGATGAGCAATTTCTATTAATCATGAAGCACAAGTAGCTATTAACTAGGAAGATAAACCGGAGTCCGGTCTAGGAGGCCGATCGGTGTCCACCACAGTGGATCCTGCCAGCAGTGTATACGACCTCTCTTAGCACATGGTCTCTAATCCAAGTCAAATAGTTTTTTTTAAATGAATTTTAGCTAAGTCCCATTACGGTCTATAGGTTCAGGCAAGATATTAAGTGCGGGGCCTTAGCTAATTACATCACAACCAATAAAAACTCCTAAATCTATGGGCTAAATCCTCGTGAATCAAAATAAAAGAAAAGTTGAATAAAACAAAATCGATGAGAAAATCGAGCAAACACCGATGAGGCCCGCAAGGGAACAATCCCTCGGGAAATGGACCTCGTGATGTGTCGAAGTGTCCAAGTCATGTTTAAGTTACAAATTAATGGGTCTCTCTCTCACTTGAATTACACAAATAAATATAAAAAATAAAACTGGAGCTAAGTCTGCAAAAGTTATCTATGTCTTCTTTGGTGCAAGAGTAGCAAGCCAAAGCCGGCTTCACGTGGGTGCGCAGGCGCCTAGAGTACAGCGCCTCCCTTGATCCGTGGTACCTCGCACAAAGTCAACAAAGAGATGGGGTTAGACAGCTCTAAAAGATATATCAAAGATAAAGAAAATAAATGAAACTGAAATAGAGACAAATAATATCACAATCAATGTCAAAGAAACCCGATCTATACGTTGTTGCTCCCTGGCAACGGCGCCATTTGATTAACCAAGAGATATTGGGGTTCTAAATGTATCTCACACAGGGCTAAGACACAGTCGCTGTGGTGACCCTCAATAAATCCGTGTCAAATAAACAATTAACCAACAAATAATATCAAGCAATCAAAGTGTTGAGCTAAAATTTATTATAACCCTACATAAAAGATGTGTATAGAAGGAAGTATGTAGAGGTCAAACACAAGGAACAAGCAGGACAGATCGGGTGAAATCAATGCACAAGAATGAGTGTGATGTATTTGTCTAGTAGTACTATTTTTTGTGGGTTTTTTATTTTATATTTTGTATTTTATTTTTGATTTATATTTTTATATTTTGATTTTAAATTTTCTGATTTTATATTTTATTTTTATATTTTATATTTTATATTTCTTTTTCTTATAATTTATATATAAAGTAATATAAAGGATATATATACACAAGAGAGGTAAACGACAGATATAAATAGGTAAAAATTATCGAAAATTCAGTAAATGAAATATTATTTTATCTTTTTATATTTTTCTAATGTTTTTTTGATTTTTCTATATTTTTGCTATTTTTTGGTATTTCTAAATCAAAAATACTGAAAATAGTTAATAAAATAAAAATACGAAATTAAAATGAGGATGAAAAATAGTAAACAGTGACAAAAATTCCCTAAATTAATTTCAAATTAGAGATAATAAAACAAAGAAAACTAGGAGATAGAAACTATATTTTTAGGATTTTTTAGGAATTTTTAATATTTTTATAAAGATTTTAAGGGTTAAGTAATTTTTACGAGTTTTTATTTGTATTTTTTTGTGATTTTTGGTCAGAATACAAAACACACGAAAATACACAAAATATATTTTTTGGGAATTTTTCGAAGAGTTTTTATATTTTTTAGGTATTTTCTAATGCAAACAGTAAAGAAAATACATGTTTTTAAATTTTTATAAATATTAAAATGCAACAAAAATGCAAAATAAAAATATGACGTGATAGAGCAATGCAACAGGAAGCTAGGGTAATTTTTTTGGGATTTTTTTGGGTTTTATAGATGCATTAAATAAATACAAGAAATAAAAAGAAATTACTCTACTGAAAGGGGTATTTCTGTAAATATCCAAAAGTCTAGGGGGCAACTCGCAATTTTTCCAGAAAATATATACTGCAATAAAAATATTTCTGGGCAAAGTACCAAAAGCCAAACACCTAGGGGTTTGCATGCAAATTTCCACCTGACGCACATGGCGAACACGTGCCTAATAGGGACTGGTTTGTAATTCTAAAAAACCTGAGGGTCTGTATTGCAAATTTACCAAAAATATTTCACTAAATCCCAATGTTTCTGGAATAAAGATAAATATAAAAATGGTCGAGGGCTCTTCTACAAAATGGCCACGCCTCACATGCACATGTCACGTGAGGTGACGCGGCCAAGTACCTATACGTAATTAATGAAAAGGCAGGGGGCTAGATGCAAATATTACAAAAATTACAAAACGACAGATGAAAGTTTTAATACTAATAGTTATGCACAAAAACTAGCCAGGGGAAAGGTGCAAAATAACCAAATACGGCGCGGATCAAAGGACGAATATTCAATCAATTGGGCACGCGTCGCTCCTTGGACGGCCGATGACGGTTCACGCGGGGACGAGTGGGATTAGATTCTACGGCGGGGATAAATAGCTATGACGCTCCAGATCGGACGATACCTGCTAGATCTGGAAGTCGGCCCTTTATCGAACGGCGAAGAAGGCCCCAGGATGAACCGGGAAGAACTAAAGCTTGGGGCTCCCTCGATCGCTCGAATCATGCTGCTCTGTCAATCGGAAGCTCCACGGCCAGTCCCAAAAGCTTCCAAGAGAGTTCCTCGAGTGGCCGGCAGCGACAAAATGGCGGGGAGACCACCGGTGGGCCACCGCGACGTCGGGGAAGAGTTGTGGCTCCAGTTACTTCAAAGTCCAACAAAAAATCGGCTCAAGATGGGGCCTTTTGGCTCCTGACCCTGCAAGAAAGCTACAACAAACAAGGGAAGGGCTTGGGGCTCTGATTGGCTAGTGTAGGTGAAATCGAGGCTTGTCGGAGCAACTCCGGCGAGGGGGGTCTATGATGGGATCGGATGAGTGAAAAGCGAAGGGAAGGATGAGATCATGATCCTACGACTACGATGAACGAGACACGCAAAGTAAAATAAGGAAAATACAGAGCCTCGAAGGTGGAAATCACCTGAGGAAGGACCTCGACGTCGAAGCTTCGCCGGAGGTGATGGAGACTGCCTCGACGCTTCCTCGACACACCTGACGAGCTAAAGATGGAGCTGTCACCTCCTTCTCACAATAGAGCACGGAAGGGGGGAAGAAGTTGGTGCAAAAGGGGTTCAAATTCAAATGTGAAGGTCGGGCGTCTATATGAAGGGTTGACGAGCGGCTGGGAAAATCGAGGGAGATCGGCAGGATCAATGATCTACAACCCAAGGAAGACCCCCGACACCGATCACCAAGAAACGAGGCCGAAAAGTCGTGAAGAGTGTATCATGAGATAGTGCAAGGATCAGCCTCAAAAAAATCGAGAAATTGAGTCAAAACCAACGTTCTGACAAAGCTACAGAACGTAGGACAGGCAGTTGACCGAGGTCAACGTTTACCGCCACCTGGTTGGTCCACGTGGACCAACCAGGAAAAAGCCCTGAAAAATTATTTGAAAATTCATTTAAAAATAATAAATGATTTAATTAATTTTAGGTTATCAAATGAAAAATATTTATTATTTTATAAATTATATTATGATGATTTCTGTTTATTTTTTAGGTATACAAATACAAGTTATCTTTTATGACCTATATAGGTATACATATCTATATATTTTAATATTTTATTTTTATTTTGTATATATAGTTTTATTAATTGTATTTATGATTTTAAAAATTTATAAATTTTTTACACACTTAAATATATTTTTATTTTATTTTTCGGATGTATATTATACACTTAAAAAAACGAAAGAATATTCTGTTTAGGTATATTTATAGATATTATACCTATGTATTTTATAGAAGTATTTTATTTTTTGTGTTTTCTTTATGTTATTATTCATATTTTAATATGTACATATATTATAAATAATATTTGCAAAATTATAAAATTATAAAAATAATGAATAATAAATAAAATGAATATTTTAATCTGTACATGTATACAATAGGGGTCCAAAACTCAACTTTCAAACCGTAGCTCCGTAAAATATGAAACCATCTTCATAATGTAGCTCATTTAAAATTATATACAATTAAAGGTGATTTTGATACACGAGTTTTCATTTGAGAGATACAGGTCTGGGAAGTTGGGATTCTGGAATCTTATTCTGATAATAACTTTTTATCTGTACATTATTTTTGAGTGAAATCAATTTTGTATTTTTATTTATTTATTTATCTACAACATTCATGTACAAAGTTTTTTTATTTGAATTATAAAAGGTGGGACTAAAAATAGGTCCCTAAATGAATAAAGAATTAATTAAATAGAAGGGATTTGTATTGGTATTTTGATCCTTATCTCCCCTTACTTTATTCCTTTTCGACCTATTCATCTCGATGCCTAGGTCTCGGGGTTTTGGGTAATAAAATATTTGCAATATTTTTATTATTTTTCTTTTCCTTTCGTTATTCTATTATTTTGGCTTTAAAAATAGTATTTTATATAATGTTTATACATACATGCATGGATGCTAAAATGCAAGAATTAAGGGTGTTTACATGCATTTACTAGGGTTTTTGAGGCCAAAATGATAGAATAAAGATGATGAAATGTGGATTCATCAGAGATCTGATGAAGGGATGCCTTCTTTTCTTGATTCTTCTTTGAAGGAGAAGCTCCAGATGATTGATTTAATCACTCATAATATGATGCGTACCTGCAAGTGAATAGTTTTTGCTCGACTCACGAATGATTCAACCAAATAGATTAAGATTGCAAATCAAAGCAAGAATTTTTAGAAGATAACCAGTGCAAATGGAAGATAAGTGGAATTTATTTTGAGTGATTTCGAAGTGGATTTTGAGTCATGAATTGATGTGTGTCTAAGAGGGATAGTATAACATACTAAGTACACGATTAAGGGATCTAATCTATGCACGTAAATCAAGAATTAAAATGTAAAATATGGAGGAATACCTTGGGTAGCAGGGGATATGACCCTACTATCTTCTGCTCGATGAGGCGTTCTTCTTAGAGTTGCACGTCATGCACGGCGGCGACTCAGGGCACGTTGGAGCCTTGGAGCCTTCCTCCCATGATCCCTCTTCCACGCGAGCTCGCCTGAAGCCCAGTCACAGCCGGAGATAGGCGGAGAACAGAGGTGAAAGTAGTGGTTCGGCCAGTTAGAATTCTGGAAGTGGGGTGTTCAGGAAGAGTTAGTTGTTAATGGCGACTGCGGGGGCTTTTATTGATCGATTGGAATGGAGTTAGGTAGGATCAAAGGGCTGGCATGAATCTAGATGGTTAGGAGAAGGAGATGTAAGGTATGGATCGAAGGAAGAAGTTAGGACATGACTAGTAGAATTAGTTAAACTTTGGTTGTTAGAACAAACAGACAACTTTTTGCGTTCTTGAGGAAGATGAACTAGGTGTTGACACATGTCAACACCTGGTTGGCCAGAATTAATAAATAGATTAATAAAGAGCGATTAAATAGTAAACAAGGTTATTTTAAATAGGTATAAAAACGAAAAACATAAATAATAAATTTATCTAAATTATGATATAATTACTTTTTATAAATAATAAATATTTTACGAAATATAAATATTATATTAGAAAATAGGTTTAAATAATACTCAATAAATAGGTTTTGGATTGTTAATTTAATCAATTAATAAATAGTATATCATTTTTATATTTTATTAATTATTAGGATAATAAATAAAGTATGTATGAGTTCTTGTAGATTTTAATAAAATTTTTTAAGTATATTAATAAATATGGATATAAGTGATGTAGTTCAAAATTACCTATAAATTAGGGGTTTTGATTTATTTAAAATAATAAATAAGATCCAAAAATTATGAAATAAATTAGGGTTAAAATACAAGGTCAAGAAAATAATTAGAAATTATAAAGTTATTAAAACAATAAATAATGTATGCTAAATAAAATAAAAAGCCCATAAACCCAATTATGGTTAGGTCCCAAAACCGACTTTTTGCAAACGGACTCCGATTTTAAATTTCATTAATTAGAGAATATTTTTTTATGAACTTTAAAGGTAAGTAGAGTGAAATTGGACTTCGTATGAGAAAGTTATGATGTTCCGAAGTTGAGATTTTGACAATTTATAAGTTGGATTTCTTGGTATTTATGCAAGGTATAAATTTTTAACTTATTATTATATTTTTCTATATATTTTTTAGAAATAACTAGGAAAAGAGTTTGGTGAAAATTGTGTTAATATGTATTAATTAAAAATCATTGAAGTTTTGATGTTTATTAGGTAAATAATGAAGAGTGTGTAAAGTGTAGAATTAATTATTTTTATTTGTTTTCTTCCTTATCTCCCCCAACTTATTTATTTGTCGACCAATCCATGCTGACTTGATCTCGGGGTTATGTTATAAATATATCTTTCAACTATATTTATTTAATAAGTCACGTTGTACATATACACATATCTACAATTTGCTTTATTTTTATTTTCTTTATTTTTATTCTTTTATTTATTTACATGTTTTAAAGCATAAAAGTGTATTTTTATTCATGATAGTGTTTTGTTAAAAATGGAAATTAATGAGTATTTACATGTATTTGTTAATGGTTTTAAGAGAAAATATGTAAAGAATGTTAATGAATCATAGATTCATCACTCTTAGAGTTGGGAGAAGGCCGTCTCAGATTTTGAGCTTTCGACTATGCACCGAGTTGGCATCTTGTTGGTGGGGTCATGCCCCTCAGGGCACGAATAATGTTCCTTTCTTGGAATGTGTGTGGCTTGGGTCAACCAGACAAGAGGTTGGCTATCATCTCTCTGCTATAGGATTAGAATGTTGATGTGGTTTTTTTGCTTGAGATGAAGATTGATTCGTGGGACAATGTCAGGGGGGGGGGGGTCGGTGTCAGGTCCTCGGCTCACAGACTTCAGGTCAGTACGAGCCGTTGGTAGAGCTAGGGAATCGTGGTGGCATGGGACATAAGTTTGTTTGAGATGGTTAAGGATTCGCTGTCGAAGTACTCTGAGTCCGTGTTGTTGCGCAATAAGGTGGACAAATCTATATGCAGCTTCCCTTCGGTATATGGCATCTCATGTGGATTGCTGAACGTGGTGGTCTGGGTTGAGCCGCGGTCCATTAGAGAGTGATTTGCAGGCGTTATGCGGGAGATTGGAGGTTTTTTTTAATGTCACACTTTTTAAGGATGATAGGCCACGTGGGAGGGGTGATCGTGACCCTAGCTCTGACCTCTTCACAGAGGTGGTTACAGAGCTGGGGCTCGAGGTGGCAGACGTAACAAACTACTAATGAATCTCCATATCATCACCTTTATTCTATCATTTTGGCAATAGAAAACCTAGCTAATGCATGTAAACAACAATATTTTGTACAACTTAACATCCTTAACTTATTCCATTTATTGTGTATAAAATACTATTTCTTATACCAAAATTATAGCATAAAGAAAAGAAAAGAAAAAGAATAAAATGCCAAATATATTTTATGACCCTAAACCCCGAGACCGAGGTATCTTGATGACTGGGTCGACATAGAATAAAGTATGGGGAGATAAGGGCCAAAACAAAATAAAAACTATTCTTTTATTCATCATTTATTCAATTTTAACATATATTTTATTATTTATTATTTACACCTCGAATAAAGAAATTTGTACATGAAAGTTGTAGATAATAATATATAGAAAAGTACAAAAGTGATCTCATACATAAATAATATACAATGTACTTTTTATATTCAAAATAAAAAGCCAAAATCTCAACTTACCACACCCATATCTCCTAAATAAAAACTCAAAATGTATAAAAATCACCTTTAATAGTATATAATTTTAATAAGCTATTTAATGAAGATGGTTTCATATTTTTTGGAGTTAAGGTGTGAAAGTTAGGTTTTGGATTGTATAGTTTACCTATATAAAATATTCATTTTATTTATGCTTTATAATTTTTATAATTTTATATAATTTTGTATATATTAGTTATACTATATGTACATAGTTATAATAGAACAAACTAAAAATAAATCACAAAACTGAATTAATGTACTAAAATACATAGATGAAATACCTATACTTATACCTATATAATATACACCTATATTTATTTAAGTGTAAATATTTTATAATAAAAATGAATTAAAAATATATTTATGTATATAAAAATAAATTATAGTTTTATAAAAAAAGAAAATAAAATAATAAAACTAAAATACAAAATAAAAATAAAATACCAAAAACATAGATTAATATATCTATAATATAACGATAAAAATAAACTTGTAATAAATAACCTCAAAAAATAAATAAAACTCATAATAAAAATCTTCCTAAAATATCAAAAAAATTATTTTATAAATTAAAATTAAATAAGTCATTCGTTATTTATTTTTGAATTAATTTTGATTTTTCCCTCTGATTTGTCTTTTTGTAGATGGCGTGGCCCAATCAGGCCACGCCATCCGTTGACCTCGAGTCAAGTCTCTGACCCCATGCCTAGAATACGTCAGAACAACTTTTGACCCCTTTTCTTGATTTTTTCCTCTACGATCCTTTCACCATTGGGCATCGATTCCTTCTATGTATTCGCTCTGCGATCACTGTACATACTCACGTGTATGATTTCTTTGTCAATGGGCCACTGAATCATCGTTGCACCTCTGACAACCTAGCTATACAAAACCACCCCTCTGACCTTCTTTCGATTTTGAATTGCTTTGGGCTTGATTTTAGATCCTATTTATGATCTCTAGATCGAGGTTTGTGACATGACGCTCTCCAACTCCTTGGCAGTACAGTTACGCAGTCCTTAGTCGACTTCCATCCACCTCCAGCGAAGCTTCACCATCGAGGTCAGCTTCCTTGGCTCCGACCAAGTTTGGTGTCCTTTCCTTGTTTTCTAGCGTAATTTTATTTTTTGGTTTAATCGAGTGCATTTGTTTTATGATTTAATTGCTTGTTTTATTATTTAATCCCTGATTCGTAGTTCGCCAGAGCGAACCTTTAACTCACCATGCCCGCTTGTTCAGACCACCTCAAATTCTTCCCTATCATTTCTCCTTCACCCCAGGCTTCTCTTTTCACTCAGATCCCTAGTGGATATGGAGATCCGTGTCTCACTGCCTCTGCTCGCCGGAGACACGTCTACCACACCTCTGCCGTCCGCCTACGCCAATAAGCCCCCAGATTCATCCTTGTGTTGTGCTTGATCATTCTACAGGTTCTATAGAGGATAAGGAGCCCTTGCGGAGCGTTTTTTAGCAAAGGAAGGTTCCTGAAGAACCTCACCTCCCTCAACCTTAGGAGCTCACCGGAGACCTTCTTAGGATTGCCCATGCCCACCTGTTGGTGCGCACGACTCTCCGGGAGCTTTTGCGCTTTGGGGGAGCCTCTGATCCTGCTGGAGGAGGGAGATGCTAGCGATTGAAGCTCAGATCGGGCTGAGTTCTTCCTTGCTCTTCCAGGGTAGGTCTCGATCGTCCAATCAAAGAGGAGTACTAGAAAGTCCAATAGTCGTTGAATGCACCTGTCAGTAACCGTTGATCTCCCACAGGATATCTAATCTTCCCTGTCAAGTCGAAACGGTATCACGTGCCCTCTGTCTAACAAGTGCCAAGTGAGAGGTGCTATGTCGTTGGATAAGCGCACGTCGGGGTAAACTTGCATATCTTAGCCCCCAGTTTTTGTCTTTAATTTTTGGTCATGTAATATAATTTACTAGTTAAAAACTTTTAGAAATTCTGCAAATAGACCCTTGATATTTTTACAATTACAATCAAGTCCATGCCAGCTCACCTCACGTGTGGTCCCTCTTGAGGTGGGCATTTTACACAGATACACCCATGACTTTTTGTATTTCTATTTGGTCCTTTAATTTTTTAATTATAGTGTTATATTTTTGGATCAATTGCAGAAAGCCCTCAAGCTTTATTTTAATTCCATATATACCCCTTCCAGTTTAGTAATTTTTGTGAGTTTCATCTATTTTCTAAAAATTATATGCGTGCTCCAAAAATTACAAAAAATAGGGTTAAGTTTCTAATTGCACACTTTCTTGTCATATTTTTGTATTTGCAATTTAAGAGTTTTTAGTATTTATTAAAAATCAAAATATCATAAAAAAGTCCCTATTTAGCTTAAAAACCCATAAAAAATATAAAAACATTTTGAAAAATTCCTTAAAAATATGTTTCATTTATTTAAGTATTTTGAACCTTAAGACCAAAAATCCATAAAAATATAAAAGAAAACTCAAAGAAATTAAAAACCCTAAAATCCTTTATAAAAATCTAAAAATATCATAAAACTCCCCAATTATGATTTTCTAATTTATAATTTTCCTTATATTATTATTTATCTATTAAAATTGATTTGAACAAAATTTGGATATTATTTTATATTTTTAATTTCCATTTCAATTCAGCATATTTATTTAATCCCTGATTTGGGATATTTTTTACTTTTAATTCCACAAAAAGTAGCTAAAATCCTTAAAGAATCACATAAAATAGTGAAAAATTATTTAAAACCTTAAAATATATAATTATGTAATTTTTGTTTATTTTTAGTTATATTTATATCTATGTTATCTTATATTGTATATATAGTCTTATATAAACTATTTTATTAATTTAAAAAGAAAAGGAAATTAAAATCAAGATATATATAGAAAGAAAATAAAAAATATAAAGTTAAAAACAAATTAAAATATATATTTTTTAAAAAAAAATAAAAATAAAAAATCCACAAAATACATAGACATCAAGAAGCACACATTTTGCCTTTACTTGCACCTTTCTCCCATTCGCTCCATGTGATCGACCTCTACATACTTGCACACTATACACATTTATTGTAGTGTTATAATAAATTTTAACTCCACATATTTTGCTTTTAATTGCTTAATTCTTATTCTGGGTCAATTATTGATTGAATCGGGGTTTCGTTTGAGGTCTTTTCGACAGTTGTTGATCTGCCTTGTGGATTGACAAGAACTCGCTAAATCCCTGTTATCAAATGGCACCGTTGCCAGGGAGCAAAGCTGTGTAGATTGGTTTTTACCTGTGTCTTCTTGCTTGTCTTTATTTTCTCCTTTATTTATTTTTTCATTTTATTTGATATCATCTATTGAGCTGTTTAACCACCTGCTTCTTGGTTGACTTTGTTGTGAGGTATAACGGATCGAGGGAGGCCCTCTTTGGAGTGCATGTGCATCCACGTGAAGCCGATTCAATGTTCTGACCTAACATCAACGGAGACTTAAAGAAATTGTGAAGACATGACCACTTTTATTTTATTGCATTTATTTTGTAATTTAAGTGAGAGAGAGACACTTTTATTGTAATATTCAGGACTATTCAGGACTCTTCCATACTTCACGAGGTTCAGTGGCTAAGGGATTGTTCCCTTGGTGGCCTCGTCGGTTCTGTTGCATTTTGCATCGCTTTTATTTTTCTTTGTTTTTTGATTTTATTTTTTCTTTATTTTGTATGATTGAGCCCTAGTTGTAGGATCTTCTTGTTGATAGATTAAGACCAAAAAGTTATATATATTTGCATGTACCTATAGTCTCGTGTTGACTTAGTCAAATTTTGAATTGCTCTTCACTTAGTGTCGAAACCGCACGTTGCGAGAGCCCTCTACAACAATTGCAGGACCCATTGTGGTGGCACCAAGGAGGCTCCAAGACAGGGCCCTTTGGTTCCTCTCTAAGTGTTCAGCATATTGTTCTTCATGCTAATAGTATATTCTCATTTAGGGTGATTTTATCGACTTTGCATTTTCATATAGATAGGTTTCGATTCTGCTTTGCATCCTTGCACAAAGAGATCTGGAGGCAAGGTGAGAAATTCTACTTAGCAAGCATCATTGATTTTGCCTCGCATTACTTTTCCAACTCTCTCCCTCTGATTTTGATCAGCTAGGTTGCTAAAATAATTATTCCTCACTAGGCTCATGCATTCTTATTAAAATTTCATAGAAGTGATAATCAATAAAATTGGGTATGCTATGCTTACTCGACCCTAATATAAATCAAAATGAAAGATCATTGTCTTAGGGAGAGTAACCCCCTCATTGTATTCGTTTCGATTTGCTCACATACACACTAAGGTTAGTGCCCCAATCCCATGCCTCCTAAGTGTTTGTGAAATTTTGTCTTTTCACCTAACTCTAAAACAAACAAGATAAAAAGAGTTAACTTTCACGGTCTTCACCGAGTTGAGTAGGTGAATTGATGGATTTGTTTTGTGTATAGTTGTTTGTGGTTGTTTGTTTGCATACTCGATCTCTCTGCGCATTTGCTCCCTTTTCTCACTTCTCTTGATTTGACTCTCATGTTCTCCTGATCATTTCCTTTTGCTTCAGAGATGGAAAACTGGAGTGAATTTTATCTGGACTTTTCAGATTCCTGGTTACCTTCAGCCAGTCCACCACCACTTTTCAAGGAGGACTTTGCTCTTGATTTTTATATATATTCGCCTCAGCCACAATTTCAGGCCTCGAACTTCTACCCACCACCATCACTCTCACACTACCCACCATATTGCACACCAAAGACTGATATGTTAGAATCAACTCTCATGGAGTCCACCTTTGACCAATTGACCCAGATGATGGAGCATATGAAACAAAGGATTGATGACCTTACTAGTATAAATAAGAACGACAATGCTGCTTTACCATTTGATGATATGGGTTTATTCGAGGTTTCTTATGAGAGCTTGCAATCACCAAAAATACAAAAAAAATGAGAAATTTTAAAAACACAAAAAATTTTGGGAGACATATTGTTGATTCAGACTATGAGGAAAGGGCACATCTGCAAGATCATTTGCCCACACACATTCACCTCATGTCCCCCCTTTGACCCCAAGGATGACACTGTACAGACTGCTATTAGTCTTCTTTATGTAGATGTTGATTCTGATTCCTCCCCTATACGGAGGAGATCCAAAATTTTAAAAAATGTTACTTGAACTGGATGTGGGGGAAACTATTCATGATATCATTGAGGCCCCACTTCGCCAGGCCATGACCCATTTATCTGCTCCTCAACCAAAGACGAGGAAGAGAAGGAGCGGATCTGAGCGTCATATCTTGACCGTGGCCACTGCCCACGCCATCACCCACCGCCCTTCTTCTAGGAAAGGGAACACTGCTACACCATTCATTAGATGCACTATCTCTGACTATTTATGTGATCCCACTCTCCATGATGGAGGTGCTTCAATTAGCATAATAACATTCTCATTGGTATAGTCTCTTCACTTAGGGCCTCTCAAAAAAGCAGGATGACCATTCAATTTGCTGATGGATCAATCAAGAGGCCGAAGGGTATTCTGGAGATTATTTTCATTTGGATTCAGGGAATGCGTTACACTGTTGATTTTGTTGTATTTACCATGGAGACCCCTACCATTGGGTGCATTCTCCAATTTTCCCGAGACGACCCTTTATCGCCTTTGCGAGAGTCGTTATTGATTATGGATTAGGAGAGATTCTCTTCCATCCTGATGATCGGAGCATTATGGCAATCATTGCACCTAGTGTCGACCGGAGACATGCACCTGATGTGACTACACCTACTTTAGCCGACCCTGAGGCCTATGACCCTTCTGCTGATATCAGATAGGTATGTTTTATAATCGCTGATGAGACCTGAGAATTCCTCCGCAGGGAGGAAGACTTGGAAAGCATAGACATTGGAGTTACCTCTTCTTGCGATTGGCGTTGTGATGATGATATCCGCAGAATTTACACGATTGATATCTTTGAGCGGAGGGTAGATATTATAGAGATTGATGAGCCTGAATTTGATTTGATTGCTTTTATAAATCAAATCATGACTTTAGACGATATTGATGATCCAATTGAGACCATAGAGGACGAACATGACCTTACTACATCCACTTTTGAGTTTGTCCCCTTTTGTTTTGACTTAGGAGAGGCTCGCCAGGACAGACCTAGCAACACTTCTTCCACTGACCAGTACGTACCTTCTTATCTTTGGATTGTTGAGGATCTTCACCATGTTGATCCTGATCAGTTTGTGTCAGCTGAGGACCCCGATGTCGACCTACACCTTGTTAGATCCATCCCTCAGCACTCCCACAAGAAGGCCCGTTTTTCTACCTTCTTGATCCTTTGTATATCCATATCTTTGTGCATTTGATTTCGTTTTCTTCCATCCATACACCATTTCTCTCATACACCCCGATGCACTTTGTCCTAAGTATAAGGGGATGGATGAGCCAAGTGTTCTTTCTTCATTCAGTTTCATCACTCTTGTTATTGCATATACTTAGTGCTATTTTACCTTAAGTATAGAAAGAGTTATGTGCACATTCTCTTCACATATTTTCTATTTTTCTTCGATCCTTTCTTCTTTCTTCATTTATGTTTTCTTTTTTTCTTCTTTTCGTTTTCATTTTTATTTTTCGACCAAAAAAGGTGCCATCCCTTTTTAACCGCTGATATACTTAGGATGCACTTTGTCCTAAGAATATGGTGATGTGCACCACAAGTTCTTTCATTCTTTGATCCCCTCCATTGTCTCCTCTTTTTGTATATACTTAGGGATATCTTACACTAAGTATAGCGGAAGATAGTTGATGAATGCAAAAATCGAGGTGTCTAAAAGGAGCCTCACAAGGCGAGGACTCAATCACTGTGACGACTCCTCAACAATTGCATTGAATCATCAATTGACCCACACAATGAACAAATCAAGCACAATAGTGTGAATCAAAAATTATTATACCCTACTAAATATGTATAGTGAGAAGAAAGTAGGGGTCAAACATAGGAAGCAAACACAAGATGTCTCTCAAATACATTAGCCAAAAGCTGGTTTTGTGGGTAAATAAATTTATATATTTTTTGTTATTTTATTTTATTTTATATTTTTGTATTTTCTTTTTCTTTTAATTATCTAATATAAGAACAAATAAGATTATATATACAAGAAGAGATAATACAACTATAAAAGAAATTAAAAATACTTAAAATACAGGAAATAAAATCTTTTTTGAATTTAAATATTTTTCTTCTATTTTTACGATTTTTTTAATGATTTTATCTCATTTTAATATATTTTTAAAGTAAAAAATACCCCAAATCAAGGATTTAATAATCTGCAATTAAAAATTGAAATGAAGATTAAAAATAGAAAAAAAGATCTAAAATTCTTCAAATCAATTTTAATATATAGGTAATAATATGGAGAAACTTATAAAATAGAAAATATATATTTGGAACTTTTTTGGAATTTTATAGATTTTTATAAAGGATTTTAGGGTTTTCAATTTTAAAGGTTTTCTTTTTCTATTTTTCTTAATATTTGGTCTGAAAACTCAAAATACTTAAATAGATAAAATATATTTTTGGGATTTTTTTTTCAAATTGAATTTATATTTTTATGGGTTTTTAAGCTTAATAGTGAATAATTGGACTATTTTTTATTTTTTATAGAAGTACCTAAAATCAAAATATTAAATTATAGCGTGAATCTACAACATGCTAGGCACCTACCCCTATTTTTGGAGAATTTTTTTAGCACAAACGTTATTTTTTAATAAATAGAGAAAACACAAAAATAGTTGAACTAGTAGGGCATATATATATGCAATTAAAATAAAGCCCATGGATGTAGATGTAATTTTCACAAGAAAATATATAATGGGAATTTAAAATTAATGGACTAAAAGAAAATACGAATACCCATGAGGGTATATCTGCAAAAACATCACCTCATGTGGGACGACACGTGAGGTGACGTGGACTGGACTCAGTTGCAAATACTGAAAGTTCAAGGGTTGTTTTGTAAGTTTTACAAAAATATATAAAAGGTGAAGGAATGTTTATAAATTAAATATTAAATACAAAAACAAGTTGAGCCTACGGTGCAAAATACCCAGCTAAGGTGCAGGAATGGATGGCTGATCTCGCTTCTCTTGCCACGTGTTCGCTCCTCCACTGCTGATGATGGTTTGCGCACAGATGGTCCATATTAGATCCCACGCAGGGGTTCTACAGCTCAGCAAGTGCATCGCATCCAATGACTGTTGGGCATCCTGGGTCTCCTCCTCGATAGGATGACAGATACCTCTCCTGGAAGATCAAGGAAGAACTCGCCATTGTCTGAGCTTCGATCACACGTAGCTTCCTCCTCCAGCAAGATCAGAAGCTCCTCTGAAGTGCAAAGGCTCCCTAGAAGTCGTGCGCACTAGCAGGTGGGCATGGATAAGCCCAAGAAGGTCTCCAGCGAGCTCTCGAGGTCGGAGAAGAATGGGATATGCAGGTGCCTTTGAGTCCCTCAGAAAGGCCCTACAACGATGCTCTTTCTCTCTATTTTCCATAGGGAATGGTCATTGCAAAAACTCCAGGGGGCTGGATAGAGTGGAGATGGGTCGCAACGGAGGTCTCCGACGAGAGGCGACGAAGGGGGACCGATAGTTTGTTCTGTGCAAGAACAAGTTGGTTGTTGGAGTGTGGGGCATGCAACAGGCGAAGGGGGGAGAAAATGGAGGTGGTCGTGGGTCAGAATGAGATTGGGTTACGGTGAAAGCAAGCGATGGAGCCGGATCTCCAATGGATGAGATATTTTTATTTTTGCAGAAAACAACGTGAAATCAAGCGGAATGGAATCCTAATCTAGGTTACTACTACCTACAAAATAAAAATTACTAAGGAAAGAGGAGCTTACTGACGTAGCACGACCTGAAGAAGAGCTTTTGGCAGAGAAGACAGTGACACTCCGGACATGCCTTGATTTGATGCCAACCAACACCCAAAGCGGTTGTCGAGGTTCATGATGTCACCATGAAGAAGGGCCACTCCTTAAAAATGGGGTTTCGTGGTGGAAGAGGGATCAAAATCAAAATTTTGATAGATGAGATATTATATACAGGTGGTGCCCGCATGATAGGGCTGGGATCGAGGCAAGAAGTTGATGAAGAAACTAACTTGTATCGATGATTGCATCGATCAAGAAAATATGGTGAATAATGGCCTAACATGAAGTCTATCAGAGCTAGAGGAGCAGGTTAGAGGAGTTGATCGAAGTCTACTCGCGGGGAGCTCTGGTTGGTCCACATGGACCAACCAGAAAAAATTGACCTGAAAATTATTCGTAAAATGTGTAATAAATGATAACTAATTTTATTAAATTAAAGTTATAAATTTAGAAATGATTATTATTTTCTATATTATTTTATTATGATTTTTATCTATTTTTTCAAGGTATTTAATTAAAAGTTAATTTTTAGGACTTCCTTTATAGGTATATTTACCTATGTTTTGAGACTTTTATTTTTATTTGTTATTATTAATAATATTAATTTATTTTATTATTTTATCCATTTACAACTTATTTTTATATATGTAAGTATATTTTATTATATTTTTCTGATGTAATATATACACTTAAATAAATTGGTATATTAAAAATATAGGTATTAGTATAGTTATTTCATCTACATATTATATATAATGTTTATTATTATAGTTTCAATATGTACATATACTATAAATAATATTTACAAAAATATAAAAACATAAAATTAGAAAAAAATAAAGAATAAATAGAATGATTATTTTATTTAGGTATATTGTACAATAGGGGTCCAAAACCTAACATTCACATCTTAACACCAAAAAATATGAAACCACCTTCATTAAATAGTTTATTAAAAGTTATACACAATTAAATATTATTTTTATACATTTTGAATTTTTATTTAAGAGATATGGGTCTAGGAAGTTGGGATTTTGGTTTTTATTTAGCGTATAACTTTTACACTATGTATTATTTTTGTATAAACTCAATTTTGTATTTTTCAATATATTATTATCTACAACTTTAATGCATGAAGTTTCTTCATTTGAGGTATAAAAGGTGGAAAATAAAATGAGTCCCAGAAATGCATTACTAATGAATTAAAGAATAGAGAATAATTGAATTTATTGGCCCTTATCTCCCCATACTTTATTCCTTGTCGACCCAGTCATCAAGATCCCTAGGTCTCAGGGTTTATATTCATAGAATACCATTGCCATTGTATTCTTTTTCATTTCTTTTCTTTATTCAAAAATATAGAAATAAAAATAATATTTTATACAGTATTTATTCAATAAAGAATGAATGTTAATTGTACAAATTAATGGTATTTACATGCATTAGCTAGGGTTTTTAAGACGAAGATGATAGAATAAAGGAGATGAAATGGTGATTCATCAAACCCCTATGCGTGCCTTTGCTAGACCCTTGCAAACACTTCTGCAATAAGTGCAAAAAAATAAAAATAAGGAAAAGAAAAAAAAAAGAAAGTGGATTAAATTTAATTTTCAAACATGGCTTCACAATATCAATGTTTGGGGCCTAAGTCGGACCTTTATAATTTTAGTGCAATCAGAACCTTATTGGGAATCAGATTTGAAACACAAAAGCCTTCGAGAATGCCAAAACTCTGCTCAAGTATCCTCAAAAGCCAGGTCAGGAAATTTTAACTCATACACAATCCCTTATGACTATGAGTCTCACCTATGCAGGGTGTATGATAGTGGCTCTTATCATCTGAAACGGCAAAGAGACTGGCTTCTCCACCATGACAACCCAATGATTCCTTAATCTAGCAACTCTTTCCTCGAGGAGTGGGGAATTGCCTTCTAAGTTCAAGTGACAACCAGATCAAGAGGAGGGGGTGAAGAGAAGAATGGATGGTAGACAGTGTAGCAACCTAGTGTAGTCAAGTCATCCAGCTGCATGCTCACATGATATGACTTTTAAGCTCAAGCTTTCTTATTGACTATACAAATATATACATTCCGATAGACATTTTTCTTTTAATCAGGCCTGCCCATTTTTTTTGGAGTTTTTGCTTCTCTCTTTTTATTGGAATACTTATATACAACACCATTTGCATAAGGAGTTTTTCCTCTTGAGCCAGTAGACTATCCCTCTTTAGAAGCATTATTGCAACCCACACTCTCCTATTTTTAGACATCTCTACTACTGGACGGGTTGGGACGTACTTCCCTCCTAGATGAGGACAAACGTTTCCACTTATGTACGTCTCATACCGGCAAATCGAATCCCCTCACCACTCCAACTGAGTTGAGACAAGTGAAAGGTGCAGGTGTCCAAGTACGGTCATTATCAACAAGAGCCGTACGTGTGCTCCGAAGTACTCTACTTAGGCTGTCAATACGACATTAAACCAAGTCTCATGATTCTCAAAGAATTAAGTCAACTAGACCTGAAGTACCTCAATTCCCGTTCCTATAAGGTTCTTTTGATTAGCTAGATTTAAGGTCCAACCAAGCTTCAATCTATGGATTTTACATATACCAGTTCAATTATCAAAGTCATTCCGAAAAAAGTGAATGCTATGCAAATGCTAAGTACAAAGTAGAAAATATTTTTATGATAGAATTTTCAAACCTTTAAACTTTTTGTGTATTTTTGAAAAAGTTTTTGCAATTTTTTATGCAATTTTACAAAAATATTTTACAAATGTTTCTTTAGATTCTTTGTTTTGGAAATGTTTTTTTGATTTTCGGAAACAATAAATTTTGGAAAAAAAAGGTAAAAATATTTACACGAAGACATATCTTATATTTACAAGAGATGGATTTTTAAGAATTATAAGGGATATGTGATCCTTTTTATATATGTGTATATATAGTTAATAAAGAATTTGATATGATGTATGTTCTCCTCTAACTTATTTGAAAATGATTCTCAAACAATTTTGAAATTATAGTATAAAATATATTTTACAAATATTTACACACATTTGAAAATTATTTTGCAAAGGTTTTTCAAATAATATATATATATATATATATTTCAAAAAAATTTGCAACCATTTTCCATACCATTTCCAAATCGTTTTTCAAACATTTTTATTTCACACAAAGAAAAGAAACTTTTACAAACAAAATATTTTTCAAAGGTTGAAAACATTTTACAAAATATTTTTCAAACAACTTTCAAAAGACTTTTCCAATAGATTTTCAAACTATTTTTAAAACATTTTGTAAAACATTACCTGATTTATTAATAAATATATACACAAAGAATTTGTGGAATAATCAACATCCTTCTACTAAGTGAATTTAATGAATTTAAGAGTATATATAAAGTATTTTAGATAGTAACTTTGTCCATAATATTGAAAATATGAAAGTACAAGTTATGGCTAAAGTATATACGCAATATATACGACCCCCTTATACTTAGATTGAGCTATGTCCACATAGATCAGAGAGAAAAAGAAAGGACATAATACGTATTGAGTATAGAAAAGTATAAAGAGTAAACGAATAAGGAATGAATGAACGAATGAGAAGTCGACCACCCCCTATACTTAGGATCAAATAATCCTAAGTGTAGTAGATTGTACACAAGTTAGGGAGGGTCAAGGGTGGGAATGAATAAATCACAACTCGGACTGGGTCTCTAAGAATACTTAGCGTAAAATATCCCTAAGTATAGAAAATAAGAGGAGACAATGGAGGGGATCAGAGAATTGAACAACTCGGGGTGAACACCCTCGTATACTTAGGACATAGTACGCCCTACGTATAACAATGATGAAGGGGGTGACTCCTTTTTAGAAGAAAAAGAAACTAAAGAAGAAAAGAAGAAAAATCATTCCAAAATGTTTTGGTTTGCTTTGTCTTCTACTGCAACCATGGAAGTATACAACTCATCATCATAAATCACTTGGATTGAGTCAAGGACAAACAGAAATGTGTTATGTTAAAGATATATTTTCAGAAGCTGTCCATTGACCATAAATGGCTGTGCATCTGCTAGTAAACCAGATATCATCATACTTTCGTTGTCACGAACATTCCTTACTATAGAATGCCCTACCCATCTACTCTTCAGCTTTCCTGGAAAGACCTTCAATTTAGCATCAAACAACCACACCTTCTTACCTGGCTCACCGGACTTGTTGCGTATATGCTTGTCGTGCCACTTTTTTTTGGACTTCTCCTGTACATCGGGCTTTTGTCATATCCATAATCTATGAATTCCAATAATCTGTTCTGATCCACTTTTCGGTTTTCCCCTGCTTTCAAAAAGTAAAAATTACAGATGTTGATGGAACATCGAGATTTATGTATCAGCTTAATAGATAGATGACATGGCTTACCATAAACAAGGCGGTAGGGAGACATTCCTAATGGTGAATTTTGCACGGTTCTGTAAGTCCAAAGAGCCAAATCAAGTAGTTGTGACCCATTCTTTCAATCTGGATGCACAAGCTTCTGCAGGATGGTCTTTATCTCCCTGTTTGAACATTCAACTAAGCCATTGGACAGTGGGTGGTGCGGTGAAGAGACATGATGTTCGATGCAAAATTCTTGAGTTAACTTCTTCATCTCTCTATTGAAGAAATGGCTACCCCCATCTGATATTATAATTTTGGGAATCTCGAAATGTGCAACGATGTGAGCATTTAAGAATCGACAAACAGTCTGATTGTCGGTGGTTCAAGCGGGAATAACCTCCTCCCAGCAACTCGCATAGTCGACATCAAGCAAAATATATTTGTGGCACTGTATATTCAGAAATGGGCCCATAAAGTCGATGCCCCAAGCATCGAATATGTCAGATATCTGAATGAACTTCATAGGCATCGTATCTCTCATTCCCATGGAGCAAGCCATCTTTTGGAAGTCAGTGTAATGCTTGACATAATCTTTTGCATCCTTGAATAATGTAGGACAACAAAAGCCACTCTGAAGAACTTTTGATGCCGTTCATTTGACTGAATGGTGTCCTCTTGATTCCTTATCATGACAAAGGGCAAGGAGACTTGTATCTTCCTCATGAGGAATAAACCTCCTCCAAATGCAATATGCCCCCTCACAGAATAGATATGGATCCTCCCACTGGTAAAAATGGATCTTAGACAAAAATTTGTCTACTTTCAGCTTCGGCCCATGTTGTGGAGTTCTCTTGGATATAAAATAGTTCACAATATCAACATACCAGGGGAGCGAGGTG
This sequence comes from Ottelia alismoides, assembly GCA_037367405.1. Classification (NCBI taxonomy): domain Eukaryota; kingdom Viridiplantae; phylum Streptophyta; class Magnoliopsida; order Alismatales; family Hydrocharitaceae; genus Ottelia; species Ottelia alismoides. The sequence goes on from JAZKJV010004688.1 coordinate 826,262, forward strand.
ACTGATAGAATTGCCTCATCTGAAAAGGTCTCTGCGATTGGTTGCAAGTCTGGCTCAAGAGATTCTAGCTCAGGAAGTCAGAACAAGCGGTAGGCCACCACATTCTTAACTCCAGATTTATCATGAATTTCAAGGTCTAACTCTTGGAGGAGAAGGATCCACCGTATGAGATGTGGTTTGGCATCCTTCTTCTGTTGTAAATACCAGATGACCAAGTGATCCGTATATATGATGACCTTGGACCCAAGGAGATGAGATCTAAACTTTTCCAAGGCAAAAACTACCGTTATATGCTCCTTCTCAATGACTGTGTATTTCTTTGAGCTTCATCGAGCCTTCGGCTACCATAGTGAATAGCAAATGGGATATTATCTTTCCTTTATCCAAGAACGACACAATGGCATAATCTGACGCATCTGTCATTATCTCGAACGGTTGCATCCAAATCGGCGGCTGCAAGATAGGGGCCAGAGTGATAAGTTCTTTCAACTGATCAAAGGCAAGGAGCACAAGGTCATGAATAATGAAATCATTCTCCTTACCTAGCAGCTCGGTCAACGATTTGACTAACTTACTAAAATCTTTGTTAAACTGTCGGTAGAAACTGACATGGCCCAAGAACGACCTGACTTGCTTGATAGTTGTAGGCGGCTCTAGTTTGAAAATCACCTCCACCTTGGTTGGGTCAACCTTTATACCACATTTAGATACAACATGACCCACTACAATCCCTTCAGTCACAATGAAGTTGCTCTTCTCCCATGAGAGCACTAGATTTACATCGCAACACCTCCTAAGAACTCAATCTAAGTAATCAAGGCATTGATCAAATGATTCCCCGTAGATCAAAAAATCATCCTTGAAAACATCAAGAAAATTGCCCACCATGTCGGCGAAAATTGCAAGCATACACCTCTAAAATGTGGTTAGGGCATTACATAGCCCAAGTGACATACGTCTAAAGGCGTATGTACCAAGTGGGTAGGTGAAAAGGGTCTTCTCTAGATCTTCAGGAGCTATATCTACTTGATTGTACCCAGAATACCCATACAAGAAGCAAAAATATTCCTTGATGGCCATTCTCTCAAGGATCTGGTCGATGAAGGATAATGGAAAATGGTCCTTCTCGGTTGTTGTTTAACCCAAAAATCGCAGAGGTCGTGTCGGTTCACAAGGCGAACCAACAGTCGTTGAGTTGACCTCTAGCGAAATCCTGGATTAAAACAACAATTAACCCACAACAGAAATCAAGCAATGAAAAGTGGTGCAGAGTTAAAATTTATTATAACTCTACAACAAATATGTGTATAGGTGCAAGTATGTGTAGAGGTCGAACATAGGCAGCAGACAGGTAGAACGTGGCAAAATGCTCAAAATGTGTGAATGTGAATACTTGTCTACTTACGCTATTTTTTGTGGGTTTTTGATATTGTATTTTTTTATTTAATTTTTGATTTTATATTTTTATATTTTGATTTTTAATTTTCTGATTTTATATTTTCTTTTTATATTTTATATTTTTTTATATTTTCTTTTCTATAAAATACTGTCTAAAACTATATAGAATATATAAATATAGGAGAGATGAGAGAGAGATAAAAAGAAGTAAAAATACTCAAAATTAGGGAAATAAAGTGTTTTTGTGCTTTTTTATTTTTCTAATGTTTTTGTGATTTTTCTGGATTTTTCTTAATTTTTTGATACTTGTAAAAGTAAAAATACTAGAAAACATTGAACTAGGTTGCTGGCTGAAATTAAAATGAAGATGAAAAATATCAATCAGTGTTTAAAATTCCTTAAATTAATTTTACTTGAAAGATAATGAATCAGAGAAGATACAAAAACAGAAATTGCATTTTTATATTTTTGTAGAATTTTTAAGATTTTTAGAAAGCTTTTTGGAATTTTATAATTTTTAGGAGTTTTCTTTTGTATTTTTTAGTTATTTTTGGTCTGGAGCTAAAAGATACTAAAAGACACAAAATATATTTTTTTGGGAATTTTCTGAGTGTGTTTTTATATTTTTTTTTATGTATTTTCTAATGCAAACAGTGCAAAAAATGCTTGTTTTTTATTTTTAAATAATATTAAAAAGCAATAAAAATATAAAATAAAAATAGGGCGAGAATCTATAATGTAGTAGGAGCTTAAGATATTTTTTTGGGAATTTTTGGGGTTTTATAAATGCATGCAATAAATAAAAGAAACATAAAGAAAATATAAGCTGGCAGGGGTATTTTAGTAATATTGGAAAAGTCCAGGGGCCAGAATATAAAATTTCCACAAAAATTATAACTAATCAAAAACCTTCTGGATCAATCACAAATAGCCAAAACTCCAAGGGTGTCTTCGCAAAATTCCCAAAGCCACGTGTGCGGGGCACGTAACAGGTAGGGACTGAAAAGCAATTAATGAAACACTGGAGGGCTAAGTTGACATTTCACCAAATATTAAACCGTTTCTGGAATGGTCTAGGACTACACATAAATACATAAAATGTCAGGCCCTTGGCTGCAAAATAGCCAAGCGCACGTGCTCGCGCACGTGCGCCTCGCTGGGAAGGGCTCGACTGCAATTAAACGAAGGCCGAGGGTCTACTAATAAAATTTACAAAAATAATAACACTACAAAGGAAAGTTTTGGTCCCGATATTAAAATACAAAACTCGCTAGGAGAAGGAATGCAAAATACCCTCAGCTGGGCTGATCTGACGGTGGGAAGTCTCCCACTTATCCACGTGTCAAGCTGTGGCAAACCAAGGATGGTTCACCCGCAATGGTCCAGATTAAATAGTCGATGAAGATCGGACGGTGCGCGGCTGCGAGATCCAACAGCGTCAGGGTGCGTGGGAAGAACACCGGGGATCGGACGGCGTTGGGCTTCTCAGGAAGAACAGGGCCGAAGCTCGGTACCTCCGAGCTTCGATCGGCAAGGGCGTGCGCTCCAGACCTCCAACCTGGCAGTAAAAATCTCCACACGCTTCCTGGAGAGTTCCTCGAATGACCGACGATGTCAAAATGGCGGGGGAAGCGCTGGTGGGCCACCGAGGAGTCGAGGAGGAGTTGCGGCCCCATGTACCTTGTGTTCAACAACAATCGGCCCCCAAATGGGGGTCTTAAGCCTCCAGGCCCTACAAGTAAACTCAGATGATGAAATAAGGGTTCTAGGGGCTCAGGCAGACTGGTGATGGATGAAGGAATGCCAGGCAGAGGTTTCACCGGAGCGGGGCTCCGACGAAACCAAATGAGCACGAGCGAGGCGAAAATATGCGCTAAAATCAAATGAAAATACAAGCGGCATATGCAGCAATCGAAACTAATAAGAAAATGGAGCAAAAACACCTCAAGATGACCGGAAAGCCATGAGATAAACCTCAACACCGAAGGACAACGGAGGTGGTGGAAGCTCCTCCCCGACCGCCTAACCTCGCCACTCGATGGTCGGAGAGATCGCTGTCACCTCTCTCAATCCTGGGCCAGCAGGAGCGAAGCTAGAATGGTCAAAGAAGGGGTTCAAATTCGAAAATGGAGGTGACGGGGCTTTTTGAAACATGGTGGAGATGGCTCAAAGATCAAGGCGTGTCGGGCGAATGAGGAGGATCTTGGAAGATCTAATAGGTTGGCGTGGATCCTGGTGATACAGTGAGCAATTCTTATGATGGTACCCTCCTTCCTCGAGCAACAGTTAGATGGCGAAAAAATCGAGAAAAGAGGGTCACGGGATGTTCTGACAGGGGGCGTAGGGCTAGGACCAGGGAGTTGACGGGCGGGTCAACTTCCCAAGCCACCTGGTTGGTCCACGTGGACCAACCAGGAAAATCCCTGAAAAAAATATTTATATATTAGTTTAAAAATAGTAAATGATTTATTTAATTTTAGGTTATTTAATAAAAAATGCTTGTTATTTTATAAATTATTTTATTACGATTTTTTTTATTCTTTAGAGGTTAATAATTACAAGTTACCATTTATACCCTTTATAGGTTTCTATATCTATATATTTTATTAAATTATATTTATTTTGTATATTTAATTTATTTATTTTTGTTTATTATTTTGTAAATTTATAAAGTATTTTTATACACTTAAAAGTATTTTTATTTTATTTTTATGAAGTGGTTTGGATATTTAATAAAATAGAAATAGTAATTACATAGGTATGTATATAGGTATTATACCTAGGTATTATATTACAAGTATTTTATTTTTATATTTTATTTGTGTTTTTATTCTGATTTTAATGTACATACTTATTAAAAATAATATTTACAAAATAAAAATATAAAATTATAAAAATAATGAATAAATAATAAATGAATATTTTAATCTGTACAAGTATACAATAAGTGTCCAAAACTCAACTTTCAAATCATAGCTCCGACAAATGCTAAACCATCGCCATTAAATAGCTTATTTTAAATTATATACAATTAAAGGTGAGTTTTATGCATTTGGAGTTTTTATTTGGGAGATACAGGTCTGGGAAGTTGGGATTCTGGGATTTTATTCAGATCATAACTTTTTATTTGTATATGAGTTTTAGGTGAAATCAATTTTGTATTTTTCTATATGAAATTATCTACAACTTTTATGTTCAAAGTTTCTTTATTTGATGTATAAAAAGTGGGACTAAAAATAGGTCCCAAAACGAATAAAGAATGGGTAAAACAAAAGGTATTTTTATTGTATTTCGGCCCTTATCTCCCCCTACTTTATTCCTTGTCAACCTAGTCACCAAGATGCCTAGGTCTCAGGGTTTCGGGTCATAAAATATTTACAATATTTTATTCTTTTTCTTTTCTTTTCTTTATTCTATAAATTTGGCATTAAAAACCGCATTTTATACACTATTTACACAAATATGCATGGATGATAAAATGCATGAATTAACTGCTTTTCTACGCATTTACTAGGGTTTTTAAGGCCAAAATGATAGAATAAAGATGATGAAACGTAGATTCATCATCTCCCTATACTTGCCTTTGCTAGTCCCTCGCAAACACTTATGCAATAAGTGCAGAAAAGAAAAACAAAGAAAAGAAAAAGAAGAAAGATGGAATAAGTTTAATAGTCAAACTTGTCTTCACAAAATCAAAGTTTGGAGCTTAAGTCAGACCTTTGGAGTTTTAGTGCGGTCAGAACCTTAAGGAGAGCCAGATTTGAAATCCAACAGTCCCTGAGAATCCCAATACTCTTTTCAAGTCTCCTCAATAGCCAAGTCAGAAATATTTCAACTCATACGGAAACCCTTAGGACTATGAATCTGACTTGTACAGTGTAAGTGATAGTGGCTCACCCCAACTTGAATGACAAAGAGACTGACTTCTCCAGCATGACAACCCAATGATTCCCCAATCCAATAACTCCTTCCTCGAGGAGCGGGATATTCCCTTCTAAGTTCAAGTGGCAACCAGCTCAAGAGGAGGGGGTGAAGAGAAGAATGGACGGTAGCCAGTGTAGCTACCTATCCTAGGATGCAAGACCAGTGTAGTCAAGTCATCCAGCTGCAGGCTCACATGATTTGACTTTGGAACTCAAGCTTGCTTATTGACTTTACAACATACTTTTGCAGGCATTTTATTTTTGTACAGGATTGTCTCTTTTTTTTTTGAAATACTATTCACAACAGCATTTACATAAGGAGTTTTTACTCTTGAGCCAAAAGACTATCCCTCTTTTGAAGCTTTATTGCAACCCACACTCTCTTGTCTTTAGAAATCCTCATCACTGGACGGGTTGGGGTGCACTTTCCTACCTAGAGGAGGATAAGTGTTTCCACTTGTGTGCGTCTCATACCGGCAAATACAATCCCCTCACCACTCTAACAGAGTCGAGCCATGTGAAAGGTGCAGGTGTCCAAGTTAGGTCATTATCAACAAGAATCGTGTGTGTGTTCCGAAATACTCTACCTAGGCAGTCAAGCATCCATTGAACCAAGTCTCGTGATCCTCAAAGAATGAAGTCAACTAGACCTGAAGTACCTCAAATCCAGTTCCTATAAGGTTCCTATTATTAGGTAGATTTTAAGGTCCAATCAAGATCCAATCTCCGGATTTTGTTTAGACTTGTTCAACAATCAAACTCAATCCAAAAAATGCTCATGCTATGCAAATGATATGCAGAATGCAGAAAATATTTTTGTGATGCAATTTTCAAGATTTTGAACTTTTTATGGGTTTTTGAAAAGATGATGATGCACATGCATTTTTTTGTATTTTTCAAAAAGATTTTTCAAATGTTTTTGGATTTTAGTTTTGCAAATGTTTTTGGGATTTGTGAAAACAAAAAGATTTGGCTAAAAGCTGGGTACAAATATTTACACGGGGATGCTTCTTATATTTATAAGAAGTGGATTTTAAGAATTTACAAGGGTAAGTGATCAATTTTTTATACGTACATAGAGTGAATTTTGGTAAAATGTATGTATTCCTCAAACTTATTTAACACAGGTTTTTCAAACTATTTTGAAAACTATAGTCCAAAATAATTTTTACAAACATTTTGCAAACATGTACACAGATTTGAAAATCGTTTTACACAGGTTTTCCAAATAGTATATAAAGATTTTTCACATATTTTTACAACCATTTTTCAAACCGTTTGCAAACAATTTTTCAAATATTTTATCTCACACGAAGAAAATAAACTTTACAAACCAAAATGTTTTTTACAAAGGTTGAAAACATGTAACAAAATGTTTTCCAAATAGTTTTCAAAAGATTTTCACAAGGATTTTAAAACTATTTTTCAAACATTTTGCAAAAAACATTTTCACCTGATTTATTAATCAGTACATACAAAAAGAATTTGATGAATAATAACATCTTTTTATTAGGGTTTTTAATGAATTTTAAAGAATTGTTAGCCATAATTATTAAGAAAATACGAAATATATGACTTAGCTTGAGTATATATGACCCCCTATACTTAGTATATACATAGTATATATGACCCCCTATACTTAGCTTGAGCTATGTCCTCATAGAACAGAGAGAAAAAGAGAAGACATGACTCGTACAGAGTATAGGAAAAGTCTAAAGAATAAATAAAGAAATGAATGAACGAATGAGAAGTTGACCGTCCCCCCTATACTTTGGATCAAATAATCCTAAGTATAGCAGATTGTACACAAAGCAGGGAGGGTCAAGGGTGGGAATGAACATATCGTACTCAGATTGTCTCCCCCTATACTTAGGGTAAGATATCCCTAAGTATAGACAAGAAGAGGAGACAATGGGGAGGATCAAAATAAATGAAAACTCAGGGTGCACACCCCCCTATACTTAAGACAAAGTGTGTCCAAAGTATAGAAGACTGACAATAAGGGGCAGCAACTTTTAGATACAAAAAGAAGATAGAAAAGGAAAAGAAGAAAAGAAGAAAAGAAGAAAAGAGATGAAAGTGGAAGAAAAGATCGTGAGGATGTACACACCACTCCCCCTGTACTTAGGGTAAAAGAAGCCCTAAGTATAGGCGACAACAGGAGTAATGAAACGGAACGATGAATGAACACTCGGCTCGTCCACCCCCCTATACTTAGGACAAAGTATGTCCTAAGCAAGGCAAACACGAGAATGGGTGGATGAGCAATATGGAAGATAGACAGAGATACGTGAGTGAGAATATACAACAGAGATAGATGTATAGATGATAAAGAAGGTTGAAAGCGAACCTTCTTGCGGGACCGCTGAGGAATGGATCTGGTATGGTGCACGTCGACATCGGGGTCCTCAGATGACACAAACCGATCAGGGTTGACAGGATGACGGTCCTCATGGGCCCTAGGGTGTGAAGGCACAGACGGATTAGTGAAAGAAGTACGACTAGGTCCGGCCTTGGGAGTCTCGCTAGTATCAAAGTGAAAAGGGACGAACTCATCATCATTGGAAGAAGTGTAATCAATGTCATCCTGCGAGGTCTCGTCCAGGTCAAAACCACAAGGAACGAACTCATCAGTGGAAGTAGTCGAACTCTGTTCGTCATCAATAATCTCAACTGGATCATCTTTCTCATCAAAAGGACCGAATTCCCGAATAAAAGCAATCAAATCAAATTCGGCCTTTGTCTTATCTGACTCAACGTACACAGGAGCGGACCCATCTGTGAAAGTAGTCGAGTCATGTCCGTTATGTCTAGTCTCTACATCTGCCCTCTGCTCAATGGTGTCGATCATGTAGATCCCGCAGATGTCATCAACACAACGACAAGTCCCCGAAGAAGGAACTTCGAGGTCCATGCTTTCCAAGTCTTCCTCCACAGGGAGGAATTCTCGGGTCTCCGTGGAATCCAAAGAACAGCAAAATTCTCTGATAGTATCATCAAGGTCATGGTCCTCGAGGTCAGCCAAGATAGGTGTGGTCGCATCAGGTGCAGGTCTCTGGTCAAAGGTGGGTGCGGTGATCAACACTTCGTTCTCGTCAATAGGATGGAAGCAAATCTCTCCTGATCTGTAGTCAATAACGACCCTCACAGAGGCGAGGAACGGTCATCCCATGATGATTGGAGAGTGCTCCCCAGTGAAGGTCTCCATGGGCAATACGACAAAGTCAACGTGATAGCTCATGCCCTGAATCGAAATGACCGCGTTTTCTAGTATACCCTTCGGCATCTTTATTGATCCATCAGCAAACTGTACGATCATCCTGGTTTTCTTTAGAGGCCCTAAGTGAAGAGACTGTACCAGCGAGAAGGATATGATGCTAATAGACGCACCACCATCTAGGAGAGTGTGATCACATGTGTGGTTAGAGATGGTGCATCTAATGAAAGGTGTGGCAGTGTTCTTTTTCCTAGGAATGGAACGGTGTGTGATAGCGTGGGCAGTGGCCATGGTCAGAATGTGATGCTCAGATCTCCTCCTCCGCTTTCTCTTCTTATCAGGAGCAGATAATTGGTTCATGGCCTGCTGAAGTGGGGCACGGATGATCTCATGAATAGTGTCCACCACTTCAGATTTAGTTAACAATTTTTTTAATTTTTGGACCTCCTCCATACAAGGGAGGAAGTCGGAATCAGCATATACACGAGGCATGCCAAGAGCAGTTTGTACAGCGGCATCCTCGGGGTCAGAGGTGGGACAGAGTGTGAATGTGTGTGGATAAAGGATCTGGCAAATGGACGCTCACCTCACAGTCCGACTCGATAAAAGGTCTCCCGAACTCTTTTTGGATTTTTAATTTTTTCTCATTTTTTTTGTATTTTGGGCGATTGCAAGCTCTCATGGAAATCCTCGAGTGAACCCATATCATCAAATGGTGGAATATTATGGTCTCTCTTATTGATACTAGTGAGGTGATCAATCCTCTGTCTCATATGATCCATCATCTGGGTCAAGTGCTCAAGGGTGGACTCCATGAAAGGTGACTCCAACAGATCAGTCTCGGGTGGATGTGAAGGTGGAGAATACTGAGGTGGTGGTGGGTGTGGGTAGAAGTCCGAGGTCTGATACTGCGGCTGAGGCGGATATGTACAAAAGTCAGGAGCAAGGTCCTCATGGAAAAAAGGAGGTGAACCGGCTGGAGTGAACGAAGGATCCGCAAAGTCCGGATAAAATACGCTCCAGGGGTCCATCTCGAAACAAGAAAAAAATTATAGTCGGGAGAGCACGATGGTCAAATCAAGAGAAGCGAGAAAAAGGCGCAAATGTGTAGAGATGATCTAGAACACACACAAGCAAGCACACACAAAAATGAAAATAATACAAACCCTCAATTCACCTACTCAAGTCGGTAGAGACCGTAAAATGCGGTCTTTTTATCTTGTCTATTTTAGAGTTAGGTGAGAAGTCAAAGATTTGCACACACACTTAGGGGGCTGAATGGGATTTGGGCTCTATCCTTAGTGTGTGCGCGGGCAATGTAAAACGAAGACAATGAGGGGATTACTCGCCTCAAGACAATATTTTCATTTTTGATTGATTTTAGGGTCAAGTAATGTTAACAGTCCCAATTTTATTTGTTATCACCTTTTTTTGGAATTTCAGTAAAAATGCACGAGCCTAACGAGGAGTTAATTTCACTTAGCACCTTGGTTGTCAAAATCAGAGGTAGAGAGACGGAAAAGCAATGCAAGCGGCAAAACGATGATGTATGCTAAAGCGTAAATGCTCACCTTGCCTCCAGCACTCTACACACAAAGATGCTCAGCAGAATTGAAACCTATCTATATGCAAATGCAAGCCGATGAAATCGCCCTAAGTTCAGAAATTGCTATTAGAGTGAAGAACCACAAGTCGGTCACCAATCTTCAATCCAGGAGTCCGGTCTAGACTCACCACTCCTCCTCTCGACACATCGAGTTCAGGAGCAACGCTTGGCAGGGTGGGCTCGCGGCACGAAGGCTCGAAGAAGATGAGGAGACTGTTTAAAGATTTGAACTAAGTCCAAAGCGCACTATAGGTATATGCAATGGTTATTAGTGTGTTTAGACCTAATGCTATTGCCAAGCAAATCCTACAACTAAGGGCTCAATAACACAAAAGAAATAAAACAAAATCGAAAAACAAAATGAAGAATGCGAAGAAAACCGACAAAACTGCGGTGAGCCCCCAAGTGAACAATTCCTTGAAAATTAGGCCTGAGTGTCCAAAGTTTGGGGGTACCTGTATTATTACAACAATAGGTCTCTCTCTCACACAAAAATTACACAAGTAAATAAATGCAATAAAATGAAAGCTTAGGAATCGTCTTCAAAATTCCCTCAAGTCCGCCTTAGTGCGAAGCCAAAGCCGCCTCATGTGGTTGCACGAGCGCTCCTAGAAAGGAGTGCCTCCCTCTATCCACGTACCTCGCACAAAGTCAAACAAGAGGGTGGTTAGACAATTCAAATGATAATCAAAATAAGGAAAATAAAAGAGCGAAAAGAAAAATCGTGAAACAGACAAACAATCACAGCACAAAAAAAAAGCTGAACTAAGCGTTGTTGCTCCCCGGTAATGACGCCATTTGTTTAACCCAGAAATCGCAGAGGTCATGTCGATTCACAAGGCGAACCAACAGTCGCTGAGTTGACCTCTAGCGAAATCCTGGATTAAAACAACAATTAACCCACAACAGAAATCAAGCAATGAAAAGTGGTGTGAAGTTAAAATTTATTATAACTCTACAATAAAGATGTGTATAGGTGTAAGTATGTGTAGAGGTCGAACACAGGGAGCAGACAGGTAGAACGAGGCAAAATGCTCAAAATATGTGAATGTGAATACTTGTCTACTTACGCCATTTTTTGTGAGTTTTTGATTTTGTATTTTTTATTTAATTTTTGATTTTATATTTTTATATTTTGTTTTTAAATTTTCTGATTTTATATTTTCTTTTTATATTTTATATTTTTTTATATTTTCTTTTCTATAAAATACTATCTAAAACTATATAGAATATATAAATATAAGAGAGATGAGAGAGATAAAATGAAGTAAAAATACTCAAAATTAGGGAAATAAAGTGTTTTTGTGCTTTTTTGTATTTTTCTAATGTTTTTGTTATTTTTCTGGATTTTTCCTAATTTTTTTGATATTTGTAAAAGTAAAAATACTAGAAAACAGTGAACTAGGTTGCTGGCTGAAATTAAAATGAAGATGAAAAATATCAGTCACTGTCCAAAATTCCTTAATTTAATTTTAGATGAAAGATAATGAATCAGAGAAGATACAGAAACTGAAATTGCATTTTTAAGATTTTTGTAGAATTTTTAAGGTTTTTAGGAATCTTTTTGGGGTTTTATAATTTTTAGGAGTTTTCTTTTGTATTTTTTAGTGATTTTGGTCTGAAGCTAAAAGATACTAAAATACACAAAATATTTTTTTTGGGAATTTTCTAAGGTGTTTTTATAATTTTTTATGAATTTTCTAATGTAAACAGTACATAAAATGCTTGTTTTTTATTTTTAATAAATATTAAAATGCAATAAAAATATAAAATAAAATCAGGGCGAGAATCTATAATGTAGCAGGAGCTTAAGCTAATTTTTTGGGAATTTTTGGAGTTTGAGAAGTGCATGCAATAAATAAAAGAAACATAAAGAAAATACAAACTGGCAGGGGTATTTTAGTAATATTGAAAAAGTCCAGGGGCCAGAATATAAAATTTCCACAAAAATTATAACTAATCAAAAACCTTCTAGATCAATCACAAATAGCCAAAACTCCAAGGGTGTCTTCGCAAAATTCTCAAAGCCACGTGCACGGGGCACGCGATATGCAGGGATTGAAAAGCAATTAATGAAACACTGGAGGGCTATGTTTACATTTCACTAAAATATTAAAACGTTTTTGGAATGTTCTAGGACTACTCAGAAATACATAAAATGCCATGCCCTTGGCTGCAAAATAGCCAAGCGCACGTGCTCGCGCACGTGTGCCTCGTTGGGAAGGGCTCGACTGCAATTAAACGAAGGCCGAGGGTCTACTAATAAAATTTACAAAAATAATAACACTGCAAAGGAAAGTTTTGGTCCCAATATTAAAATACAAAACTCGCTAGGAGAAGGAATGTAAAATACCCTCAACTGGGTCGATCTGATGGTGGGAAGTCTTCCACTTATCCACGTATCAAGCTGTGGCACGTCGAGGACGGTTCGCCCGCAACGATCCAGATTAAATAGTCGATGAAGATCGGATGGTGCGCGGCTGTGAGATCCAACGACGTCAGGGTGCGTGGGAAGAACACCGGGGATCGGACGGCTCTGGGCTTCTCAGGAAGAACATGGCCGAAGCTTGGTCCCTCCGAGCATCGATCGGCAAGGGCGAGCGCTCCAGACCTCCAACCCGGTAGCAAAAATCTCCACATGCTTCCTGGAGAGTTCCTCGAATGATCGGCATCGTCAAAAAGGTGGGCGAAGCGCCGGTGGGCCACCGAGGAGTCGAGGAGGAGTTGTGGCCCCAGGTACCTTGTGTTCAACAACAATCGGCCCCCAAATGGGGTCTTAAGCATCCAGGCCCTGCAAGTAAACTCAGACGACGAAATAAGGGTCCTAGGGGCTCAAGCAGACTGGTGATGGATGAAGTAATGTTGGGCAGAGGTTTCTCCAGAGCGGGGCTCCGGCGAACCCAAATGAGCACGAGCGAGGCGAAAATATGCGCTAAAATCAAAGGAAAATTCAAGCGGCATATGCAGCAATCGAAACTAATAAGAAAATGGAGCAAAAACACCTCAAGATAACCGGGATGCCACGATATAAACCTCAACACCGAAGGATGGTGGAGGTGGTGGAAGCTCCTCCCAGGCCGCCTAACCTCGCCACTCGATGGTCGGAGAGATCGCTGTCACCTCTCTCAATCCTGGGCCAGCAGGAGCGAAGCTAGAACGGTCAAAGAAGGGGTTCAAATTCGAAAATGGAGGTGACGGGGCTTTTTGAAACATGGTGGAGATGGCTCAAATATTGATGCATGTCGGGCGAATGAGGAGGATCTTCGAAGATCTAATAGGTCAGTGTGGATCCTGGTGATACAATGAGCAATTCTCATGAAGGTACCCTCCTTCCTCGAGCAACGGTTTGATGGTGAAAAAATCGAGAAAAGAATGTCACGGGATGTTCTGACAGGGGGCGCAGGGCAAGGACCAGGGAGTTGACCGGCGGGTCAACTTCCCAAGCCACCTGGTTGGTCCACGTGGACCAACCAGGAAAATCCCTGGAAAAAAATATTTATAAATTAGTTTTAAAATAGTAAATGTTTTATATTATTTTAGGTTCTTTAATAAAAAATGCTTGTTATTTAATAAATTATTTTATTATGGTTTTTATTTATTTTTTATATGTTAATAATTACAAATTACCATTTATACCCTTTATAGGTATCTAAATCTATATATTTTATTAATTTATTTTTATTTTGCATATTTAATTTTTTTATTTTTGTTTATTATTTTATAAATTTATAAAGTTTATTTATACACTTAAAAGTATTTTTATTTTATTTTTCTGAAGTGTTTTCAATATTTAATAAAATAGAAATAGTAATTACATAGGTATGCATATAGGTATTATACCTATGTATTATATTACAAGTATTTTATTTTTATATTTTGTTTATGTTTTTATTCTTATTTTAATGTACATATTTATTATAAATAATATTTACAAAATTATAAAAATAAAAAAATTATAAAAACAATGAATAAATAATAAAATGAATATTTTAATCTGTACAAGTATACAAATGGGGTCCAAAACTCAACTTTCAAATCATAGCTCCAAAAATGCGAAATCCCCGCCATTAAATAGCTTATTTCAAATTATATACAATTAAAGGTGAGTTTGATGCATTTGGAGTTTTTATTTGGGAGATACATGGCTGGGAATTAGGGATTCTAGGATTTTATTCAGATCATAACTTTTTATCTGTATATGAGTTTTAGGTGAAATCAATTTCCCCCGCCCTAACATGAAAAGTCAGTTCACGGACCACGTCGCAATGTATTTTTCTATATTAAATTATCTACAACTTTTATGTTCAAAGTTTCTTTATTTGATGTATAAAAAGTGGAACTAAAACTAGGTCCCAAAATGAATAAAGAATGGGTAAAACAAAAGGTATTTTTATTGTATTTCGGCCCTTATCTCCCCCTACTTTATTCCTTGTCGACCTAGTCAACAAGATGCCTACGTCTCAAGGTTTCGGGTCATAAAATATTTACAATATTTTATTCCTTTTCTTTTCTTTTCTTTATTCTATAATTTTGGCATTAAAAACCGCATTTATACACTATTAACACAAATATGCATGGATGATAAAATGCATGAATTAACCGCATTTATACGCATTTACTAGGGTTTTTAAGGCCATAATGATAGAATAAAGATGATGGAACGTAGATTCATTAGTAGCGAGATTGAGTCTTCTGTAATCCACAAATACTCGCCAAGAAGTGGGTACTCTAGTAACGATCTCCTCTCCTTTATCATTCTTCACGATGGTGATCCTTGATTTCTTCGCCACTACATGCAGACGACTCACCCATTTGATATCGGTGATCAAATAAATGAATCCCGCATCGCATCATTTCTGAATCTCTTTCATAAGAACCTCCTGATGGTTCGGATTCAGCCTTCTCTGAAATTCGCGGGAGGGTTTACTGTCTTCTTCAAGGAAAATGCAATGCAAGCAAAGGGAAGGATTGATCCCATGAAGATCCAAAGTTTTCCAACATATCACCTTGCGGTTATGTTCAAGAACCTCTGATAGTTAGGATTCTTGGTATTCGGTCAGAGGGGCATTAATGATGTCTGGGTACATGTTAGGTTCATTTGTAAGGAAGGCATGCTTCATATTGGAGGGCAATGGTTTTAGGTTTGGCAGAGCAGGAGCTACTTCAGTGGTAACTTCGTCTATGATAAAAGGTGGTGGTTCATTCATTTGCTCGGTGGCCACCCTGATTTGTTCAGCTTCTTCATTCAAAAAACTCACAGAAGTTTTCAATAATATCAACTTCATTGCAAAAGTCCTCAATGACCAGCTCTTAGTCTTGAGGGCACATTATCTCCATAGAACCTCAAGGGTTTCAGAAAGAATATCATCGATCGACAAGGGAAATTTGAATGCATTTTCCAATTCTTTTTCGGGGCAGAGGAATTTATGGATCTCATTATCATCCATAAATAAGTTTCTATCTTGAATTTCATCTAATAATTCACAGTCGTCGGAATGGTTACTCACCCGCACACTCGCTGCAAGTGTTCCCTCTATAGGCTTTGCATCGAGCAAGTCTCTATCTTGACTTTGCTATCGTTGGTGCTGAACATGATCTCTCTAGTATCGTAATTCACTACTGCATTGGTTGTTCGCAGGAATGGTCGTCCAAGGATGATGAGGGTGAGGAGTAGAGGCGTGGAGATGTCCATGTCTAGCTCAACAAAATCGATAGGGAACTGCATCCCCTGAATAGTAACGATCACACCCTCCAACATGCCCTTAGGCTACTTGATGGATTTGTATGAGAATTGAAGAATCATCTTTGTAGGTTTGAGCGGTCCTAACCTGAATTCAGTAAGTAGTGAACCTGGCATTAAATTGATTAAAGACCCACAGTCGAGCAAAACACGTTCGAACTTTTTGTTAAACATCTGACAGTGAACGAGTGGTGCTCCCTTGTCTGGCTTTATGTCTGAGAGATTGCTGATGACATTGACTGTGGCCATTGTTAGGATATGCTTCTCGGATTTGCCACCTCTACTTCTTGTATTGTAAGGTTGAGGCTTGCTCCTTGTTGTACATGCATCTTTTAATCCCTTCTTCACAACAGGCATGTGCTCAAGAGCTTTCATCAAAGGCATATTTAAGACCAAATTTTGAATAGTTTCTATAATGTCAGGATCAGACAAAGCATTTTTCAAATTTTTCATTTTTTGTGTGTTTTCATTGCCTATGGGAAAGGAATATTTATAGAATCTGAAACTATATCATTCAAAGATTTGTCTATGTTATTATTTATAGTAGATGGCAAAAATGTGTAAAATCATCTCCAAGATGTGCATCAAAAAATGTAGGCTCGACTTCATGTGCTGGGTTTGGATCCGTTGCACGTGTAGAATTCTTAAAGACTGGTGCTGGTTCTACGACACGTGCAGGCATCTCCAATGTTGGCTGCTCTCTATCGAGTGTGCTATTGTCTTTTTTTATTTTGTATTTTCTTCATTTTTTGTGATTTTTCTGCAGATAGTGCTCCTCTAAAAATAATGCTTGGCCCTCGTGCTAGCTAGACTGATGATTCCCCACCAGATGCAAGATTCTTTCCCTTCGTGGTTTCCCATAGCTGCAGTTATCTACCACTCATGAGAGTAACAACGTTAGATATATACAAATTATTTCTACCTGACTTGGGCAGATCACTGCATACTACCATCTCCTTGCGTTAGAAATTATTTGGATTACTCTAGACCTGGGTTGGTACGACGGTTTTGGCAGCCGTCAGGTCGTCAATGTTTTGGGTCATCTCAGCCATGTTCTTCAGTATCTTTTCCAAACATGTGAGGTCGGGTTCACCAATGTAGCCTGTGAAGATTCACCTAATTGGGGCCTCTGATTTTTATAGTGTGGGGGTGGTTGCTGCTGGTAACCTTGGGAAAAGTTATGAGTAGAAGGGCGAGGAGAGAACTGTGAGTATTGTTGAGAGGGATAAAAATTTTGAGATGGCGAAGCCCACTGTTGTTGGGGAAAGCCATGATAATGGTAGCCGGACTGCTGCTGTTGATAACCTTGCCTCCAGGTGTTCCCATATTATAGAGGCCATTGGTTCTAGGGTGGGTAGGGTTGGAAGTTCCTCCCTCCCTGCTGCTGCTACTAGTTTGATCGGTTGGCTGAGTTCTGACCTTGAGAGTGACCCTGAGGATGGGTAAAATGCTATTCATGATCCTACACACCATTTATCTCTTGAATCTACAGTAGAGGTAGAGGAAACTGCTCAGGGTATGCTGGAAACATCTCGGGATGAAAAACAACCATATGGGTTTGGGATTGGAAGGGCTGCTCAAGGACCTATACGTTGTATACGTGTTGGATGGGTTGGGGATGCGTGAGACTCGCCGGAGGGTATTGTGTTGGTACTGGCTCCTTCTTCTCAGCGGAAGTCTTGGCAGTGGTAGACACAGAGTTGCAAACATTGGCATTCAAGGCTCGAACGAGCTGCTCCAGTTGTTGGGAAGTCAGATCGAGCTTTTCAAAATGCTAGGTTCTCTTCTCAATGATAGAAAGTTTCTCAAGGTCCTGCAACCTTTTCACGATGATGTCTACCTTAGACAAGTGGCTCCCAATGATGTTGAGGTTAGAGCTCTCATCCTTTTCTTCAGCATGAGTAGCCATGTCAATAGGCTTGTGACTGGAGGCGGGCACTGATAACACGACTCTAACCTATGGTTAAAAGATTGTCGGTGTAGAGGGAGAAAAAGCCGCAGAGAGGGAACCACGTTTATCAAACAATAATTACGATAAAATAGGAGAGAGAGAGAATGGATTAGATAAAGCGGTTTTTCTCCTATTTTATCGTTCATTATTTATTTTACCAGGTGAGTGTGCCTGGTTCGAACTCAAGGAGGCATAATATTAAAACTACGGTTTTTTGAGACAATGAGGAAATTGCAGGAAAATCCTCTTTTATTCTTGATTTTACAAAGAAATAATTTGAAAAGAAATCCGACTTAAAACTAACTCGAGATGTTGAAAGTCAAAACAACAAAATGAAGCGATGAAAAATCATGAAAAAATAATAGAAAATTGTCTCTGGTAATTATCAGGCTACCCTAAAAAAATCGCTGGAAAATACGGAAAATTCGAGGTCCAAACAGCCCCTACAAGCCAAGGGTATAACTGCAAAGAAAAGTTTATAGTATTATTACAGAAAGGTCCCTATGGGGATTGAAATGAAAAGAAACTAAAGGAATTACATTTAGGTCCCTACGCGGGGACCTAAATGCAATTTCTAGAAACTTCTGGGGCGGTTAAGAACTTTTGGAACATCACTGGACTTAGTTTGCAATTTTCCCACCTTTTCGTAATGGACGGTCAGGATTAGAAGCCGGCGTGAGATCTGAACCGTCGATGGAGGGATACGTGTCAACAGCCTATGCTTCCTAGTTGTTCTTCATATTCTTGAGATCTGGATCGCACCTTGCGACATTGGCATCTTCTCTGAATTATCACCGATGAAAGATTCGACGCTTGGGCCTCCAGCGGGGCCAAAGGTGTAACAACTTCACCCCTCGAGCTCGCCCGCGGTGGTGCTCCTCTGTAGGTGGCGGAAGGCGGCGGTTCTCTATCTATGAAGTTGACGGTGCAACTGGACATGGAACTGATGTCAAGGCTGATACAACTTCTTTAATTGCGAATATCTTGGCGTTAAGAAGCTCAAAATGATCTGATGTTGCTCCAGATGATTATTGGAACTGTAAATAATGGTTTTATGTACTCGATTCGCACAACAATCAGCCAACAGATTAGATAATTTGCAAGTGAAAGTATGTTTCCAAAATTAAGAAAGTCATGAAAATGGGAAATAGATAAGAATTGAGATGTGAATTGGTTTGATTCGAAGTGAATAGGAGAGTTGAATTGGATTGGCGTCTAAGAAGGTTGATTAGTGAACCTAATTACGTAATTACCTCCCCTAATCACGACACAAAACTCTAGAATGAAAATAGCAAAGATGGAGAAATAGATCTAGGGGTAGAGGTGTATTAACCTCGGATAGTAGCTCGACGGCCGATCATCCCGGAGCTTGACGTGGCGTTGGGTGGCGATGCATGGAAAGTGGTTGCCCTGGAGCTTCTCCTCCGACGATCGTCTTCCACGCGGAGCGGCTGAAGTGTGCTGTCAACACCATGGTCGGCCGGAACGAGGCTTGGAAGGAGAAGGGTTGGTACTGGAACTGGAGGGTTTTAGGTAGTTGGAGAAGTCTGCTCGAATGCACCAGATTTAGGTGAATTTATAGGTAAATAAGAGAGTTTGTTAGGTGGATCAAAGAGTCGGCATGAATGAAGGTGGTTAGGGGAAGAGAATGGAAGGTTAAGATTGATCAAGGAAGTTAAAAGTGGAGCGGGAGAATTGGTTGAAGAATGGCCGCTGGAACAGAGCCTGCACCGGCTTCTTGGAGAAGAAGAACCAGGTTGCTAACACGTGTCAGCACCTGGTTGGCCAGATGTTTAAAATACTTATAAATTATGTAATAAATAATGAATGACATTACTTTAAATAGGTATAAAATGAAAAATATAGATAATTAAATTATCTAAATTATGGTATAATTGCTTTTTGGAAATAATAAATATTATTCAAAATATGGATATTATAATAAAAAATAAGTATAAATAATACTTAATAAATAGGTATTGAACTTTTAATTTAATAAATAATTAATTATATATATTTTCTTAACTATTAGAATAATAAATAAGATATTTGTGAATTTTTGTGGATTTTAATAACTTAGTTTAGATATATTAATAAATACAGGTATAAGTCCTATAATTCAATTTTATCTATAAATTAGTGCTTCGGATTTTATTAAAATAATAAATAAGCTCCAAAATTTCTGAAATAAATCGTGATGAAAATACAAGATCATGAAATTAATTAGAATTTATAAAATTAATAAAACTACAAATAGTGTGTTCAAAATAAATAAATAGCCCCGAAACCCTTTTGTCATTAGGCCCCAAAACCGACTTTTTGCAAATGGACTCCGATTTTAATAAAATCACCTCCATTAATTAGGGAATATTATTTTATGAACTTTAAAGGTGAGTAGAGTGAAATTGGAGTTCATATGAGTAAGTTATGATGTTCGGAAGTTGAGAATGTGACAAATTAAAAGTTGGATTTCTTGACATATATACAATATAATATTTTTAACTTGTTTTTACATTTTTATATACATTTTTTAGAAATAATTAGGAAAAGAGTTTGGTGAAAATTTTGTACACATGAATTAATTAAAAATTAATGAAGTTATTATATTTATTTGATAAATAATGAAGAGTGTGTGGAGTGTACTTTAATTATTTTTATGGTTTTCTTTCCTTATCTCCCCCTACTTGTTGGTTTGTCGACCAATCCATGCTGACTTGGTCTCGCGAGTTAGGTTATATAAATATATCTTACAGCTATATTTATATTTTCTGAGTCATACTGTACATATATACACATTTACAATATGCATTCTTTTCTTTTCTTTATTTTTATTCTTTTATTTATTTACATGTTTTTGATGCATAAAAGTGCATTTTTATTCTTGAATGAGATTTATGGAAATTGATAAACATTTACATATATTTATTAAGGGTTTTAAGATAAAATGCGACAGAAATGTTAATGAATCATGGATTCATAAACCCCCTATATTTAAACTTTGCTCGTCCCTTAACAAACACTTACTTGAAAAGTAAGTGAAAAAGAAAGAAAGTTAGAATGAATTTGTTTTGCTAAACCAATTCATGAGAACAGACAAATGATAGAGCTCGATCGGACCTGAAACAAGCATTTTGTCGGAGCCTTAACTAGGATTAGGATTTTATCCTTAACAGTCCTCAACTTCCACAAATCCTTATTTAAGTTCATCTCATCAGCTAGTTCAGACTCACTTATTCATATCTCAAACTCTATCAACCTTGAAGTCAATTTGTACAACGTGTGAATTATTTTAGCTCTTCCTGCTTAAAAAATCGAAGAAACCATCCATCCCAGCTATACACTTCCATTGATTCCTCATCCAGCTACTCTTTTCTCGGGGAGGGAGGTATTCCCTTCTGTGATCAGTTCGTGCTATGTCAACAATCGAATATAGAGAGAAAGTAGAAGAATGGGAAAAGAATTGGAGTGCGACTAGTGTAGACGCATCTCCTTGTGAAGCTCAGTCGGTGTAGCTAAGTCTCCACTAAGATGTGCAGGCATTTTTGATGGAATCTTGGACCATTGTTGTCATATTTGTATTTGATGGCTTCTTCTTTGATTTGGCTTTGTAATTGGCTTGCACAACATTCATCTTTTAGTGCCTTGACGGATATACCATCTTTTGTTCCGTTCTTTTTTTGAGGTCTTAGAAAAATTATGTCAGCAGATCCTTCCCTCATCCGAAGCGACTATCGCAACCCCAATCTCTCCCTTCTTTAGATGTCAATGCTGCAAAGAAAAGGATAGAAACACACTACCAAAATGTACTGCCCTTCGCAACTCCATGCAAGTTGAGCTAAGTGTAAAGTGCATGTGTCCACGATTGGTTCACTGGTGTAGAGTTGTACGGATGACACCAAGTGTTCTACTTAATCAAATATGGGTTGATTTCCCAAATATGGTCTTATGGTACCCAAAGATTTAAGTCGAAGACCTGAGGAGTCTAAATTCCAGATCCTAACTAGGCTCCTTACAACAAAAGTTAAAGGCCATAATCAAGCTCCATCCTTTAGACTAGACTCAATCCTTATTACTCATTTTTATGGATTTTAAGGCTTTCGTAATTTTTATGAATTTTAGGAATTTGTATTTTTTATGGATTTTCTGAATTTTATAAACAAGTATTTGTACAAGAATTTTACAAGATATATTTTATTTGAATTAAATATTTAATGTATTTTACAAATTTTATATATAGAGGATTTTACAAGGATTAAAAGATTTTTACACATATTTTAATAAATAGGATTTTAAATAAGTATTATACATATTAAATACATATTTTAAATACATATTTTAATTTAAGTCTTTTAAATACAGATTTTAGACATATTTTACTTATTTACAAGGATTTTATATATAATTGATAATTAAATGCATTTTAAATTAACCCTCACCCACTTTTTATGGATTTTATAGATATAGAAAATACATAAAAGTACGAGTTATGGACAAAAGTATATATACAATATATACGCACCCCCTATACCTAGCTTGTGCTATGTCCTCATAGAGTCACAAGAGAAAAAGGAGGACATAATTTGTGCTAAGTAAAATTGGGTGAAAAAGAATAAATGAATAAAAGTCAGTTGACCCCCCCCCCACATACTTACGATCGGGTCATCATAAGTATAGTAGAAGCAAAAAAATGAGATGACTGAGAAAAAAGAGTATACAATGAATGATAAAGAGAAATAAAGAAAACGAGATCATCGAAATCACTCGGTCCCACCTATACTTAAGATAAGGCATCCTAAGTATAGAAAAGAGTGTAGCCAAAAATTGAAGACCAATGATTTGTGAAAAAGAGAGGATATACAAAAAGAAAAAGAACAAAATAGAAAACGCTAATCAACGGGCAATCAGTCCCCCCCCTATACTTAGGATCTGGTATCCTAAGCATAATAGACGAGCAAAAATGGGGACGATTATGGTCTACGAAGAATGTACAAGTGTTGTAAACTCAAAAAATCGAATGTCTCAAAAGTCTTTGCACAGGATAAGATAAAGTGAAAGAGTAGTCATGATTCCTGTATAAAATAGATCACTTCAACATGGGCCAGATGATCAATAGTCTCTATGAAGTGCTTCAGCATCTGCCCGTTCACCACGAAGGGCTCTGCGCCACGTGACAGATCTAATATTGCTATGCTTCCATTGTCGTGCACCGTTCTGACTATGTAAGGTCCTTCCCATTTACTCTTTAATTGCCAGGAAAAATTCTCAATTGTGCATTTAACAACCATACTTTCTGCCCAGGAACAAAGATCTTGTGCTGAGTATATCTATCGTGCAATTTCTTTATTTTGTCCTTATAAATGAGTGTGTTCTCGTATGCCTGATTTCGAATCTCAACTAGCTCATTTAGATCCATCTTCCACTTGGTTCCTGCTTTCTGCATATCAAGTGAAATTTCTTGGATAGCCCATTCAGATTTGTGTATGATCTCTACGGGCAAATGGCATGGCTTCCCATAAACCGGTCTGAATGATGAAGTACCTAAGGGAGTCTTATATGCGGTACGATATCCCAAAAGAACCTGATCTAGAAGCTGTGACCAGTTCTTCCTATCCGGTCGTACTAATTTCTGAAGAATAGATTTCACCTCCCTATTTGAAACTTCAGCCATATTGTTCGTCTGTGGGTGGTAAGGAGAAGCTACTCTGTGATCAATGTCGTATTTCTTGACTAGCTTTTTTCCTCCTTATTAATGAAATAGCTACCCCCATCTGAAATAAGAATATGTGGAATCTTGAACTGTGAAATAATATGTTCCCTTAAGAACTTGCACACTATTTTACTGTCTGCGATTCGTACGAGTATAGCCTCCACCCATCTACTAACATAATCTACAGCGAGAAGAATGTACTCAAAGTCGCTACTAGAAGGGAACGGTCCCATAAAATCTATGTCCCATGCGTTAAAAATCTCACAAATAATAATAGGTCGCATATGCATCGCATCTCTAACGCTGACTGTCCCTACTGCTCTCTGACAATCCGGGCAACTATTCACAAGTGTGCAAGCATCTCTAGTAAGAGTCGGCCACCACAATCCACTCTGAAGTACCTTCTACGTTGTCCTCTTCCCTAAATGATGTCTCCCTACCTTTAAAGAAAAGGAACAGAGTGAGGACACTATTATATTCCTCTTGGGGTTTACAACACCTGTAAACACAATCTGGTCCCTCATGAAAAAGAATCGGATCCTCCCAATGGTACTATCGTGCCTCGAAACTAGTCTATCTACTTGGTCCTTTGGCCAACCCTGTGGACTTTTCCGTGTAACAGAAAATTCACTATATCTGCATACCGTGGAAGCTCGATAACAGCAAAGATACTCTCATATGGAAATCTCTCTGCAATCTCTAGTGTGTACTCATCTGAAGCTGCTCTTTCTGTAATCGAGAGAGGAGATCAACTACCACACTCTTTACCCCAGGTTTGTCTCTAATATCCAAATCAAATTCCTGAAGTAAGAGAATCCATCTAAGAATGCGTGCCTTGGCATCCTTCTTTTCCATCAAAACCGGATAGTTGAATAATCTGCGTAAACTGTGATCTTGGAACCAAGAAGATAAGATCTGAAATTATCCAATGTGAATACCACTGCCAACATTTTCTTTTCTGTCATTGTGTAATTACGCTGAGCATCATCTAAAGTCCGGCTGGCATAGTGTATAGCAACAGGAAGTCCATTCCTCCTCTGTCCTAATACAACCCCGACCGCAAAATCTGAAGCATCCGTCATGATCTCAAAGGATAGAGACCAATCTGGTGGTTGTAGGACATGAGCACTGATGATCATATCTTTTAATGTAAGGAAGGCATGAAGACATTTGTCATCTAACAAAAACTCTATGTCTTTGCCTATAATTCAGTTAACGATCGAGCAATCTTGGAAAAATCCTGAATGAATCATCTATAAAAGCCAACATGCCCCATAAAGGACCGTAATTGCTTAATGTTGGATGGTGGTTCGAGACGCTTGATGACATCCACCTTGGCAGGGTTAACCTCCATGCCGCTGGGAGATGACATGCCCCAACACGATCCCGTGTGTAACCATAAAATGGCTCTTTTCTCATGACAGAATGAGATCTACCTCACAACATTTCTGAAGAACCTGGTCTAGGTGCGCTAAACAATCGTCAAAGGACTCACCATAGACCAAAATAATACATAAAGACCTCTAGAAAATCACCAACCATGTCTGCAAAAATAGCAAGCATACACCTCTGGAAAGTAGTAGGGGCATTGCACAATCGAAAGGGCATCTGTCTAAAAGCATACGTGCCAAAAGTACTTGTGAAGGTGGTCTTCTCCTGGTCTTCAGGAGCAATAGTGACTTGGTTGTATCCGAGTCAAGGAAACATAAGTATTCCTTCCCTGCCAACCTCTCTATGGCGTGGTCTATAAAAGGCAAAGGGAAGTGATCCTTCTTTGTCGCAATGTTCAACTTTCTGTAATAAACACACACCCGCCACGACGTGGTTACTCTCTTTGGAATCTCCTCTCCACTCTCATTCTTAATCATTTGAATTCCCGACTTCTTCGGGACAACATGTAATGGGGCGACCCATTCAGAGTTGGAGATGGGATAAATAAACCCTACGTCACACCATTTCATAATCTCTTTCTTGACAACATCTCATAAAATTGGATCCATCCTATGCTGAAATTCTCTGGAAGGTTTGTTGTCATGATCGAGATATATATGATGAAAACACAAAGCAGGATTGATCCCACGGATATCGAATACAGTCCACCCAATAGCCCTGTGGTTTCTTTCAAGAATCTACATCAGACGAGATTCTTGATCTTCGGTCAAAGATGAGCTGACAATGACCGGAAACGGTCGATGTGGACCCGCAAGGAAAGCATATTTCATGTTTGGTGGCAATAACTTCAGCTCTGGTAAGGTAGATTCTGGCTCTGTTGTAACCTCATCTGTTTGTGTAATGGGATCTGTATCAGTGGTAGATGTGTCTGCAATATGGTAATTCACCATCTCAATATGCTCCAGAGTCAGACTACATAAGATGTCTAAAACATCATCCAAGTCGTTACTATGCTCATCCTCATAATGACTAGAGGAAAACAACTCAGCTAAATGAAACTCAATCTCGAGATCATCTGAAGTGGAGGACTCGTGTAAACACTCTGAATCTGAAAAATCTGCAGTAAAATCCTCGGATATCTGATCCATCTGCTACTCATCATCCATACTGAAATATAAAGTACCATCAGAAGAACTGCCAACTGCAGTCTCGGACCCATCCTTTGCTAAGAAATTCTGGGTCTCTACTTTATACCTCTCAAGGTCGTCAAAGCAAACCTTATCCATGTAATCACATGTGGCTAAAGAACTCAAGATATCTGAACTGGTCATAGATGCGTCACTGGATGCATGTGATTCTCTCGCCATCTTTATATGTTCCTTCTCGCCCTCGGCGTGAAAAGATACCTTCGCTATATCATAATCGAAGAGAGCCTTCGCGGTCTCTAAGAAAGGCCTCCCAAGAATGATCGGGGTAAGGTGCAACTGTGCAGGGCATACCATGTCTAGGACAGTAAAGTTCACTGGGAATTGCAGGCCCTGTACGGTCACAATAACGTTCCTTAATATGCCCCTAGGTCTATTTACATATCTATCAGCTAACTGAAGGATTGCTAGGGATTTATAAATAGGAACTAACTCGAGCTTGTTGAGTAAACAAGATGGTATCAAATTGATCGAGGAACCGTTATCTAATAGTGTGCGATCGAATGCTGCATTGGAAATCTCGCATCTAACATAATGTGCTCCTGAATCCTTCTTCTTCTTAGGAAATTTGTTATGCATGGCGCAGGATGTAGCCTTGGGCAAAACATTCTTTTCTGTACGTGATCTATTTTTCCTACGGGTGGTACATATATTCTTTAGCTGATTCTTGAGCGTAGGAAAATGATCTGAGGCATCGTGAAGCAGGATCTTCAAAAAGATGTGATCTTTCAAAAAACGTTCGGTCTCTGGAGTAACAACATTCTTTTTGGTATTTTTCTTTCCTTTTCCAAACAAGGCATCGGGAAAAGGAACAATATCAAGAATGATAAAATCAAACTTTTTATTCATATAAGAATCAACGTGTACATCGAAAGTTTCAGAATTATGTACAAAACTCTCTAAAACATGGGAAGAAAATTTTTTGTCGTGAGTATCTGCATGGTCTGGCATGATATCATCATCTGATTCGCATGTGTCCATGTCAATTGTTTTGGCATTGCTCCCTTCTCTCTAATCATCCTGGCGGTCCTCATCCTCGTGACAATTCTCCTCCTCAACATCAGAATGTGTCTTCTCGTGGATTGTCTCTTGCTCCTCATAAAGTGTCCTCTCTTGTACTCTATCAGGTGCTCGTGGTAATCTACCGCTCCTCAGATGAATGAAGTTAGATAAAAATTCATGAAAAGAGATCGTACTTGTAGTGATGTCTACCTGATATGGATGCCTCCTCTTGTTATTCGGGTTCATCTGAGGCTGAGGTAGGAGAGTGGTCTTCGACACGGTTAACTCATCCAGACGATAGTTAACCTGCTCCATCTCGGTTCTATGTGTTGTATGGAGCGTGCTCAACATATCCATGATTTGATTCAGTGCCAGGGCCTGTGACGACATCTCAGATTCTATGTGGTGACCCTAGCTTTTTACTCTCTCTTGCCTTGCCATGTACAGCTGTGAGGTGTAAGGCTAAGAAGATCTCTGAGGTGTAAAGGAAGATTGTTGCTGCTGCTGGTAATGATGTGTCTGTGAATGTATAGCAGGATACTGAAAAGAATGTGGTCTCTGATATGCGTGCTGGTGAGACTGCTGCTGCGTGTAATGTTGTCGGTGCTGAAAGTGTGGACATCCATGCTGCGGATGACTATACTGTTGCTGCTAATGATGAGGTAGACTCGGTTGCTGAATCGGAGTATACCAAATTCCGTCGATCTCAAGAGTGGCTTGAGGCTCAACATCCATGTCCACAGAACTGGTGATCTGACCGGGTTTGGCATGAGACTAGTCCTCATGACAATCAATCTACGGAGTCTCTGGCTCGCTCTGGATGAAATGTATCTCTCGGATGGGCTGAGTGGGTAAAGTCCTCTGTGCAAGTTTTGAAGTCGAAGAAGCTTGAGCTTGCTGATACTGAAGTTGTAGCTCCGTTACCTTCTTCGTAAGATCACTCAACTGCTGAGGCAAAGATGAGAGTTTCTCCAACTCTCGCAGTGGTTGTAAGTCCTGAACTTGCTTCTGAATCACATCTACCAATGTAAACTTTTTGCTAATAAAACCCATGTTGGTATTGGATTCAGACTCTGAAATATTCGCCACCTTATGATGTTCTCTGTGATGCGATGGCTGAGGGGCCTTATGGAATGCCCGAGTAGAGTCAACGACTCTTGAATTTTCCACCATCCCTTCGAAGATGGACCAGACTGACTCGGCATCCTTATTCAGATAACTGGATAACTGCTGCCACATGCGACACTCACCAGCCCCTGAATGTCCGGCTGGAGTCCTCCAAGGTAATTTTGTACAAGCAACTTCATTAGTATCACATGATGCGGGCATCTCTCCGTAAGATCCTTGAATCAATCCCATGCCTCATGGAAAGATTCATTCGGTTCTTGCGTGAAGTTGGAGATCTGACTCCTCATCATGTTCGTCCTTCCTAGAGGAAAATGCTTACGTAGGAATGTGGACTTCAAATCATCCCATATAGAGATTTCCCTTCCGAAATGACTCAACCAGTAAAGCGCCTCATCCGCTAAGGCGAAGGGAAAGGCTTTTAGGCAAACAGCCTCCTGCGTAACTCCTGGATAGATCGACGTTCCACAAATCATCTCGAACTGCTGTAGAAAGGTAAACGACTCCTCTGTAGCATTCCCATAGAACTTGAGAAGTAAAGAGATGAAGGACGGTCTCAGCTCGTATGGTCTTTGATTCAACGGTAGCCGAATCCAATGATGTAGCGTTCTCGCTCCCGGGTCATACTCATCTCGTAAAGTGGCGAAAACCACTGCAGGCGGTAAAGGGCTCCCGACTCCAGCTCTCAACGTGGCTATCTCAGCTTGCAACTCATTCTAAGTTCTGAATTGTTCTCGAATCTGTATGTTCATCTGTTGTAATGTATTGAGACCCGGTTGTCATATCTGCGGCTGCATCCAGTCTTCCATCAGTATGGTGCTCCTCAGCTGGCCTCTCCTCTGTTGGTCCTTTTCCTCGAGCCATGTGCTTCAGATCTTCTGTGAAAGAGAACTTCTCCTATGAACCCAACGAAAAATCGACTGGAGAAAGTGATGATAGATTAAGGCAAGGGTCTGCCTCAAAAGACTGGCCAGGAGGCGAGGGAGTCTGGGTCTAACTCTCATCAATATCGGATGGGAACAACTCAGGAAGACAGTCATCCCAAGTTTGTGAAGATGTACGACGGACGGTGAAAGGTCGAGGGCTCACGGAGTCTGAGCAAAATAGCCGTCGAGTTGTCATCTTCGATTTCAAGAGAGTGATCGGGAGAGCATGGTTATCGATTGAAGAGAGATGGAAAATGCGTAAAAGCCGCGGTAACTCACGCCCTGCAAGCAAACACAAAGCAAACCCCATTTTCGCCAACACAACTCGATGATGACCGTAAGAGTTCGGTCGTTTATCTTGTCGGTTTTAGGTTTGTATTAGCATACAAGTATATTCTCCAATTAACGCCAGATGATAGGTTCCTGAGGTTTCCCTGCAATATTATCCCGAGTCTTTACAGAAAACCACTTGCTCTCTGCCAGTATGGGGGTAAGTACGGACCGTTTCCGGCTACCAGTGTTACTTGAGGACGGAGCCTTACGCAGTGTCCTCTAAACCAACCACTCTGCTAAGTAAACTCGGACCGTTTCCGGCTACCCGAGCGTACCCACTGAAAAGTAGTGATTAGGTGTATAGTCTAAGTAGTATTTTGAAAGAAATACATACTTTGGCTCTATCCTTAAGTGTCGTCTCTCACTCGCAAACTCTGAGAAGTACTTATGCGGGGATTACTCTCCCAAATCACTTGATCCTTACGTTTATTTTATGTCATATACTTAAGCAATCTCGATTTTTTTTGGTTTTATATTTTTTGGGGTTTTTTTGAGACAAGCGTCTAACGAATGTCTTTATTTTTTTTAGAAATCCTAAAATCCTACAACTAGAATGCGAGTCCTAAGACTAAAAACAAGAGCACAATCAGATAGGAAAAAAATGAAAACACCTAAGCATGCACCTAGCCTCGTAAAAAGCCGCAGAAAATCGACGATGCGATAAAAACTGCGGTGGGTGCCCTGATCCCTCGTACGCACAACACTCGGTGAATCAGACCCCGAGATAAAAAGGGAGGAGAGGTACAAGTCGGGATGCCTTTATGGGACCCCTTTCTAAAGAAAAAATACGGGAAAGTGCCCTCTCTTTTTTTTCTACAAAAATAAAAGAAAAAATTACAACACAGACCCTAACTTATCATGCCCTCAGCAATCGAAAATCTCGGTCTCTGCACTTCCAACTGTTGCAGCTTCCGAGGAAGCCGATTGAACCTGCATGCCCTACAAAGATTAGTTAAGAAAGAACAAAAATACAAGAAAAACCGAAAACCAAATGTTCAAAGAAGCACGAAAGCCATAAAAACCGAAGAAAAAGCCGTAAATCAAAAACCGAAAGAAATAAAATTAGTAAAATCAAGAATATTAGAGAAAATCGAATAAAAAACCGTTGTAGAAATAACACCTCCCCAGCAACGGCGCCATTTTGATAATGTGGTTCTGACTTGCGGTTAAAAGATTGTCAGTGTAGAGAGAGAAAAAGCTGCAGAGAGGGAACCACGTTCATCAAACAAAAATTCCGATAAAATAGGAGAGAGAGAGAATGAATCAGATAAAACAATTTTTCTCCTATTTTATCGTTCACTATTTATTTTACCAGGTGAGTGTTCCCAGGTAGAACTCAAGGAGGCAGAATATTAAAACTACGGTTTTTCGAGATAAGGAAGAAATTCCAGGAAAATCCTCTTTTATTCTTGATTTTACAAAGAAAGAATTTGAAAAGAAATCTGGCTTAAGACTAACTCGAGATGGTGAAAATCAAGACAACAAAACGAAGCGACGAAAAATCTTGGAAAAAATAGAAAATTGTCTCGGGTAATTATCAGGCTACCCTAAACAAATTGCGGAAAAATATGGAAAATTCAAGGTCCAAAAAACCCTACAAGCCAGGGGCATAACAAAAAAGAAAAGCTTATAGTTTTATTACAGAAAGGTCCGTGTGGGGACTGAAATGAAAAGAAACTAAAGGAATTACATTTAGGTCCTAGTGCGAGGAGTTAAAAGCAATTTCTGGAAACTTCTGGGGCAGTTAAGAACTTCTGGAACATTATCGGAATTAGTTTGCAATTTTCCCACTGTTTCACAGCGGACGGTCATGATTAGAAGGTGGTGTGAGATCTGAACCGTCGATGGAGGGACACATGTCAACGACCTGTGCTTCCTAGCTGTTCTTCATGTTCTTGAGATATGGCTCGCATCTTGCGACGTTGGTGTCTTCTCCGAATTATCACCGGCGAAAGCTTCGACGCTTGGGTCTCCGGCGGGGCCAGAGGGGTGACACCTTCACCCCATGAGCTCGCCCACAGTGGTGCTCCTCCGTAGGTGGCGGAAGGCGACGGTTCTCCATCGATGAAGTTGACGGTGCAACTGGACCTAGAACTAATATCAAGGCTGATACAACTTCTTTGATTGCAAATATCTTGGTGTTAAGAAGCTCCAAATGATCTGATGTTGCTCCAGATGATTATTGGACCTGCAAATAACGATTTTATTTGCTCGATTCACTCAAGAATCAGCCAATGAATTAGATAATTTGCAAGTGAAAGTATGTTTCCAAAATTACGAAAGTCGTGAAAATGGAAAATAGCGAAGAATTGAGATGTGAATTGGTTTGATTCGAAGTGAATAGGAGAGATGAAATGGATTGGCGTGTAAGAAGGTTGATTAGTGAACCTAATTACGCAATTACCTCCCCTAATCACGGCACAAACTCTAGAAAGAAAATAACAAAGATGGAGGAATAGATCTAGGGGTAGAGGTGTATTTACCTCAGATAGCAGCTCGACGGTCAATCTTCCCGGAGCTTGACGCGGCGCTGGGTGGCGATGCAAGGCAAGTGGTTGCCCTGGAGCTTCTCCTCCGACGATAATCTTCCATGCAGGGCGGCTGAAGGGCGTTGTCACCACAATAGTCAGTGAGAACGAGGCTTGGAAGGAGAAGGGTCGGCCCTGGAACTGGAGGGTTTCAGGTAGTTGGAGAAGTCTGCTCAAATGCGCCAGATTTAGGTGAATTTATAGGTGAATCGAAGAGTTTGTTAGGTGGATCGAAGGGTCGGCGTGAATGAAGTTGGTTAGGGGAAGAGAATGGAAGGTTAAGATCGATCAAGGAAGTTAGAAGTGGAGTGGGAGAATTGGTTGAAGAATGGCCGGTGCAACAGAGTCTGCAACGGCTTCTTGGAGAAGAACCAAGTGCTGACACGTGCCAGCACTTGGTTGGCCAGATGTTTAAAATACTTATAAATTATGTAATAAATAATAAATGACATTATTTTAAATAGGTATAAAAAGGAAAAATAGAGATAATTAAATTATCTATTATGGTATAATTATTTTTTTTAAATAATAAATATTATTCAAAATATAAATATTATATTAATAAATAAGTAGAAACAATACTTAATAAATTGGTATTGAATTTTTAATTTTATAAATAAATAATTATATATGATGTTTATATTTTCTTAAATATTAGAATAATAAATAAGACCTTTTTGAATTTATATGGATTTTAATAGCTTAGTTTATATATATTAATAAATACAGATAAGCCATATAGTTCAATTTTATCTATAAATTAGGGTTTTGGATATTATTAAAATAGTAAATAAGCTTCGAAAATTCTGAAATAAATCACGGTGAAATTACAAGATAATGAAAATAATTAGAAATTATAAAATTAATAAACTATAAATAGTGTGTTCTAAAAAAAATAAATTGCCCAGAAACCCTTTTGTCATTAGGTCCCAAAACCGACTTTTTGCAAACGGACTCTGATTTTAAAAAAACACCTCCATTAATTAGAGAATATTATTTTATGAACTTTAAAGGTAAGTAGAGTAAAATTGGAGTTCGTATGAGGAAGTTATGATGTTTAGAAGTTGAGAATTTGACAAATTAAAAGTTGGATTTCTTGGCATATATACAAGATAATATTTTTAACTTATTTTTATATTTTTATATACATTTTTTTAGAAATAATTCCAGCACCGGGCAGGTGTCAGACTCTATACATCGTGTTACAACTTAGCAGAGTCCTATGTTTTTAATAAACAGTCGCTACCCCCTAACCTGTGTCGCTTTCCCCCAACCTCAGAGGGGGAGAGAGCACCCCTTCTCCCGAAGTGACGGGGTCATTTTGCCGAGTTCCTTCGACATGGTTCTCTCGACATTTCACTAAGTTGCAGCTCCACAGGATCACACGTGAAGCATTTAAAGAGGGAAAAGTCATCCTCGGTTATACCCTTCTTCCTTTTCCCACCCTTCCAGCAGTATGAGCTAAAAAGTGCCCATCTTAGATGAAATCAGGCATTTTTTCAGAGAGGGTGTGTGAGCGCGGAGCGAGAGCTCTTAGGCAAATCAAGCCTCATGCGAAGCGCTAGGTGTGAAGTCGGGCGAGAGGGATAGGAAAAGAGTTTGGTGAAAAATATATACATATGAATTAATTAAAAATTAATGAAGATTTGATATTTATTTGATAAATAATGAAGAGTGTTTGGAGTGTACTTTAATTATTTTTATGGTTTTCTTTCCTTATCTCCCCTACTTGTTGGTTTGTCGACCAATCCATGCTGACTTGGTCTCGGAGGTTAGGTTATATATATATATATTACAGCTATATTTATATTTTCTAAGTCATATTGTATATATATACATATTTATAATATGCCTTCTTTTCTTTTCTTTATTTTTATTCTTTTATTTAATTACATGTTTTTGATACATAAAAGTGCATTTTTATTCATGAATGAGATTTTGTTAAAAGATGGAAATAAATGAATATTTACATATAATTGTTAAGGGTTTTAAGACAAAATGCGACAGAAATGTTAATGAATTATGGATTCATCAGGCACCTTCATGAATGCTCATGATGAAGATTGAGCGGCCTCTCCTCAAAAATGTCTTAAATGATATCCTCGTCCTTGTTAAAATATGATCGACCACAAGCGCCATCAATGAGCCTCTAGATTTCTAGTGTCAACCGACCAAAGAAATGCCGCATGAGATTGGTCTTTGGCATCTCATGGTGGGGACACTTTTCCTGCAAATCTTTGAATCTCTCCAACGCTTCATGTATCGTCTCGTGGGGCTGCTGATAGAAGCTAGAGATGTGAGCACACATCTGGTTCAAGTGATTGCGGTGGGTAAAATTTATGGAGAAATGTCGATTTCAACTCCTCCCAAGTGATGAATCTGCTATTCTTCATCTTTATTCATTTATTTTAGCTTAAAATCCCTTATAAAATGCATGTATATAACATTAACTCCATATTCTTACTAACTTGCATACGTGTGTAAATATTGTACACTTCTTATCATTTTAACCTAAAATAAATAAAGAAAGAAAGAAAGGAAGGAAAATAAAGAAAAGAAAGTAAAAAAAGGAAGACTGTGTATATGAAATAGATACAGGCTAACTCGAACCCCGAGAGAAGGTCAAACTTGACCTGATTGACAAGGAATAAAGTCGGGGAGATAGGGTCCTTAATTAGAAAATACAAAAAAATTGCATTATGTGTATATTTGTATACTATTCTATTTTATTTCTACATAAATTGAGCTCAAACAAAATAATTTTCAAAATGAAAGTTGTAAATAAAAATGTGTCCTAAATAATAAAAATAATTTCACAATCAAATCTTGTACAGAATAAAAGCAACCACACTTGGAAAAAGTCACTAAGCAATAATTGGATGACCAATTCTGGCTTCATATGAACTCAAATTGAACCAAACTCACTTCCATTGTATTCTAAATTGAATTTTCTTAAAAATGGATGTGATTTCATAATTTTTGGAGTTTCGGGTGAAAAGTTGATTTTCTGTGATGGTTTGTGCAATTTTCCCATGTATTTGTACATATTGTATTTTTTAAATATTTGTAAATATTTTTACTAATTATTTAAAATAAAAATAAAAAAATTATTAAAAGAAAAAAAATTAATTTGCTTATTTACCCCATATATAATGTCATATATGTATATAACATATGTATATAGTTAATTTTCTTAACTAACTACCACAAAAAATAAAAAAAATAACATTTATTTTTTCAAATAAATAAAGTGATGAAAATACAAAAAAAATAGTTAATTTTTGTAAATATTTATCTTGCTAATTTATCTCATTTCAATTTTCCTTCTCTCTTATCTCTTATCTTCATCCAAAAATTCAAAAAAAAATCAAATTTCAAACTCCATTATCTTTTCTATTTATATGGCTCCTTCTCCATCATTTTAATTTAATCAATTTTTGGTGAGAGGAGCCTGATCTTTGAGAGTCTTCTTATCGCAGAAGGGTGCCTAGCCTCCGAGACGTCCGGTGACAGCTTGTCAGCCTTCGTCGAGGTGATCAAGGTCTTTTCCTCTCCTAAGTTGAGATCCATTTTATCCTATTTTATCCTATATTAGTCGTAGTTTTATTTTCTCACAATTTTTTCATTGCCATTTTTTTATCTAGATCTTAAAATCCATCATGATTTGATCCGCCACCAACTCGATTTTTCATCTCATTTTCTCGTTCTCTCCATGTTCACGTTCTATCCTCCATGATCTCTTACAGTTTCTTTTTTTCTTAAAAAAACTTTCTCTCTGTTCTGCTTTAAAAAAAATAAAAAAATAAAAAAGAAGTGGAGCCGCTGGCTGCTCCGCCTCCAACGCCGCATCCGCCCATCCAGCGTCGACTGCCGCACGCATGCTCGACGTTGCCTCACCGTAGAAGAACGACACCTCCACCGACCTGGGCTTGTATCACCTAGCCCTCTCCTCCATTGGAGTAGCGGGCAGCGCCACCGATCTCACTTCCAATGCCACCTCCTAGCTGACGGTCGTAGCCGCCAATTACATCACCACATATGGCACCGCACCTCCCTTCCTTCGTCGAAGCATGCACCACCGATCACCGCCATCAACCCGACATCACCGCGCGACCATCCCCTGCTCGTCGTTGACCAATAAGAGGGCGTGTGTCACCGTGCACCCCAGCCGACTACCGTCGATCGTCGCCTCCGACCGCTGCTCGTCGTCCCGCCTGGAGGAGAAGATTAAGGGGCGGCAACGTGCCCCCTTTGGTATCCATCTCTTGAACTAAAGCTACAGTAAACCCTAAGGGGGTTTTTAAAAAAAAATTTAGAAAAGTTGCAAAAGGCCCCCCAAAGTTTTCAAAAATTACCAAAACGTCCCCGTCAACTCCTCAAGCACGTGCTGTACACGTTATTCCTAGGTAAGTTGCACATTCCCCCCTCTATTTTAATTCTTTTATTTAGTTAATGAAAAAACAACAACGATTTACATTTCAGTCCTGTCTTCCAGACTTTAAGTTGCAAGTTATTTTCCTTTAAATAAATATTTTTATTGGTCAATAATTCTTTCAAAAATCATGCTATGTTCTTGATGTGCTTATCTTTTTAGCATATTTTTTTCATTGCATTTTCTCATTTTTTAATATTATTCAAAAATAAAAAAATGTCCTTTTCTCTTTCTGAAATTCAAAAATTCATAAAAAAATTGAATATTGATCCAAAAATTCTTATAAATTAGAGTAATTTTACTTTATGGTCTTAATTTTCTTTCCAAATTCCACATAATAATTTATTTCAAAACTCAAAAAAATTGAAAAACATCAAAATATTATAAAAATCACAGAAAATTCTATAAAAAATCCAGAAATCGTGATTTCAATCCCTATTTGTAGATATTTGTCCCTATTTTATCCTAAAAATAATTACCAAGAGTTCTGGGCTTAAAATATTTTTAAGTTGCAAATTACTCCAGGTTGTGCATTGTTTGTCATTTTTGCCACTGTTTGATTTTTCGAAAAATACAAAAACATATGCAAATTCTATAAAAATCCCTAAAAATATTTCAAAACTCTTAAAACCCAAAAATATTTTGTCTGGAATTTTTGAGTATTTTTGCTATAACTTAAAAATACAAAAAAAAGAGTTTGGTGTCCGTAGTTCTTGTCTTGTGCATATTGTTCTTTATTTGAAATTTTAAAAAATAATTGCAAAAATTAATCACTAAAAATTTGAAAAGTAGAAAATAAAAAAATAGAAATAAAAAAATAGAAAAAATAAAAAATATAAACAAAATATTCCATAAAAACCAAGGATGGTTTGCTTTGAGATTCCTACATTCTCTTAATTGCATTTCTTTCAGTTATTCGAATAACCCTAGGGAATTGTAGCCTCCCTGTGTTCGATCCTATCTGCTATACAGGTAAATAAGTGGCAAAAACATTTCTCTTTCTCCATATTATTTTCTGTAATTATTTTGCAGTGAGAGAAGAAGAAAAAATTGTTTGTTTGTCGTGGGATATGTGGGGATAACAACGACACTTCCATTATTAATTATCAATCATTGAAGATTCTCTTGTACTAACAAATGACGTCGTTGTTGGGGAGGCACAATGAGGGTAGTTAGGTTTCTCTTTTGACCTGCTATTCTTGATTGTAAATATCTACTTACATTTTGCCATTCACTCCATTGTTCATATCCACTGCATTCATTTCATTATAAATGCTCATATTTTTGTAGTTGTGTTTCTTACACATTCTCTCTTTATTTTTCTTGTGAGGGCCAGCAGAGCGAATGAGGTGATCCTAGGAGAGCAAAGCACCCAAGCGACGTGGAGGCAGCTTGATTTTTCACCAAGCCGCATGATAGTGTGAGAGGATGAGAAGTAGAATTGAAGGAGACAAAAAAGATATTTATTTATTTATTTATTCTAGCATATGAACTCTTGTTAATGGACATTCATTTGTTGCAGGGTCTGTTTCGCCAAGTGCCGGTGCACTTGAGGGACCTCACTGGATTTGTTTTCGTCGACTTTATTTTTCTTTGTTTCACGTGGATTTCGTGAGCTACCTATTGATTTCTTTAATTAATTTGCTTGAGACAAGTAATTAATTAGGTCCAAACACCCTAAACAAGAATTTTTGTATCTATAGAGTATAGTGTAATTTGGACGTAGGCAAATTAACTTATTCTTGCCCGTTAATAGAAGCTATCATATAGGACGGTTCACTTGCATCATATAGGATAGTTTATTTTTCTATGTTTCAATTCTGCACGGACCACTTGCATGTAGAGTGCTGGTGACAAGATACACATCTCTTACCCCTGCATGCATCATTGTGTTTAATCGCACATTGGCATTTCCAATCTCCTTCCTTGTTTTCACTCACATAATTAAAAAAGGAAATTGGACACTCGGTAGGTGATTCTTTGAAAATATTTTAACCAAGTGACAACTACCTAAAATACAGGACTGTTAAAGAAAACTCGACCCTAAAATAAACACAAGGAAAAATTATTGTTTTGGGGAGAGTAACCCCCTCATTGTTTGGTTTGTATGTAGCGAGAGAGCGACCTGCACAGTAGGATAGAACCACACCCGAACTCTTTTCAGACTACTATCTTGGATTAGTCATTCTCCAATGAGGATCTCTCCGGTAGCCGGTAAAGCAGCCCGCAACGTCCTTAACAGATTGAATTGATCGGGTAGCCGGTAAACGGTCCGCAATTCATACTGGTTGGGAAAGATATAACTTTGGGATTGGGCCAGTCTCCTGAGAGCATTGGGTTCCTAACACCTCGATATAACTGCTCTGATAGATTGTATTCTCACCAAACTCTTAAATTGACAAGATAATTGACCGAACCTTCACGGTCTTCACATTGAGTTGAGTTGGTGAACTGGGGGGTTGTATTGTGTTTGCATTCTAGTGATAAAGATACTTCTGCACAATTTGTGACTTCATTCACTTTCACTCTTGCATTGACCTTCGTGTTCTCACATCCTGCCTATTGATTTCGAAGATGTCGGACCGGAGTATTTCTCATTCGGACTCTGCGAACTCATTCTACACTCCGAGCCGTTCACCTTCTATTCAGGGAGACTCACTTCCCGAATTTTCCTCTTTCTCCACTTCACCCTTCACAACATCCATCAATCCACTACTTGAGATTAGCTTTAATCTCGAATTAATATCTGAGACTCCATCAATTCTGAGCACTAGTCAAGTATCATGCACATTTTCAGAGTCAGACATTAAACACTTGATACAATTAAAGGGAAAGGGACCCATGTCGGAGTGGATCGAGATCAACAACACCCTATTAGCCTCCATCCAGTCAATTCAAGCCTATATAACAGAGCATGCTAATTTTCAGACCGCGTTGAGATAAATGATTGTCGAGCTGAGATAGGAAAGAGAAGATAGGAGAGAGTGGGTTAACAGAAACCCTGAAGGTGGGAATGGGGGAGAAGAAGCTCACATAGAACCTGGGGCTAAGCCTACACTAAATGATGCATATAATCCAATTGCAGGACTAACAAATTATTGGATACAAATCCTTGCAGTTCATGGGCATTTTGAGCTTAAGCCTACTCTTTTACCTCTTCTCCCAATATTCCATGGAAATATTAATGAAGAACCTTATATATACCTCCAGCAGTTCGATTGCATTTGTGGAACAGTACACTACCCAAATGTCACATTAGAGGTAGTGCAGATGACTGCCTTTCCATTCAGTCTGATGGACAAATCTTTGTATTGGTTAAATCACTTGGGGAAGGTTGTCACTACTTGGGAAGAGTTGAGGTCCGCATTTCTGAACAAGTATTATCCACTTGGACGACTCGACCAAATACGATCCGTGATTGCTAATTTCTCCCAGATACCCCAAGAGCCTATTCACGAGGCGTGGGAAAGATTAACAGATTTGACAGAGAAACCCCCATCACGATATTCCAAAGACCAGCCTTATACACAATTTCTTTGGGGGTTTAAGCATTGAGAATCAGAAGTTGGTAGATGCTTCTTGTAGGGGGAGCCACTTCAACAAGGACGAGGATGTCCTTCATCAAATTTTTGAGGAGATGGAGGAAAGTGCAACGGCTCTTTCTTCTTCACGTGCATTTCAGAAGCACCCCATCACTGCCCCTGCAGTACCCCACAAGGATTTCAATATGACAGCAACATAAGAAGTGGATAAGGTGGATAGCACTGACCTGGCCATCATTGGAAACCACGTATCCAAAGTGGACATTATTGAAAAGAGGTCCAAGGAGCATGATAAGCTTCATGTGATCGAGAAAAGGACAAAGAACCTGAATAACCTTGATGAGATAACAAAGCACCTAGAGCTTCTTTGGGTACGATCAGTGCAGTCCACTGTATGAGTGCAGCAACCGATACCTCTAGGGAGCAAACTTCTTCCACCCAGTAGAGTAGCGGAGGACCATACACA
The DNA here is from genome assembly GCA_037367405.1 of Ottelia alismoides. NCBI lineage: Eukaryota > Viridiplantae > Streptophyta > Magnoliopsida > Alismatales > Hydrocharitaceae > Ottelia > Ottelia alismoides. The sequence goes on from JAZKJV010004688.1 coordinate 866,755, forward strand.
TTTCAACATGTCTACTACGTGGCAACACCTGATCAAATTTAACAACATTCACATCAGATAGTTCCGTACCAACTGGAAGTAGCCTGCATTCTTGAGCAGCAGTCTCCACCTCCACCTGGTATTCAGGAGGTGAACAGTACCTGGTTCGACCTTGAGCGAAACGAACCCCGTCCGTCAGGGCAAGGCCAGTTGGGTTCACAACAGGGTCAGAGACCCGTCCACCAATTTCTGGGAGGCAGACAATAGAAGTACCAGCACCAGCAGTTCCAGCCTCACTTTCAGTCTCCACCGTAGTTCAAAATTGGAGACAAGGCCAGCCACAACAGCAGTCCATGTATTTTCCTCATCCTAACCAGCAACAGACTACATATTATGGACAATATTCTCCTCCTCCTCCTCCTTATTATCAGAATCTGTTTGGGTACCAACAACCTCTGTACTATCAGCCTCAGCAACAACCAGTCAATGTGCAACCTGAGGCCCCTTCAGTCAATCCAACACTGGACCAACATGCATTGCTTGTGAAGAACATGAATGAACTGACTCAGCAGATCGGTGACCTGACCACCACCAAGAAACTGATTCCAGCACAGGTCGAAGCCAACCTCAACAACTTCAGACGTAAGGAGCATGTAGCTAATAGCCCACCCACTCCCAAGACAGGTATGTCCCTTGATTTTACATGTTTATCTGTCACCATTCATCTCAGAAGTGGTAGGAGATTGCAGCCGCCTACGCAGCAGATGAGGTTGGGAGATGGATCCACTAAGAAAGCATCATCTTCTACATCATATCCTTCACCAGTTGTTGAGAGGCCCAGTGTAGCAGCACCCACGTATGGAGTTTCACCGCCTTCACCACCACCTTCACCAGGCAGATGTAGATCACCATCAACAAGGGAGAATATACTAGTCGCAGATTCTTCCCTTTCACTAGCAGCATCATCCCATTCTGTTCTAGAATCTATTTTTCCTTCACCTAGTTTGGAGATCACTATACGAACTGATTCTGGTTGTTGTTTTTGCATGAGGATTCTACTTTGAATAATGGAAATGAACGTTTGCATGTTTATTTTGATTCTGTGCCATTTCCTTTTGCTCTCAAAACTATGAAAATCCAAAAATTAAAAATAGCCTTATCTAATCTTGGAGCGGTTGAGATCTTATAGAACATCTTTTTTAAAGATGCCACTCCTTAAGGCCATGGAATACATGCCTACAGTAAAAAAGGGAATGAAAGAGGCATGCACACAAAAGCGTCAACCAAAGAAGAACATACGAAAGGAAAGAGAGAAACATATTTTGACCATGGCCACAGTTCATGCCATCAGTAACCTTCCACCTAAAATGAAAGACAAGGGATCACCTCACATCTGTTGCCATATCTTTGATCGTACTCTTCTAGATAGCGATTCCACCATTAATCTCATGCCTTCCTCTTTACTAACTGAATTTCGGTTAGGGCCTCTGAAAACAACCAGAATGATCCTTCAGTCTGTTGATAGATTGATTAAGAGGCCAAGAGGCATTTTAGAGGACGTTATTGTAACAGTGCAGGCAATGAAATTCCCTATTGATTTTGTTGTCATTGATATAGACATACTTGCACCGTTACTCCATACCCCGATCATAATAGGTCGACCGTTCCTCCGAACGGTTGAAGCAGTAGTTGATTATGTTACTGAAGAGATCATCTTTCACTCTCGTACTGACAAGGTGAAAATCGAGACGATCTCTGATCCTAGACCATCACAGCCACCAGCAGCAGATGATACAGAGAAAGTTATATCAGAGCCAGATGATTGTGATTTTCTTGCTGAATTCAAAGAGACAAATCTTTTCACTTATTTTATAGATACCCAGGAGTTCCTTTCCCAAAAGGACTCTCTAGAAAGCATAGTTGAAATGAGTTCCCTTGGTGGTCCAATTGAGATAGTTGCCGATGAGCAGTTTGAGCAGAATTCCGAGGTCCAGATATCTGAGCCATTCGTTGAATTTCTTGATTTATGCACATATGAGAGACATCTTTCTGAGATTATTGTTGAGATATCTGAGCCCTTAATTGACAAGTATATTGAACATCCCGATGAGCCCTTCCTTTCTGAGCATAAATCATTCATTGCAGATCTATCAGATATTCAATTTGTTGAGCCGTCAGTAGCCCAGGTGGACAGTCCACAGAGTACAGATCACATATCGTCTACCAGTACAATGGCAGAGGTTACTGCAAAGTCGATTCATACCCCACCTGAGCTCATGCTTTTACCATCAACGTTGAAATATGCCTTCCTTGCGGGTCCCCTCAAATGTTTCCGGTCATCCTTAGCTCACAATTGGTCATTGAACAAGAATCTCATGTGCTAGACGTTCTTGAGATAAACTGCAAGGCCATAGGATGGAATATCTCAGATCTTCGTGCGATTAATCCAGCATTGTGCTCATGTCATATCTACCTAGAGGATGACTGTAAACCCTCCCGTGAATGTCAGCACCATCTAAATCCAAATCTAAGGGAGGTTGTCATGAAGGAGATTAGAAAATGGTATGATGTTGGCTTTATATATCCCATTTCGGATTCCAAATGGGTCAGCCATTTACATGTAGTCCTGAGGAAATATGGGATTACGATCGTCAAGAATGACCGTGGTGAGGAGATTCCGACCCGAGAACCTACTTCATGGCGTGTCTGTGTAGATTACCGACGTTTGAACTCAGTTACCAAGAAGGATCACTTTACACTGCCATTTATTGATCAGATTATTAAGAGGTTGGCAGGGAAAGAGTACTTTTGCTTCTTGGATGGGTACTCGGGATACGACCAAGTTTCCATCGCTCCTGAGGATCAGGAGAAAACTACTTTCACTTGTTGGTTTGACACCTATGCCTTTAGACGGATGCCCTTTGGATTGTGTATCACCCCCACTACATTTTAAAGGTGTATATTGGACATTTTTGCCGATATGGTGGGTAATTTTCTTTAAGTCTTCATGGATGATTTCTCGGTCTATGGGGATAGTTTTGGCACATGAGTTGCACATCTAGACCTAGTTCTTCAACATTGTTGTGAGGTAAACTTAGTTCTCTCATGGGAGAAGAGTCACTTTATGTTGACAAATTGGATTGTATTGGGCCATGTCATCTTTAAACATGGTATGGATGTTGACCCGGCTAATATTGATGTGATTTCCAAGTTAGAGCCACCGTAGAATTTGAAGCAGATGAGGTCATTTTTGGGACACGTAGGGTTCTATAGGCGATTTATAAAGGACTTCAGAAAAATCGCCAGACCTTTGAATGAGTTTCAGTGTAAGGAGACTGATTTTGTTATCGATGAGAAAGTCCTCCTTGCATTCATTCAGATGAAAGAGATGGTTACTAGTGCTCCTATCTTACAATCACCTAATTGGTCTCTTCCTTTCGAGATCATGATGGTGCCTCAGATTTCGCAGTTGGAGCTATTTTAGGACAGAGAAGGGATGGGATACCATTTGCTATACATTATGCTAGCAAGACTCTGGATGAAGCACAACGAAATTATACAGTTACAGAGAAAGAGATGTTAGTAGTTGTGTTTGGACTAGAGAAGTTCAGATCTTACCTCATCGGTTCCCATGTTATTGTATACACGGATCATACTGCCATACGATACTTGCAGGCAATGAAGGATGCCAAACCATGCCTTATCAGATGGATCCTTCTTCTCTAAGAATTTGATTTAGAGATTCGAGATAAACCTGGAGCGAAAAATGTTGTGGCCAATCCCCTTTCTCGTGTCACGGATGTAGAGACCTCTGAGCAGAACATGATCCCTATTTCTGAAACCTTTTCAGATGATGCTATTTTGTCTGTGGACTCACTCCCATGGTATGTTAATATTGTGAACTATCTAGTCTCCAAGAAAGTTCCAAAAGCTTGACCAAAGTACAAGGTAAACATATTTCTATGAGAGATTCATTATTACTAGTGGGAGGATCCGTACCTATTCCATGAGAGTGCAGATTGTATTTGGAGGAGGTGCATTCCTTAGGAGGAACACACCAGTGTACTTGAGCACTGTCACAAACCAGAATCTAGTGGGCATCATTCATGGAAATGCACGACCGCAAAGGTTTTACAGAGTGGCCTATGGTGGCCCACATTGTTTAAGGATGCTTTAGAGTACGTTCGAGGTTGTACTGACTATTAGAAAATGGGAGGAACTGTTGTTTCGAAAGATATGATGTCCTAAGATATATATAGATTTTCTGATGTTTTTGATGCTTGGGGCATAGACATCATGGGCCCATTTCCTGTTAGTCAATGATTTCAGTACATCCTGCTCGCTGTGGATTATGTTAGTCGATGGGTGGAGGCTATCCCCCCCCCCCCGAGCCGCAGATAGTCGTACAGTGTGTTCCTTTCTCAAGGACCATATTATTGCACAGTTCGGTATTCCCAAAATACTGATTTCAGATGGAGGAAGCCAATTCATTATTAGAGAAGTAAAGAAGCTTTTGAAGGAGTACACCATTGAGCACAGAGTTGCGTCTCCTTACCACCCTCAGACTAATGGCTTGGCAGAAATTTCAAATAAGGGGATTAAGATGATATTGCAAAAACTTGTACATCCAGATAGGAAGAACTGGTCCCAGTTCAGCATGTCTACTACGTGCAAACAGCTGATCAGGTTCATCATCATTCACATCAGATAGTTCAGTACCAACAGGAAGTAGCCTACATTCCTGAGAAGCAGTCTCCACCTCCACCTGGTATTCAAGAGGTGAACAATATCTAGTTAAACCGTGAGAGAAAGCAGCCTCGTCCGTCAGGGCAAGGCCAGTTGGGTTCACAACAGGGTCAGAGACCTGTCCACCAGTTTCAGGGAGGCAAACAACAACAGTACTAGCACCAGCATTTTTAGCCTCACTTTCAGTCTCCACCATAGTTAAAAATTGGAGACAATGCTAGCCACAACAACAGTCCATGTATTTTCCTTATCCTAACCAGCAACAGACTCCATATTATGGACAATATTCTCCCCCTCCTCCTCCTCCTCATTATCAGAATCCGTATGGGTACCAACAACCTATGTACTATCAACCTCAGTGATAACTAGTCAATGGGCAACCTGAGTCCCCTTCAGTCAATCCAGCACTGGACCAACTTGTATTGCTTTATGAAGAACATGAATGAACTGACTCAGTGGATCGACGATCTGACCACTGACAATTGTTGCTAGAGTCTATTTACGGCTTTTAGAAAATATAGTTGTCGATGTAGAAAGCAGCAATCCAGATCCTAGCTCCGGTCAAATAATTTCGGATTTCTATAGAAAACCTACACTATTTATTTTACCAGGTAAGTGTGCCCGGGGCGAACTCAAGGAGGCCGAATAGAATGCTTTGATTTTTTTAATGAAATATTTTTGTGATTTATTTTTATCTCTTCTTAAAGCGATCAAAGAAAAGAAACACTACAATTTTTATTTAAATTTCTATTTTTAATTTTTTCATTTGATTTTAATCTTTTCCAATTTTTATTTAATTTTCAAAAGGGATATTTTTCACAAGATTTATTTATTATATAATAGGTGAACTATAGGTAGATGATACAACATAGTAGGTGGACGGGTCGAGCAACGGGCTCGAACAAGCACAAGAAATCAAAACAAAACGAAATCTGTTTTTGAAAAATTAAAACACGATGAAAGCACGAGAAAAAAGCAAGAAAATTTAATAACAACTTGCTGGGGTAGTTGTGTAACTACCCTAAAGAAATCGACGAAAAATGAGGTCAAAAATAGGTCCAAATACCCCCTACAACCCAGGGGTGTAAGCGCAAGAAAAATATAGAAATTATTGTAATTAGGTCCTTTACAGGGACTGAAATGAAAAAGAAATAAAGAGTTTTACTCGAACAAGCACAAGAAATCAAAACAAAACGAAATCTGTTTTTGAAAAATTAAAACACGATGAAAGCACGAGAAAAAAGCAAGAAAATTTTATAACAACTTGCTGGGGTAGTTGTGTAACTACCCTAAAGAAATCGACGAAAAATGAGGTCAAAAATAGGTCCAAATACCCCCTACAACCCAGGGGTGTAAGCGTAAGAAAAATATAGAAATTATTGTAATTAGGTCCTTTACAGGGACTGAAATGAAAAAGAAATAAAGAGTTTTACATTTAGGTCCCTACGGAGGGACCTAAATGCAATTTCTGAAAACCTTGGGAGCGGGATTAAATTCTGGAAAGCACTCTGGAGTTATGTTGCAAATTCTCCACCGGTTCGCTTGCAACGACCAAGATTAAAAGCTGTGGGCGCTGATATGACGTTTCTGGATGCGCCACGTGTCGACAACCTGTGCACCTGGGGTGTTTGAAATGTTCTTGAGTTTGTTGGAGAGCTGACAACGCAGGCGTCTTCTCCGATTTATCCCGACCGGCAGACGAAGGCTTTGACTCTCCAGCAGGGCCAGAGGGGTGGCTCCTCCACCCCTCATGCTCGCCTGCGGTAGATGGTGGTCGGAGGCAGCTCGAAGCGACGGTGAACATGCGATGAAGATGGAGGTCTGCTACAACCTGGAGGTTGATGAAGTCTGAGGCCTCTTCTTTGAAGTGGATTTCCGTGAAGATGAAAGCTTCCAAATGCGTAGCTTTCGCTCCTTATTGAAGACGGATCTACAAATAACAATTGTATGTGCTCGATTCGAAGAATCAACCATGGGATTAAGGTTTTGCAAGATCAAAAACTATGGTTTCCATAAGAAATGTGCGCAGTGCGTGAGAAGGGTGACGAAATGATGAAGCGATTCGAAGTAGATTTGAAACGATTGGAAGGTGATTTTGGATGAGCGTCTAAGTAGGATGATTAAGCGTCTTAATGACAACTTAATATCGCTAATAGCTGCACGCAAATCGATGAAGAAATTTGAAGAAAAATGGATGAATAGGTCCGGGGAAATCAAGGTGTATTACCTCGAAAGATGCTCGACGGGCGACCTTGGCCGGAGCTGCACACGGCGATGTGTGGCGATGCAAGGCTGAGACAAACCTTGGAACTCCTCCTCTGATGTTCTTCTTCCACGCGGGGTAGCTTGCAGGTGCTGTCACCACCGATGCAAGGCTGAGCGAGGCTAGGAAGGATGGGGGTCGGCTACTGAGCTGGAGCTGCAGTTAGTTACAGGAGGGTTAGTTGAAAATGGCGATCTTTGGGCCCTTTTATAGAGAGAATGCGTGGTCTCCAAGTAGAATCCAAGCACTGGCGATGGAGATGGTTATTGGAGGAAGAAGATCATCGTTTAGATCGTCTGGAGGTGTTAGGAGATGCGCGGGAAAAATGGCTGAAGTTAGCTATCCAGAACAGAATAGCGTCTGGCCTTCTTGGAGAAGATGAACCAGTTGCCGACACGTGTCAGCACCTGGTTGGCCAGATGCGAAAAATAGCTTGTAAATTCATTAATAAATAATAAATAAGGTTATTTTTAATAAGTATAAATACAAGAAATGTAAATAAATTTATTATTTTATTTATGGAATAATTATTTTTTATAAATGATAAATATTATTATAAATATAAATATTATATTAACAAATATGTATATATAAATAGGTCTTGGATTTTTAATTTAATAAAAACTTAAATAAATATTAATTTTATATTTTCTTAATTATTAGAATTATAAATAAGGCTTGTGTGAATTTTTATAGATTTTAATAACTTAATTTACATATATTAATAAATATGGATATTAGTGATACAATTCATTTTTACCTATAATTTAGTGTTTTTTATTTTATTAAAATAATAAATAAGCTCCAAAAATTATGAAATAAATTAGGGTTAAATTACAAGATCCTGAAAATATTTAGAAATAAAAAATTAAGAAAACTATAAATAATGTGTGTTATATAAAATAAATAGCCCAGAAACCCCGTTGTCTTTGGTCCCAAAACCGACTTTTTGCAAACGGACTCCGAATTCGATGAAACTACCTTTATTAATTAGAGAATATTGTTTTATGAACTTTAAAGGTGTGTTGAGTGAAATTGGAGTTCGTACGATGAAGTTATGATGTTCGGAAGTTGAGATTTTGACAATTTTATAGGCTTCGTTTCTTGGTATATATACAGGGTAATATTTTTTTACTTATTTTTATATTTTTATATACATTTTTAGAAATAATTAGGAAAAGAATTTGGTGAAAAATATGTACATATGAATTAATTAAACTTCTTTGAAGTTTTGTATTTATTTTATAAAGTGAAATGTACATGGTGTGTGACTTAATTTATTTTTATGGTTTTCTTTCCTTATCTCCCCCTACTTTTTGGTTTGTCGACCAATCCATGCTGACTTGGTCTCGGGGGTTAGGCTATAAATATACCTTGCAGTTATATTTATATTTTAAATCATATTATACATATATCCAATCTGTCTTTTGTTCTTTTTCTTTGTTCTTTATTTATTTACATGATTTTTATAGTTAAAAATGACTTTTTATTAATGACTAGGAATTTGTTAAAAGATGGAAATAAATGAATATTTACATGCATTTGTTAAGGTTTTTAAGACAAAATGTGACAGAAAAGTTAATGAATCATGGATTCATCAACCCCCTATACTTAAACTTTGCTAGTCCCTTAGCAAACACTTATTTGAAAAGTATGTGAAAAACAAAGAAAGTTAGAATGAATTTGTTTTCCTAAACCAATTCATGAGAACAGTCAAAGGACAGAGCTCGATCGGGCCAGAAAAAAGCATTTTGTCAGAACCTTGACTAGGATTAGGATTTTATCCTCAACAGTCCTCTAGTTCCACAATTCCTTACTCAAGATCACTTCATCGGCTAGTTCAGACTCACTTATTCATATCGCAAACTCTATTATCCTTGAAGTCAACTTGTACAGTTTGTGAATTGATTTATCTCTTCCTGCTTAGAGAACCGAAGAAACCGTCCATCCCGGCTATACACTTCTATGGCTTCCTTATCCCGCTACTCTTTCCTCGGGGAGGGAGATATTCCCTTCTGAGTTCAGTTTTGCTATGTCCACAATCGAATATAGAGAGAAAGTAGAAGAATGAGAAAAGAAGTGGAGTGCGACCAGTGTATACGCATCTCCTTATGAAGCTCAACCGGTGTAGCTGAGTCTCCACTAAGATGTGCATGCATTTTGGGTGGAAGCTTGGACCATTGTGGTCTTATTTGGTGGCTTCTGCTTTGCTTTGACTTTGTAATTTGCTTGCACTGCATTCATCTTTTTATGCCTCGACGGATATAGCATCTTTTTATTCCATCCCTTTTTTTGAGGTCATAGAAAAATTGTGTTAGTAGATCCTTCCCTTATCCGAAGCAACTATCGCAACCCCAATCTCTCTCGTCTTTAGACGTCAATGCCGCAAAGATAAGGATAGAAACGTACTACCAAGATGTACTGCCCTTCGTAACTCCATTCGAGTTGAGCTAAGTGCAGAGTGCATGTGTTCAAGATTGGTTTACTGGTGTAGAGTTGTATGGATGACTCCAAATGGTCTACTTAAGCACATATGACTTGATTTCCCGAATATGGTCTTACGGAACCCGAAGATTTTAAGTGAAAAGACCTGAAGAGTCTAAATTCCAGATCCTAACCATGCTCCTTACAACGAGAGTTAAAGGCCGTAATCAAGCACCATCCTTTAGACTAGACTCAGTCCTTAGTTCCAAAAATCAAACTTATTCTGAAAAATTCGAATGCAAATGCAACCATGTTTTTATGAAGTATATTTTCTGGATTTTACTCATTTTTATGGATTTTAAGGCTTTTGTAAATTTTTAGGAATTTTAGGACTTTGTATTTTTTATGGATTTTATGGCTTTTATAAACAAGTTTTTATACAAGAATTTTACAAGATAAATTTTATTCGGTTTAAGTAACTAATGTATTTTACTGATTTTATTTACAAAGGATTTTTACAAGGATTGAATGATTTTTACACATATTTTAATAAAGAGGATTGTAAATAAGTATCATATAGATTTTAAATACATATTTTAATTACAAGTTTTAAATACAAGTTTTAAACATATTTTACTTATTTACAAGGATTATATAAGTAATATATAAATATATAAATGGATTTTAAATTAACCCTTACCCACTTTTTATGGATTTTATAGACATAGAAAATACATCAAAGTACGAGTTATGGACGAAAATATATATTCAATATATATGCACCCCACTATACTTAGCTTGTGGTATGTCCTCATAGCATCAAAAGAGAAAAAGGAGGACATAACTCGTGCTAAGTAAAAGTGGGTGAAAAAGAATAGAGTGTACAAGTCAGTCAACCCCCCTATACTTACGATCAGGTCATCATAAGTATAACGGGAGAGCAAAAACGGGAAAACTGAGTGAAAAGAATAAATAACGAAAGTTCAAAAGTAAAAGAATATGAAATCACTGAAATCACTCGGTCCCCCCTATACTTAGGATAAGGCATCCTAAGTATAGAAAAGAATGTATCCAAAAATCGGTGACCAGTGATTTGTGAAAAAGAAAGGCTATACAAAAAGAATCAGAACAAAATATAAAAACGTGAATCAACGGTCAATCGGTCCCCCCTATACTTAGTATCTGGTATCCTAAGCATAGAAGACGGGAAAAAATGGGGACGATTGTGGTCTACAAAGAATATACAAGTGTTGTGGATCTCCAGAATCGAATGGCTTAAAAGAATTTGTACATGATGAGATGATGTGAAAGAGTGATCATGATTCCTGTACAAAATAGATGACTTCAGCCAGGATCATACTGAATTTTCTGCTTTTTATGTGCGTACTGATCGTTGGCTGCAAAAGTAGAGCCTTCTCTGTAAGTGAACTTTGTACATTGCATAGATCTCTTTTCTGAAATATGCGTCTCTGGAGTCGGACTACAGAAGGTGTCTATATGTGTGAGCATTACACTATCTGACTCTCTACGTTGAATAGACTGTATGATCTATGCTATGATCTATGCAATGTAATCGATTGACTCTTGTGTTGTAATATGTGTACTTTCAGTCTGTGGCACTGAGATATCTACTGCAGGTGACTACTCATATGAGTCTGATATGAATTCTGTCGCTGTATGTGAACAATCATCTGAAGAACAAGGTACCAAGTGATCTACCTATCCTCGTGTAGGGTATCGTGGGTATCAAAATAAACACTCTCAAGATCAGGAGACGGTGTATCATCTATGTGCTGGCAATCTTCTGCAAGACTGGTGTCCTCTGAAGTAAATGACAATACTGATCTAGGACTGCAACATTCTTTCTCCATCTCAATGTGTATCTCTCCATTGCGGAATGATACTCTCCCAGCATTATAATCAAAGAGTGCTCTTGCTGTCTGCAAAAAGGGCCTCCCGAGAATGATTGGTGCAAGGTGTGACTGTGCATGGCACGTCATGTCTAGGACAGTAAAATCCATTGGAAACTGCAAGCCCTGAACGGTCACGATAATGATCCTTAGTACACCTCTAGGTCTCTTTACAGAACGATTTGCAAACTGAAGTATCGCTCGTGATTTGCAGAGAGGAACTAGCTTGAGCTTATCAAGTAAAGAGGATGGAAGTAAATTTATCGAGGAACCATTATCTAAGAGAGTTGATGGAATGTATTGTCTTCAATCCGACAATTGACATAGTGAGTTCCCGAATCTTTCTTCTTCTTAGGTACCTTGTTTCAAATTGCACACGAAGTTGCCATGGTCAAAATATGCATCTCGACATGTGATCTCTTTTTCCTATGAGTAGTACATTTGTTCCTCAATTGATTCTTGAGTGTAGGAAAATGATCCAAGTCATCACGAAGTGGAATCTTCAGAAAGATGTGATCTTTCAATAATCGCTCGGTTTCTGGAGTGACAACATTATTTTTGGTGTTTTTCTTTCCTTTTCCAAACAAAGCATTAGGAAAAGGAACAAAGTCAGGAGTCAGAAAATCAGCATTTTTATTCATTCTTGAATCAGCTTGTACATCGAGAGTTTCAGAATTATGTATAAAACTCTCTAAGACAGGGAAGAAATGTTTTTCTCGGGATTCTCTGCCTGATCTGGTGTGATGTCATCATCTGATTCGCCCGTGTCCATATCTATTGAGTCAGCATCGCTCATGTCTCTTGAGTCTGCAGGGTGGTCCTTATCATCTTGCTGGTTCTCCTCCTCAGCTTTAGATTCTTGCGGCTCATGGATCTGCTCGTGCTCTTCGTCAAGTGCCTGCTCTTCTACTCCAGCAGGTGCTTGTGGTGATCTACTGCTCCTGAGACAAATGAAGTTAGATAAAAATTCAGGAAACGAGATCTTACCTGTAGTGTCTTCCTGATCTGGATGCCTCCTCTTATTGTTCGGGTCCATCTGAGGCTGGGCTGGAAGAGTGGTCTTTGGTGCAGTTAACTCGTCCAGACGACGGTTAACTTGCTCCATCTCAGTCTTGTGCGCAATCTGTAGCGTACTCAGCATATCCATGATCTGGTTCAGTGCCTGGGCATGTGAAGACATCTCTGGTTCGGTGTGGTGGCCCTGGCTTGCTCCTCTCTCCTGCCTTGGCGTGTATTGCTGAGAAGTGGAAGGCTAGAGTATCGCTGTGGTGTGGAGGATGACTGCTGCTACTGCTGATAAGGATAATTCTGTGAATAGTGAGCAGGATGCTGGTATGATTGTGTTCTCTGATGATATACATTCGGGTGAGACTGATGCGGCGTGAAGCTTTGGCGGTGCTGGAAATACGGACGTCCATGCTCCGAATGACCGTACGGCTGCTGCTGCTGATTCAGTATACTCGGTTGCTGAATCAGAGTATACCAAATCCCGTTAATCTCGAGAGTGGATTGCGGCTCCACCTCCATCTCTATAGTGCTGGTGATCTGGCCGGGATTGACATGAGACTGATCCTCATGCCAATCGATCTGCGGAATCTCGGACTCGCTCTGAACGTAGTGGATCTGACGGGTGGGTGGAGCGGGTGCGATCCTCTGTGCTGGTTGTGCGGTAGAAGAAGACTGGCTCTGCTGATATTGAAGTTGGATCTCAGACACCTTCTTCAAATGATCACTCAGTTGCTGAGGTAGAGATGAGAGTTTCTCCAACTCTCGTAGCCGTTGTAAGTCTTGGACCTGCTTTTGAATCACATCCACCAACGTTAGCTTCTCACTAGTGTATAGGTTCAGGATCCCCAATGTTTTGATATCTTATGGGGGTAGCCATTTTGTGAACAGAGATGCGAAGAATCTCTTAAAGGATTACGGCATCAAACACCGTGTTGCTAGTCCTTACCGCCCATAGACCAATGGCATGGCCGAGATGTCCAATAGCGAGGTGAAAACTATATTGCAAGAGCTTTTCTGCCTGGACAGGAAGGACTGGTCTCAGATCTTGGATCAAGTCCTGTGGACTTATAGGACAGCTTACAAGACACCATTAGGAACCTCCCAATTCAGGATGGTATTTGGGAAGCCATGACATTTGCCCACTGATATAGTGCACAAATCTGAATGGGCAAACAAGAAGGTCAACTGGAACACACACCTAGGGCAGAAACAAAGAGAGATGGATTTGAATGAGCTTTTGGAAGTCAGAAACCGAACATATGACAACAGTCTGGTGTACAAGGACAAGGTAAAGCATTTGCATGATAGATATATCAGACAAAAGACCTTTGTTCTTGGACTGAAGGTATGGTTGTTCAACGCAAGGTTAAAGGTTTTCCAAGGGAAGCTGAAATCCAAGTGGACGGGTTCGTTCATAGTTCGTGCTGTGCATGATAGTGGATGCGTATAGATCTCAAATCTCACAGATGGAGCACAGACATCCCTAGTTAATGGACAACTGCTGAGGCACTTTGTCGAAACCCAATGAGCACCTAGTCCATGTTAACGAGATTGTATTCATGCGCAAGGCAGACTAAGCTGATACATATAAAGCCGCGCATGAGACCTTGCAGCAATGAGCTCTCGCCATCAGCAACATCGAAAAGATTCAGATCACAATCCTTATACATACTCGCCATTTCAGTATATTCTTTCCCCTCCCCCCCGCGACTCTAATCACTCTAGATTACACCGGTCCTCATACTCACTCCTATCCTATACTTAGGCTGACCAGAGCCTAAGTATACGGGGGACCGATGCCCATCATGTATATACTCATCCACTTCCCCTCTTGACCTTGTCCGCCCCGTTTTTGATCTTCTTCTACACTTAGGCTGCCAGAGCCCAAGTATAGAGGGGCCAGGACGACTTCTATTTTCTTTTCATTCTCCTATGCTAAGAACGAGCTATGTCTTCTTCCTCGCTTTTCGTGCTCTGAGGGCTCAGACGACATAGCACACACTAAGTATGGGGGGCATGTATATATTACATATATACTTAACCCATAGCTCGTACTTTCGCATATTTTTGTATATATTATACAAGAATTACGGGATGGGTAAAAATTGAGATTTTTTTTAAAATACATTATATTTGTAATACTCTTCTATATTTTGTGAAAAAAAATCAAAAAACAAAATCAAAGGCTTCTTATTTACTCTTGCATATCATCTCTGCATTCAAAAAGAAAAGAAAAAGTCTTTCATTCATCTTCATAGCATGTCATCTGCACCTCATCTGCATATCCAGCATATGCAAGGTGAAAAGTTAGTGGGTTCTGAACCAAGTTATGAATAGAATATGAGGAGGGACTTGATTTGACCTTAATCCACCTAATTTCAGATGAACCTTATAGGAACTGGAGTTAATATTTTTTCAGGTCAAGTGACTTAATTCTTTGAGTCCACAAGTCTATATTCACATGTCATCTTGATTAGTCTAAGTAGAATATTTTGAACACACACATGGTTCTTTTAGACAGTGACCTAACTTGGACAAACACCATGCACATAGCTCTTCATTGATGAGGAGGTGGGGAGGTAGAATCCTTTGGCTTAGAGTAGCACATGGGTAGAAACATCTGTCCTCCTCTAGTGAGGGTACTGCATCTCAACTTAGTATGGTGGTGTTGACATCTAAGGACGGGATGCTGTGGGTTGAAATAATGCTTCAAAAGAGGGATAATCTACTCGTTCAAGAGGAAAAACTCCTGATGTACATGCTGCGCCTTATATATAGTTTGAAAAAAATGCAAGAACTCCAAAAAATAGGATAAACTTGAGTGAAAATAAAATACCTGTCGGAGTATGTATATTAGCAAGAAGTCTGCAGCTGGATGACTTGGCTACACTGGTCAGACATCCAGGGATAGGTAGATACACTACCTACCGTCCATTCTTTTCTCCACCCTCTCCTCTTGAGCTGGTCGCACTTGAACTTAGAAGGTAATACCCCGCTCCTTGAGGAAAGAGTTACTGGACCAGGTAATTAGAGATACCTTGTTAGAGGAGGTTGCTTCTTAGCCATTTCTGATGTAGAGAGCTATTTTACACTTACACAGTACAAGTAAGAATCATAGTCATCAGAAATTTGTGTTTGAGGATTTGTTCTGACCTGACTATTAAGGTCTCTTGAATAGAATATTTGTGGAACTTGAAGTCTGTTATGTCTTAAGTTCAGATCCCAATAAGGTTCCGCCACACAATTTATCCAAAGTTCGAGTCAAGCTCTATTTTAAACTTTTGACCATGACCTTGGTATGGAACCCAAAATCATTTCACTCTTGCATTTCATTTAGTCGCTCGGGGACGAGCAAGGTTTAAGTATAGGGGGTTGATAAATCTGTGATTCATCACTCTTAAAGTTGAAAATAGAGCCTTGTTCCAGAGTAATTAGGAGTATATTTCCACCAATATTGCATAATTAGTATTCATGCATGCATTGATAACATTTGCATTTCAGCATCTGCATCTGCATTAAATAAGAAGCCATAGTCATATGTAAAAATCACCCTTCTATATATATTTTACACTAACCCTAAATCCCATAAATTCACTCTATACTGTATATATTACTAACAATAATACAAGAAAAATAGCAAAAAAATGCTAACCTGTAAAATTGACAAATAAAACCCCAGAACAAGTTGGAGACCATGAACCTTAGAATGCACATATCTCTCTCACACAACCTCCAATATAGGTCATTTTTGGCCAACGTGAAACTTGTAGATCTCATTGAGATCTACAACTTTCATGTTTTGAGTTTTTCCAAATTCGGCTATTTCCTTTATCTTATTTCACATTCTTCCTTAGCCAATCAGATTGGGCCACGTGGCGCCCTCTGGTTGCTCCACGCGGCCCTACTCATGATGCACCACACGCTCCTCTTTCTCCATCATTTGATAGCTTCCCCGTCCCCCAAATCTCATCCATCCATTCCCCCACTCATTTCATATGTCTGATCTGGGCCTAGATCTTATCTAGAACGTCGACCAGCGCCTTCTTCTCAGCCAGTCATGTGTGACCGCCCACACCACACGGTCATCTCCTCTCGCTTCAGATCCAAGCCGCTCATCCCCGCCTCAAGTCCAACCCTTGGATCATTATCCCAGATCTCATCACGACCACTCATTTTTGCCTCCACCTCCTTGTGCCACGTGGTTCACCATATGCCATTAGATCGCCTCCCCTTCCTTCATATCTCGACCATCCATTCCAAAACCCCTATCAACCGTTGGAACATCCTTATGATCTCATCCAAACCACTCGCTTCCGCCTCAACCTCAGTGCTCCACATGGTGCCTCCTGCGCCTCTCGATCCTCCATCCATCGATCGCATCCCCACCATTGATTCCCAGGAGATTGTCACCCTCCGATCCAGCCACAAATCTCATATCCACATTGAGTCATCAGTAGCCAAGGTGGATAGTCCACAGAGTACAGATCGCATACCGTCTACCAGTACAATGGCAGAGGTTACTGCAGAGCTGATTCAGACCCGACCTGAGCTCATGCTTTTACCATCAACATTGAAATATGCCTTCCATGTGGGTCCCCCACAAATGTTCCTGGTCATCCTCAGCTCACAGTTGGCCGCTGAACAAGAATCTCGCGTGCTAGAGGTTCTTGAGAGAAACTGCAAGGCCTTAGGGTGGAATATCTCGGATCTCCGTGGGATTACTCCAGCGTTGTGCTCGCGCCATATCAACCTAGAGGATGACTATAAACCCTCCCGTGAATGTCAACACCATCTAAATCCAAATCTAAGGGAGGTTGTCATGAAGGAGATCAGAAAATGGTGTGACGCGCTGGCTTTATATATCCCATTCAGATTCCAAGTCGGTCAACCCTTTACATGTGGTCCCAAAAATCTAGGATTACGATCGTAAAGAATGACCGTGGTGAGTAGATTCTGGCCCAGGTACAAACTTCATGGCGTGTATGTGTATATTACAAATGCCTGAACTCAGCTACCAAGAAGGATCACTTTCCACTACCCTTTATTGATCAGATTATTGAGAGGTTGGAAGGGAAAGATTTCTTTTGCTTCTTGGATGGGTACTCAGGATAACCAAGTTGCTATCGCTCCTGAGGATTAGAAGAAAACTACTTTCACGTGTCCATTTGGCACCTACGCCTCTAGACGGATACCCTTTGGATTATGTAACGCCCCCGCTACATTTCAATGGTGTTTGTTGGTCGTTTTTGCCGACATGGTGGGTAATTTTCTTGAGGTCTTCATGGACGATTTCTCGATCTACGGGGATAATTTTGACACATTGAAAAGGCCTAGGCTACCCTTGTTAATTCAACCGGATTACTAATCGAATTAAGTTTTGTTGTTCGTTGCAGTCGGGTAATCGGAGACTTATCAAAAACCACTCAGATTTAATTTTCGATTAAACGCAAGCGGCAGATTTATTTTACTTACACAAGTCCATGGTCGAACTCAGGGAGCCAGCTGTCTCCTTAGGTAAATATTCAATTAATCTCGTTGTCAGATTTTTAGAAGAATATTTTTGGTGTTTTTATGTTTTTTTATGCAATGAAGGAAAAAAAGTGCAATTTTGAGTCAAAATTTCAGTTAAACCACGAATGATAGTCAAATGAAGTCCAAAATTAATGAAACTTGGCCAGAAGATGATATGATATGTGATGAGACTAAGCTACTGTACTTTTTTTTGGAATTTTTAGTCTCTAAATGAATTTAAAATGAATTTAATATGGATGCAGGGTAGTTTTTGCAAGATTAATTTCAATAAATACCAAAGCACATTTTTTCAGATAAAAAATTATGGGTTTTTATCAGTTGTGCCCCTCCGAGATATCGCAATATCAGTTATGCCCCTATCTTTTTGGTAATATCATTTGTGCCCCCGACTTCTTGCCAATATTTCACTTGTGCCCCTCAGAGGGGCATAACTGATAAAAGATTTTTATCAGTTATGCCCCTCTGAGGGGCACAAGTGAAATATTGGCAAGAAGTCGGGGGCACAACTGATATTACCAAAAAGATGGGGGCATAACTGATATTGCGATATCTCGGAGGGGCACAACTGATAAAATCCCAAAAATTATCCTAGATAGATCTATGTGAGATGATCTAGGAAAATTGATAAACCTAAAAAATGATGTAATTTGGACCTATTAAAAATCAATTTAGCAAAGTACTAATGAAATTATTCAGGCCTCGATATGCGTGCAGATGGTTTGATTTTTGGGCACAGTGTAGAACAACTTAAACTAGATCTAATGTGATTTTATTTTGATTTGTTGGAGCAATAAATAATTAATAATTAATTTAAAGCACACGATGGTCAAATTATGTCAATTTCCATGAAAATAATATTATTTAATTCCTTGATGCTCACAAAAATATGACATGTGTCTCAAAAGATAAAGCACAAGTTAAACTACAACATGCAATTTTTGGAATTAAAAAATGATGATAAATGGATGCCAAAATATGCGTGCAAACATAGGGACTGAAATGCAAAATAGGAAATGAAATTTCTTAATTCTAAAACATGCATACAGGGACTAAAGTGCAAATACCTATAATGTTGGGGGTATGGATGCAAAATTTCCACTAGGACACATGCTCCTCATGTAACACTCCTTGTAGGGACTGAAGTGTAAATCTAGTAAGTTGCAGGGCCTCGATGCAATTTGCCTAGTCTGCACGTTAAAGACACATGAGGTACTAGGCTCGGGAGGCGTAGGAGGCTCGGACGTCCGCTTAGAGTCTCTGGAGGTTCGGGCTTTGCTTCGGTATTGCTTCAGGTGCTCCGAGCCCAAGGTTGCTACGTGGCAACTTTTGGACCATTAGATCTGGAGAGATCCAATGGCTGCTGGAGTTGAACTCGTGGCGCCCCTAGGGACCATTAGATCAGGATGATCCAACAATAGTGGTAGCTGGCAACGTGGCTGCCTTTGCTTTGTCAGATCAAAAGAGATCCAACGGAGGATGATGCGGTCGACGTGGCGTGATGCGGGTCATCTGATCCTCGTGTGATCGGACGATATATGGAGCTCGAAGGCGATGACGGCGTGACAGATGGTGGATCGTTAGATCCGTCTGATCCAACGGATGCGAGAGCGGGTGACGTGGGTGAACGAGAACCATCCGATCAAGGGGATCAGACAGTAGTTGTGCTTCTTATTCCTCCAGTCCGCCACCTCCTGTAGCGGACTTGGCGGGGCTCCGGTGAAGGGGATATAGCTCCGCTGCCCTTCCCCATGATTAATGAATGTCGTTGATGGCTCCGGGATATTTGGAATCGACTGTGGAAGCGTGGCGGAGCGACAGGAGGTCTTGGATGGAGCTGGGGAGGTCCGTAGGCCAAAGACATCGAAGCTCGAGGGAGCTTCGGTGACGCGTCCGACCAGTGACGAAGAGCGTGCCTGCAGGGTTAGATCGTGCTAAATAATGGAAGCTCGTGCTCGTGGGAGTACGTGCGTGTGCGAGTGAGGCCTGCGACGTAGCGATGAGCGACCATTCGTCTTCCTCCACTATGTAGGCAGAGATGTGGTCAGAAAGGGATCGAAGTTTCGTGAGGGTGAATGGATTGTACCAGGAAGATGGGAGCTCCATGGCAGAGCTCAATGGATGGTTAGCGGAGGGTGGAATCAATCGGAGAAGGCGGGAAAAAGGCGAGAAAAATCAAAAGAAAGAATGAAGATCAGAGAAGGAATGGAGGGATCTACATGGGGAATGGAAGCTCGGAGGAGGCTTCTGGTCATTGCTCGAGGGTCGGTAGAGAGCCCAACCTCAAGCAGCTCGTCGGAGGAGCTGTGGCACGACGTGGCTACGCCGTGGATCTCGCCGGAGGTGAAGACCTGTTGTCGCTCACTTTCACTCGCAATTGCTGTCACCAATGGGAAACACAGAGATCTAGGATACCTCTTGCTATGGCGGATAGGGTCGAAGGTCGCCGGAGATGGGGTATTTATAGGGAAGAGATGGAGGTGCATGTGATAGAGATGGTGGTGTGCATGGAGTTTATGCATTGAAGAAGAGGGCGTCATGGGTATCATGTGTGCTAGCGAGGATGATGGTGGTCGGGGCTACATAGTGGAGTGGTCAATGGGTGGAGATGGTGGTCGTGGTGGCACCATAAAATAGAAAGGGGGAGGAGGCGACGCGAGGTGGGCGACGTACGCGAGGAAGACGGATGGAGGTAGAAGACGAGCTCTGGACCGTTGGATCTCGTGATCGAAGGACCATAAGATGGGCATGAGAGAAGGGCCAGGATTAAATCTTGGGGGTGAGATCGAAGGGCGGTGGTCAAGCCACATGGCTGAATGGGGACGTTGTGCTGAAGGACAGTGGATATGAGATTTGTGGCTGGATCGGAGGGTGACGATCTCCTGGGAATCAATGGTGGGGATGCGATCGATGGATGGAGGATCGAGAGGCGCAGGAGGCACCATGTGGAGCACTGAGGTTGAGGCGGAAGCGAGTGGTTTGGATGAGATCATAAGGATGTTCCAACGGTTGATAGGGGTTTTGGAATGGATGGTCGAGATATGAAGGAAGGGGAGGCGATCTAATGGCATATGGTGAACCACGTGGCACAAGGAGGTGGAGGCAAAAATGAGTGGTCGTGATGAGATCTGGGATAATGATCCAAGGGTTGGACTTGAGGCGGGGATGAGTGGCTTGGATCTGAAGCGAGAGGAGATGACCGTGTGGTGTGGGCAGTGACACATGACTGGCTGAGAAGAAGGCGCTGGTCGACATTCTAGATAAGATCTAGGCCCAGATCAGACATATGAAATGAGTGGGGGAATGGATGGATGAGATTTGGGGGACGGGGAAGCTATCAAATGATGGAGAAAGAGGAGCGTGTGGTGCATCATGAGTAGGGCCGCGTGGAGCAACCAGAGGGCGCCACGTGGCCCAATCTGATTGGCTAAGGAAGAATGTGAAATAAGATAAAGGAAATAGCCGAATTTGGAAAAACTCAAAACATGAAAGTTGTAGATCTCAATGAGATCTACAAGTTTCATGTTGGCCAAAAATGACCTATATCGGAGGTTGTGTGAGAGAGATATGTGCATTCTAAGGTTCATGGTCTCCAACTTGTTCTGGGGTTTTATTTGTCAATTTTACAGGTTAGCATTTTTTTGCTATTTTTCTTGTATTATTGTTAGTAATATATACAGTATAGAGTGAATTTATGGGATTTAGGGTTAGTGTAAAATATATATAGAAGGGTGATTTTTACATATGACTATGGCTTCTTATTTAATGCAGATGCAGATGCTGAAATGCAAATGTTATCAATGCATGCATGAATACTAATTATGCAATATTGGTGGAAATATACTCCTAATTACTCTGGAACAAGGCTTTATTTTCAACTTTAAGAGTGATGAATCACAGATTTATCAACCCCCTATACTTAAACCTTGCTCGTCCCCGAGCGACTAAATGAAATGCAAGAGTGAAATGATTTTGGGTTCCATACCAAGGTCATGGTCAAAATTTTAAAATAGAGCTTGACTCGAACTTTGGATAAATTGTGTGGCGGAACCTTATTGGGATCTGAACTTAAGACATAACAAACTTCAAGTTCCACAAATATTCTATTCAAGAGACCTTAATAGTCAGGTCAGAACAAATCCTCAAACACAAATTTCTGATGACTATGATTCTTACTTGTACTGTGTAAGTGTAAAATAGCTCTCTACATCAGAAATGGATAAGAAGCAACCTCCTCTAACAAGGTATCTCTAATTACCTGGTCCAGTAACTCTTTCCTCGAGGAGCGGGGTATTACCTTCAAGTTCAAGTGCGACCAGCTCAAGAGGAGAGGGTGGAGAAAAGAATGGACGGTAGGTAGTGTATCTACCTATCCCTGGATGTCTGACCAGTGTAGCCAAGTCATCCAGCTGCAGACTTCTTGCTAATATACATACTCCGACAGGTATTTTATTTTCACTCAAGTTTATCCTATTTTTTGGAGTTCTTGCATTTTTTTCAAACTATATATAAGGCGCAGCATGTACATCAGGAGTTTTTCCTCTTGAGCGAGTAGACTATCCCTCTTTTGAAGCATTATTTCAACCCACAGCATCCCGTCCTTAGATGTCAACACCACCATACTAAGTTGAGATGCAGTACCCTCACTAGAGGAGGACAGATGTTTCTACCCATGTGCTACTCTAAGCCAAAGGATTCTACCTCCCCACCTCCTCATCAATGAAGAGCTATGTGCATGGTGTTTGTCCAAGTTAGGTCACTGTCTAAAAGAACCATGTGTGTGTTCAAAATATTCTACTTAGACTAATCAAGATGACATGTGAATATAGACTTGTGGACTCAAAGAATTAAGTCACTTGACCTGAAAAAATATTAACTCCAGTTCCTATAAGGTTCATCTGAAATTAGGTGGATTAAGGTCAAATCAAGTCCCTCATATTCTATTCATAACTTGGTTCAGAACCCACTAACTTTTCACCTTGCATATGCTGGATATGCAGATGAGGTGCAGATGACATGCTATGAAGATGAATGAAAGACTTTGTCTTTTCTTTTTGAATGCAGAGATGATATGCAAGAGTAAATAAGAAGCCTTTGATTTTGATTTTTGATTTTTTTTCACAAAATATAGAAGAGTATTACAAATATAATGTATTTTAAAAAAAATCTCAATTTTTACCCACCCCGTAATTCTTGTATAATATATACAAAAATATGCGAAAGTACGAGCTATGGGTTAAGTATATATGTAATATATACATGCCCCCCATACTTAGTGTGTGCTATGTCGTCAGAGCCCTCAGAGCACGAAAAGCGAGGAAGAAGACATAGCTCGTTCTAAGCATAGGAGAGTGAAAAGAAAATAGAAGTCGTCCTGGCCCCCCTATACTTGGGCTCTGGCAGCCTAAGTGTAGAAGAAGATCAAAAACGGGGCGGACAAGGTCAAGAGGGGAAGTGGATGAGTATATACATGATGGGCATCGGTCCCCCGTATACTTAGGCTCTGGTCAGCCTAAGTATAGGATAGGAGTGAGTATGAGGACCGGTGTAATCTAGAGTGATTAGAGTCACGGGGGGGAGGGGAAAGAATATACTGAAATGGCGAGTATGTATAAGGATTGTGATCTGAATCTTTTCGATGTTGCTGATGGCGAGAGCTCACTGCTGCAAGGTCTCATGCGCGGCTTTATATGTATCAGCTTAGTCTGCCTTGCGCATGAATACAATCTCGTTAACATGGACTAGGTGCTCATTGGGTTTCGACAAAGTGCCTCAGCAGTTGTCCATTAACTAGGGATGTCTGTGCTCCATCTGTGAGATTTGAGATCTATACGCATCCACTATCATGCACAGCACGAACTATGAACGAACCCGTCCACTTGGATTTCAGCTTCCCTTGGAAAACCTTTAACCTTGCGTTGAACAACCATACCTTCAGTCCAAGAACAAAGGTCTTTCGTCTGATATATCTATCATGCAAATGCTTTACCTTGTCCTTGTACACCAGACTGTTGTCATATGTTCGGTTTCTGACTTCCAAAAGCTCATTCAAATCCATCTCTCTTTGTTTCTGCCCTAGGTGTGTGTTCCAGTTGACCTTCTTGTTTGCCCATTCAGATTTGTGCACTATATCAGTGGGCAAATGTCATGGCTTCCCAAATACCATCCTGAATTGGGAGGTTCCTAATGGTGTCTTGTAAGCTGTCCTATAAGTCCACAGGACTTGATCCAAGATCTGAGATCAGTCCTTCCTGTCCAGGCAGAAAAGCTCTTGCAATATGGCTTTCACCTCGCTATTGGACATCTCGGCCATGCCATTGGTCTGTGGGCGGTAAGGACTATCGACACAGTGTTTGATGCCGTAATCCTTTAAGAGATTCTTCACATCTCTGTTCACAAAATGGCTACCCCCATAAGATATCAAAACATTGGGGATCCTGAACCTATAGATGATGCGATCTCTAATGAATTTACGGATAGTTCTACTATCTGCGGCTCGGGTTGGGATAGCCTCCACCCATCTTGACAGATAATCTATCGCAAGAAGGATGTATTCGAACCCATGGCTAACTGGGAATGGGGCCAAGAAGTCGATGCCCCAGGCATCAAAGACATCACAAATGATGACATGCTGCATCGACATCTCATTCTTGGAACCAACGATTCCTCCCGTTCGCTGGATACTGGGCACGACTTCGCAAAGGTGAGCGCATCGTGAAACAGAGTCGGCCAGTATAATACGCATTGAAGTACCTTCCATGCGGTCCTGTTCTCGGTGTGGTGTCCTCCAACCTCCAAACTATGGCATAAAGTAAGGACACTCTGATATTCCTCCTGAGGAATACATCGTCTCCAGACACAATCCAGTCCTTCAAAGAATAGGATCAGATCCTCCCAATGGTAATGTCTTGAATCCGATAACAATCGGTCTATGTGGCTCTTGGGCCAATCTTCGGGAACTTTTTGGATACAAGATAATTCACGATATTGGTGTATAATGGGAGTGAGTCGATAGCAAAAACTGACTCATCAGCGAAGGAGTCTCGAATAGGCGTATCCTCAAAATCATCAAGATTTTTGAGACGGGAGAGGTGATCAGCTACTACGTTCTTCTTTCCAGGTTTATCACGAATGTCCAAATCAAACTCCTAGATGAGTAGAATCCACCAAATAAGACATGCCTTCGCGTCCTTCTTTTCCATTAAATATATCAGTGTTGTATGGTCTATGAACACAGTCATCTTGGATCCAATAAATGAGATATGAACTTATCCAAGGAGAACACTACCGCAAGCATCTCCTTTTCCGTAACTATATAGTTATGCTGAGCTGTATCAATCACTTTGATTGCTTAGTGCATCTAAAATGGGACGCCATCCCTCCTTTGTCCTAACACAGCCCCAACAACAAAATCTGAGGTGTCCGTCATGATCTCAAAAGGAATAGACCAATCTGGGGCTTGTAGGATCGGGGCGTCCATGATCATCCCTAGCAGTTGCTAAAAGGCCTCAAGACATCTATGATCGACAATAAACTCCATGTCTTTGCCTAAAAGCTTAGTTAGCGGTCAGGCAATCATTGAAAAATCCTTGATAAATCTCCGATAAAATCCAAAATGCCCGAGGAATGACCACAGCTGTTTCACGTTGGTTGGTGGCTGGAGTCGTCTGATTACGTCCACCTTGGCAGGGTTAGCCTCCATTCTTCTCTTGGAGATGACGTGCCCCAACACAATGCCCTCCGTCACCATGAAGTGACTTTTCTCCCAAGAGAGCACCAGATTAACCACACAATACTGCTTGAGGACTCGATCCAGATTCTTAAGACAAGAATCGAAGGAATCGTTGTAGACCGAGAAGTCATCCATGAAGACTTCCAGGAATTCACCGACCATTTCGGTGGATACAGCAATCATGCACCTTTTAAATGTACCAGGAGCATTGCATAACCCGAAAGGCATGCGCCTGAAAGCATAGGTACCAAAGGGGCATGTGAACGTGGTCTTCTCCTGGTCCTCAAGAGCAATGGCTACTTGATTGTAGCCCGAGAATCTGTCTAAGAAGCAGAAGAATTCTTTTCCCGCTAATCTCTCTAAGATCTGATCAATGAACAAAAGGGGAAAATGATCTTTCTTCATCGCGTCATTCAAGCGTATGTAATCCACACAGACACGCCAAGACGTGGATACTCGTTTCACGATCTCCTCTCCGTCCTCATTGGTGGTTGTCTGAATTCCCGATTTTTTCAGGACAACATGAATAGGTGCCAACCACTTGGAATCAGAGATGGGGTAAATGAAACTACGTCACACCATTTCTCTATCCCCTTCATCACGACCTCTCGTAAATTTGGTGTCAACCTACGTTGGAATAAATAAGAGGGTTTAACCTCATTTTCTAAGTAGATATGGTGCGAACACAGAGCGGGTTTTATCCCATGGAGAAAAGAGATGCTCTAGCCTATCACCTTGTGATTTTTCTCTGGGATCTCTAGCAAGCGCGATTCCTGCTCCTCGGTCAATCGTGAACTGATGATTGGATACTTTCTCTCTTGTCTCACAAGGAAAGCGTACTTAAGTGTTGTGGGTAAAGGTTTGAGCTCAGGTAAGGTGTGATCATCAAGGAAGTCTGCCTCAGTGGCTGGATCAGTCTTTGAAATTGCTGCCAACAACTCTTTTAGCTATGGAGTCGGATCGTCAAAAGTCTCCAAGCAATCGGATTAAGCCCCGTCTGACTCATCATCCTCATCTTCTGATTGTCCAGAATAAGGAAGGACTGGCTGACCCACCTGGGCCTTTACATCATCGAAGATGTCGGGAGATGCAGATTCTGCACTGTACACATTCCTAAGGCTCTCATCGACTGTCTCATGCACAAGATCTTCTCCGGAGGAGAGGGACTCATCGGTGCTAGATGGGTTCTGTCTCCATGGCCCAACGGTGTCTACATGAATACAATCTGCTTCGGACGAAGAGTACTCGGTGCTGGATTCAGAGTCTGGCCTCTGCCACCTGGTCTGCTTCATCTCAAGTTCCTCATCTCCACCTGGAGTTTGGAACTGAATCTTCCCGATCTTGTAATCAAATAAGGCCCCCGCTGTTCTGAGGAAGGGACTTCATGAAATGATCTGGGAATCTCTCCAATTTTGAGGGGTCTTCATATCAAGGACTGTGAAGTCCACCATGTACTCCTGACCGTTGACTTTGATGATAATGTTCCTCAATTCTCCCTGGGACCTCTTGGTTGATTTGTCTACAAACTGGAGTAGTTCTCTGGATTTCCTAAGAGTCCTACATTTAGTCGCTCATAGAGGGCTATAGGCATTAAGTTAATTGAGGATCTGTTATCAAGGAGAGTGCGTGCATACACAATGTCATTGACATGACTCACCACATAATGGGCACCCATGTCCCTTCGTTTCCTTGGAAACACATTCTTTATTGTGCAAGTACTGGCTACTGACAGAACGTGCTTCTCAACATGGCTTTTTGTCTTCCTGCTGACCCTCGTAAGTCCGCATCTCACCTTAAGGTACTTCTGGAATGCAGATGTCATGTCCACATACTTATCGAAAGGGATTGTGACCTTGATGTATTTATTGCAGAACTCTACCATCTCGGGGTCATCTTTTTGGATTTTTTTAGTTTTCTTCTTTCCACCCTTAAGGGCTCGGGGGAAAGGGATTATTGATGCTAACTCATATTCTGAAATTGAAAGATCTTCATTGAATTGGGAAACCGAGTTCTTTACATGACTCTGACTCTAACACTGACTCTGACTTGAACTAAAAAGAAATTACTATTTCAAAACCGGTGATGTGTCTTCTGCGACTGCTGGGACATTCTTCTCAGATGGAGGTGCGAGCTCCTCATCGGTTTCTCCAGACTCACTGCTAGTGCTCTGCTCCTTCTTCTTCTAGGATTTGGAAATCCTCTTCTTCTGCTGGTGGTGGTGGTGGTGCTACTACTCCTTTGCCTCCATGTTCTCCTCAAGTAGAGACTTGCGGCGTCTTCCTCCTGTGCTAGTGCTCGATCAGGTACGATCACGATTCTTCGACTCCTGAAGGACATATGATTAATATTATCGTACGAAAGGATCTCATGTTCAGAAGATAGTTATCTGAATAGTATACCTGATCTCTTGGTCGGTTATATCCCTGATTCTGACTATTTGGGTTGGCCTGAACCTGGGCGGGAATTGGGGTCTTTGGCGCCATCTGCTGATCCCGGGTGCGTAAAATGCAGTTCAAATCAGTTCGGATATCCATGTAATCATTCTGCATCTGCTGGACCCTATTAGTCAGGGTCTGGATCGCCAACGTGAGAGACTCCAATTCGCTTGTGGGCAGGGCTTGCTGCTTCTAACTAGAGGATGAGTATCTAAATTGGCCCTATTGGCCATGCCAGTACTGTTGTTGATGGGAAGGTGGTGGAGGGCCCTGCTGGCCCGAGTGGAACGTGCACTGCTGCTGGTGCTACTGAGGCGGTACCCTTATCTGGGCTGGGACTGTACGACGCACGGTGCAGGGATGGAGCTAGTTTCTTGGTAAGCTAGGGAAGGTCGGTGTGGCTGACCGTTCCCAATCCCCGACCGTCTGCCGACGGGGTCATGGTTGTACCACAACCTGTTGATCTCGAACACCTGCGGAGGCTCCTCGTATCATGTCTCCACTTGTGGGGGTGCACGCTGCTCCTTCTGAGTGTATTGTTGTTCCTCAACCCAGCTACCCTGACGCCCATGTACCTACTCCTGTACAAGATGGGCTCGATGTACATGCACATGTGGTGCAGAAGGGGCAGATAGTTGTATCTTGGCTACCATCTCAGTCAATTCGTATGCTTGTTTCGGCAATCGCGAAAGTGCCTCAAGGTCAGTGACCCTCTTGTGAATATGCTCGACCATGGTTAACTTGTCAGCTATTATCTCCATGCTGGAAATGAGGTCATCCGTCAGATCCGCTACAGTCCTCCTTGTTGTCCTGTTGGATAGGCTTGAGGCAGACAACTGATAGGCCCTGGTGGCCTGAGATCTTCTTTTTTCCGCCATCTGCTCCAGAATCTTCCATACAGTATCTTCATTCTTGTTGAGATAGCTTCCTCCATAGGTGACACTCACTAACCCCCGCATCTCCGGGGTCATGCCACAGAACAAGGTCTGGACTAAGATCACTTTTGTAATGCCATGGCTAGGGTATTTCTGCGTTAAATCATTGAATCTATCCCAGGCTTCATGGAATGGTTCATTGGGTCTCTGGTAAAAACTAGCGATCTTGGTTCTCATCTGGTTAGTCCTACTAAGCGGGTAGAACTTCTTCAAGAATAAATCCTTGAACTCCATCTAGGTCGTGCATCTTACCCCAAGATTTTTCAGCCAATGCACAACCTTACCTCCTAAGGCAAACGGGGTAGACTTCAACCTGATGTAGTCTTGCCCAACCCTAGGGTGACTAAGGTTGTTGCAAACCATCTCGAAGTCTCTAAGGAAAGTATATGGTTCTTTGTTGGCGCTGGGCCTTGAGGGCAAGGTGGTTACCCTCGAGGCCCAAGCACCTTGAGGGTAACCATCTTGAGAGTGATGGATCTTGAACTCAAGAGGGTCATGAGCTCAAGTTGGCCTCAGTTGCGCTTGGGCCGATGAAGATGAACTTCGTGAGCTGCTCAATGAAAGATTTGCGAATCGGGAGTAGATATCCCCCAGTCAGTCATCTTGGATGGCGAGAAGAAGAATCGGGAGAAAAATGTTAGATAGGATTTTACTCCTACCTGAAGCAAGCAAGTGAATCCAAACCCTGATTCTCACATTCAACAATGTAAAGGACCCGAAACCGAGTCCGATTAGTCTGGTTGATTTTAAGTGTGAATTTTCAGACAAGTAGCAAAGGTTACACGACCTATAGGGGAGTCGACTCAAAGCCAGATGCATCTCCCGTGTTTAACCTGTTGCCTAAGATACCAACGCCCTTCCTTTCTCCGCTCGACTCAAAGCCAGATGCATCTCCCGTGTTTATCCTGTTGCCTAAGATACCAACGCCCTTCCTTTCTCTGCTCTTATCTGAAGGATATTGAGAATCCTCAAGCGCATCACGGAAGCGCGACGATCGTATCTCATACGATCGGGGCGACTAGTCGCACTCTTGGAGCGTGGTTGCGATCACAAGATCACTAAAGCAAGAGATCCTCCTGGCTCATGTCCGATCTACGAAGAACACACTTGCGGGCACGATGATGAGACGCGTTCCTCCCGTAATCCTCGATGAAGATCCAAACAATGAATCCCATGATTTCGTCTAACGAAATCCGTCGTCTTCCTTTACAGCAAGTAGCTCCAAAGAAGAAGGAGATCATCGAGTTGTCAAAGGCGAAGGCGAGAGTCTCCCTTTCTCAGCACAAGATGGACGACAACCTTGTAGAGGAGAGGAAGAGAGAGGGCGAGAAGATGAGAGAGAGAGAGAGTTGTAGGCATGTACAACTCTTAGTAATGTATCTCCGAAAGGCTAGGTTAGCCCTCCTTTTATATTGGTTTAGGATCCAATGGATCTCAATCCATGGGACACATAGATCCAACAGCTAAGTTGATCTGTGTATTAATCAATGACCATGATTGTTGTTGGTTAAAAACCAACAACATTAATTTATATTAACTTAAATATATGTTTAATCTTTATCAACACAATTTAATTCAAATAAATTAATTATTAAGTGATAATATGATAACAAAAAAGAGAGGCAACAAACCACCCTATATTTTAGGTGGCGTCACCTATGACTAATTCAAAGGTGACGTCACATCTTATTTGGTGGTAATTTTGTCTCCTTTTATTTATCTTATTATTTCTCAATAAATTTCAATAACTATTATTGCAATAATATCCACCAAATTAATTCCAAATTAATTTGTGAATATTTCAATCATGCCATTGAAAAAATATGTGAATCATATTCACATCCCAAACTAATTTGTAAATTACATTACTAATTAATTAACCAATGTGAATCCAATCCACATTAATAATTAACAAACACTATTTACAATATATCTCTCTCTCTGATATATTATAAATCCCATTTATAATATACATAGATATTCTGGATAGCACCATCTATGATCTGCTTATCCTTGATAATTAAGTCCCATTTAATTATCTTGGATAATTATTCTCACAATATGAATCTTATTAATTTTATACTTGATAATTAAATCTCAATTAATTATCTTGGACAATCATTCTCATAATATGAATCTCATTCATATTATACTTGATAATTAAATCTCATTTAATCATCAAGACCTTCTTGCTTGGATACTAAATTCATCATAGGAATTACTCTTTAACTACTTCAAGAATAATGTGCTTTCTCCGCAGATACTTGGAGATATGGACAGGGCGATTGTATTGTTCCACGTATAGTGACTTGGATATTGAGATCACATCTCAAATCCAGATCTCGGGCCTCTCATAGATGCTTGATTAAATCAAGACCGCAAATCTAATCTTCTCATTGCATCCGAATCACATTCAGATCAATGTCCAACATTTGGACCAAGATCATATTACTTCTCTACTGAGAGGAGTCACTAAAATCCAGACCCGTTTCATCACTCCCTAGGAATGGAAGCATCATGGTTATACAATCGTTATAGATCACATCACCCTCAGGTATTCCCCACACTTGTACATCCTGCATACTGGAAGACCCAGAATAAACCCAAAGTATTAGATCAACTTTATACTGTCTACTTCAGGGTTTTATCAGTAAGTTCTCATTTGAACATTGGGATTTGGTATCGATCATATACTTTCCAAAAGCATATATCATACCTAGGTCTTGATCATATACTTTCCAAAAGTATATATCAAACCTACAAATTCAGTCAAGCTTCCAAAGCGAGACGACCGTGCATGGAATTTGATTCTTTCCAATATCTCATGAGTGAGCTCATGTCTTTCGGTTCAGTAATGAACCTGTATGATCCCTTTGAGAGATCGTATTACTCATATGCCATTGTATGCACACCAGCGCACCGGTGTATAGACCTTGATTAGGTCATCAACCTATTGATCTGCCAAATGTACATACTCAGACATATGGTAACACATCTATCTCCGGTCAGAGGATGCGTGCCTGTATCGTGACAGTATACGATACAGGACTTCAGTTATCTCGATCTCGTTAAGTCAACTCTTTGACCTAACTAATCTGACACCTATGAATCTCTATTCCTATGCAGAGGACCTACATGAAGAGGTCGGTCTGATATCAACCTTTGTGAGAAAGGATTACCATCTCCTACTCAGGCTAGAGATCACATCTTAACCATCATTTGAGGGTGCTTGATGAGTCCTCAATCTAACCCATTAGATATTCATCCAAGCACCATCCTTTATGATTCATCTAATAAAACAACAGCTATATGATTATCAAGATGGCCATGGTACATAACCCTAATTGTACAGAGGTACCTATTATGCAAATTATTTATTCTTCATTTCAGATCAGGGAATGATATACGTAATAACATTTATTGCATAATGGCTCGCTGTGGGCTCACATGTCCAACACTATCACCAGTCGAAAGTTCAATAACCTGCCCCTATCTACCTATAGAGTAGGCGGAGGCAGACAAGGCTTTAACTTCGTCCCTATCTACCTGCCGGAGCACGCGGAGGCTACTAGCAACTTATCGTGGTGCACCGCAATTTCAACCCTATCTACCTACCGGAGTAGGCGAAAGCTACTTGGCCTAATCAGTTGAACCCGTAGTTCAGCCTGTGATATTTGCTCAAATTGGGGTACGCGATATGGAAGGCGGAGATTTTTGGCTCTGCTATAAGGTCTGCACACACACTCTAGTACCCTCACTTAGCCTGAAAACAAGGTCGGGTTTTATCTCCTACAAACAAAATTTCCGATTTTATTGATTTTTTTGGTCAATTTTGTTTAGCAGTCCCAATTTTAAGTTAGGTGATCGCTTGATTAATCCAACCACAAGGCACGCTTACTATCCAGTCCCAATTTCCTTTAAACCTAAGTTTAAAAAACTAAGGGGAAGGAGTCAAGAAAATCTGATGCACGATAAAACAATGATAAATGCCAAGTAGAGAAGACTTACAGTGATCCTTTTGCTTTTTATGCAGGATGCAAAACAGAATTGAAAATTTCAAGTGATAAAAGCCGCTCGTAGACAGGCTGTTTTATTAGCGAGTGAAGAACAAATTAATTGGCTATAGTCCTGCGGTCTAAGTGCATCTTTTAAGTGCGAAGTGTGGTCCAAGAATTTTACGAGCACAAACAGATCCTAAGATATCTCTAAGAGCCGCAAGTGCAGGTCCTATTATACGCAAAGCAATCCACACAACACACGGGGACACGTTTTATTATACTTACATGTGCGAGAACTCAAACGGGAACCACTGGAAAAATGCAAAAGTAAAAGAAAAAATAAAAGTCCTCACAAAAACTCTCAAAATATTTTAATGCAGGTTCCCCGGATTGCTTGGCGAAGTGCCTTCGACTCCTCGTATTCCTTGCATGAAAATAAATGGAGGTTAGATAAAGGACGACACAAAATAAACACCAAAATAGAACAGAAAATATTAACAAGAAAATAAGAGAATCAAATTACACGGGGATGGAAAATCCAAAATCAAAATTCTCTAAAAATTAACCTAAGCCGTGCTTCCCCGGTAACGGTGCCATTTTGAAACGGCCTCGGCTACCCTTGTTAATTCAACCAAATTTGTGATTGAATTAAGTTTTGTCATTCGTTGCAGTCAGGTAATCGAAGACTTATCAAAAACCACTCAGATTTTATTTTCGATTAAACGCAAGCGATTTTACTAGGGCAAGACCGAGGTCGAACCCAGGGAGGAATCTGTCTCCTTAGGAAAATTTTCAGTTAATCTCGATGTCAGATTTTCAGAAGAATATTTTTTGTGTTTTTATGCTTTTTTATGCAATGAAGGAAAACAAAATGCAACTTCAAGCCAAATTTTAAGTTAAACCACCAATGATAGTCAAATGAAGTCAAAAATTAATGAAATTGGCCAGAAGATGGTATGCGATGATACTAAGCTACTATAAAATATTTTGGAATTTTAAGACTCTGAATGAATTAAAAATGAATTTAATATGGATGCAGGATAGTTTTTGCAAGATTAATTTTAATAAATACCAAAGCACATTATTTTCGCATATAAAAATTACCCTAGATAGGTCTATGTGAGATGATTCTAGGAAAATCGATAAACCTAAAAAATGATGTAATTTGGACCTATTAAAAATCAATATAGCAAAAGACTAATGAATTTATTCAGGCCTCGATATGTATGCACATGGTTTGATTTTTGGCACAGTGTAGAACAACTTAAAGTAGATCTAATGTAATTTTATGGTGATTTTTGGAGTCAAAAATAATTTAATAATTAATTTAAAGCATACAGTGGGAAAAATATGTCAACTTCCATGAAAATAATATTATTTAATTCCTTGATGCTCATAAAAATATGACGTGTCTTATAATAAAAAGCACAAGTTAAACTACAACATGCAATTTTTGGAATTTAAAATTATGATAAATGGATACCTGAATATGCGTGCAAACACAGGGACTGAAATGCAAAATAAGAAATAAAACTTCTTAATTCTGAAACATGCATACAGGGACGAAAGTTTAAATACCTATAATGCTGGGGGTATGGATGCAAAATTTCCACAGGGACACGTGCTCCTCACGTGACGCTCTTAGTAAGGGACTAAAGTGTAAATCTGAAAAGTTATAGGGGCCTCGATGTAATTTGCCCAACCCGCACATGAGAGACACATGAGGTACTAGGCACGGGAGGCGTAGGAGGCTCGTACGTCGGCTCGGAGGCTCTGGAGGTTCAGGATTTGCTTCGGTATGTCTTCGGGTGCTCCAAGGCTAGGGTTGGGGAAGAGGCTCGGAGGGTGCTATGTGGCGACTGTCGGTCTGTTAGAACTGGAGAGATCCAACGGCTGATGGAGTTGATCGCGTGGCGCGCCTAGTGACTGTTGGATCAGGATGATCCAACGGCGGTGGTAGCTGGCGACGTGTCTCCCTTTGCTCTATCATATCAAGAGAGATCCAACGGAGGCTGATGCCATCGACGTGGCGTGATGCGAGTCGTCCGATCCTCGCATGATCGGATGGTATCTGGAAATTGAAGGCGATGAAGATATGGCAGATGGTGGTCTTCCTCTGCCGTGTAGGCGGAGCTGTGGTTGGAGAGGGATCAAAGTGTCATGAGGGTGAATGGATGGCATCGCGAAGATGGGATTGCCACGGCGGAGCTCAATTGATGGTTAGCGGAGGGTCGAATCGATCAGAGAAGGCGGGAAAAAGGCGAGAAAAATCACAAGAAAGAAAGAAGATCAGAGAAGAAATGGAGAGATCTACCCGAGGAATGGAAGCTTGGAGGAGGCTTCCAGTCGTCGCTCAAGGGTCAGTAGAGCGCCCAAGCTCAAGCAGCTCGTCGAAGGAGCTGCGACACGACGTGGCTACGCTGTGGATCTCGTCGGAGGTGAAGACCTATCGTCGCTCACTTTCACTCGCAATTACTGTCACCAATGGGTAGCTAGGAGCTCTAAGATACCTCTTGCTATGGAGGATAGGGTCGAAGGTCACCGGATAGGGAAGAGATGGAGGTGCAGGTTATGGAGAGGGTGGTGTGCGTGGAGTTTGTAGAGTGAAGGAGAGGGCATCAATGGTATCATGGGTGCTGGCAAGGATGATGGAGGTCAGGGCACGTCATGGAGTGGTCAATGGGTGGAGATGGTGGTCGTGGTGGCGCCAAAAATAGAAAGGGGGATGAGGCGACGCGAGGTGGGAGTCGTGCGTGAGGAAGACAGTCGGAGGTGGAAGACGAGCTCTGGACCGTTGGATCTCATGATCCAACAGCCAGAAGAGAGGCGTGAGTGAAGGGCTAGGATTAAATCTGGGGTCGAGATCGAAGGGTGGTGGTCAAGCCATGTGGATGAATGGGGACGTGGCGCTGAAGGACGGTGGAGATGAGATCTGGGGCTGGATCAGAGGGTGACGATCTCCTGGGAATCGATGGCGGGGATGCGATCGATGAATGGAGGATCAAGAGGAGCAGGAGGCTCCATGTGGAGCGTTGGGTTTGAGGTGGAAGTGAGTGGTCTGGATGAGATCAAGAGGATGGACCAACGGTTGATAGGGGTTGCGGAATGGATGGCCGAGATCTGAATGAAAGGGAGGCGATCTAATGGCATATGGTCAACCATGTGGCGCAAGGAGGTGGAGGCGGAAATGAGTGGTCGTGATGAGATCTGGGATAATGATCCACGGTTTGGAGTTGAGGTAGGGATGAGCAGCTTTGATCTGAAGCGAGAGGAGATGATCGTGTCGCGTGGGCGGTGACACGTGATTGGCAGAAAAGAAGGCGCTGTCCAACGGTCTAGATGAGATCTAGGCCCAGATCAGACGACTGAAATGAGTGGCGGAATGGATGGCTAGGATTTGGGGGACGGGGAAGCCACGGACGGTGGAGAAAGAGGGGCGCATGGTGTGTGATAAATAGGGCCATGTGGCGCAACCAGGGGCGCCACATGGCCCAATTTGATTGGCTGAGGAAGAATGTGAAATAAGAGGGAGGAAATGGCTGAATTTGGAAAAACTCAAATCATGAAAATTGTAGATCTTGATGAGATCTACAAGTTTTATGTTGACCAAAAACGGAAACGAGGTCGAATAAAGTAAAAAATACAAGGATACATATAAACATAAATATAGTATACAATGGGGGGCGAAAACCCAAGTTTTGCATACGAGCTTAGATTTAATGAAATTAGTATCATTTTGAAGGTCTCTGAATGTATATTATTTTAAAAGTGAGTAGACCTATATCGGAGGTTGTATGAGAGAGATATGTGCATTCTAATGTTCATGGTCTCCAACTTGTTTTTGGGGTTTTATTTGTCAATTTTACCGGTTAGCATTTTTTGATATTTTTCTTGTATTATTGTTAGTAATATATAAAGTATGGAGTGAATTTATGGGATTTAGTGTTAGTGTAAAATATATACAGAATGCTGATTTTTACATATGACTCTGGCTTCTTATTTAATGCAGATGTGGATGCTGAAATGCAAATGTTATCAATGCATGCATGAATGCTAATTATGCAATATTGATTGAAATATGCTCCTAATTACTCGGGAACAAGTCTCTATTTTCAACTTTAAGAGTGATGAATCACATATTCATCACACATGTCTTGCACATTTAGACCGAGTTCTTCAACATCGTTGTGAGGTAAACCTAGTGCTCTCAAGGGAGAAGAGTCACTTTATGTTGACTAATAGGATTATATTGGGCCATGTCATCTCCAAACATGGTATGGAGGTTGAACCGTCTAATATTGATGTGATTTCCTAGTTAGAGCCATCACAGAATTTGAAGCAGTTGAGGTCATTTTTCGGACACGTAGGGTTCTATAGGCGATTCACAAAGGACTTCAGCAAAATCACCAAACCTTTGATTGAGCTTATGTGTAAGGAGAGTGATTTTCTTATCGATGAGAAAGTCCTCCTTGCATCCAATCAGATGAAAGAGATGGTTACTAGTGCTCTCGTATTACAGCCATCCAATTGGTCTCTTCCTTTCGAGATCATGATGGTGCCTCAGATTTCGCAGTTGGAGCTGTTTTAGGATAGAGAAGGGATGGGATACCATTTGCTATACATTATGATAGTAAGACTCTGGATGAAGCACAATGAAATTATACAATTACAGAGAATGAGATGTTAGCAGTTGTGTTTGGGCTAGAGAAGTTCAGATCTTACCTCATTAGTTCCCATGTTATTGTATACACGGATCATACTTCCATACGATACTTGCAGGCAAAGAAGAATGCCAAACCATGCCTTATCAGATGGATCCTTCTTCTCTAGGAATTTGATTTAGAAATTCGAGATAAACCTGGAGTGAAAAATGTTGTGGCAGATCACCTTTCCCGTATAATGGATGTAAAGACCTTTGAGCAGAACATTATCCCTATTTCTGAAACCTTTCTATATGAGGCCATTTTGTCTGTAGACTCACTCCCATGGTATGTTGATATTGTGAACTATCTTGTCTCCAAGAAAGTTCCACAAGATTGGCCGATGTACAAGGTTTACAGATTTTTATCAGAGATTCATTATTACCAGTGGGAGGATCTAGACCTATTTCGCGAGGGTGCGGATTATATCTGGAGAAGGTGCATTCCTCAGGAGGAACACACCAGTGTACTTGATGTTGGACATGCAAGCCCACGACGAGCCATTATGCAATAAATATTATTGCAAATATCATTCCCTAATTTTAAATGAAGAATACATAATTTGCATAATAGGTCCCTTAGTACAATTAGGGTTATGTACCATGGCCATCTTGATGATCACACTGCTGTTGATTCAAATATTGAATCATAGAGGTTGGTGCTTGGAGGAACATCTAATGAGTTAGATTGAGGACTCATCAAGCACCGTCAAATGATTGTTAAGAGATGATCTCCAACCTGAGTAGGAGATGGCAATCCTTTC
Source organism: Ottelia alismoides (assembly GCA_037367405.1). Taxonomy (NCBI): domain Eukaryota; kingdom Viridiplantae; phylum Streptophyta; class Magnoliopsida; order Alismatales; family Hydrocharitaceae; genus Ottelia; species Ottelia alismoides. The sequence goes on from JAZKJV010004688.1 coordinate 905,177, forward strand.
TCAGTTAGGTTGATATCTGACCGACCTCTTGATGCAGGTCATCTGCATAGGAATAGAGATTCGGAGGTGTCAGATTAGTTAGTTCAAAGAGTTTACTTAACGAGATCGAGATAACCAAAGTCCTATATTTTATGTTGTCATGATATGGGCACGCATCCTCTGACCGGAGAGAGATGTGTTACTATATGTCTGAGTATGTACATTTGGCAGACCAATAGGTTGATGACCTAATCAAGGTTTATACACCAGCGCGCTGGTGTGCATGCAAGGGCGTATGAGTAATACGATCTCTCAAAGGGATCATACAGGTTCAATTACTGAACCGGAAGACATTAGCTCGCTCATGAGATTTTGAGAAGATCAAATTCCGTACACGATCGTCTCGCTTTGTAGGCTTGACTGAATTTGTTGGTTTGATATATACTTTTGGAAAGTGTATGATCAACACTTGGGTATGATATATGCTTTTGGAAAGTATATGATCTATACCAACTCCCAATGATCGAATGATAAACTTAATGATAAATCTCTGAAGTAGACAGAGTAAAATTGATCTTATACTTCGGGTTGGATCTTCCAATATGCAGGATGTACAAGTATTGGGAATACCTGAGGGTGATGTGATCATAAACGGTTGTATAACCATGATGCTTCCATTCATAGGGATTGATGAAATGGGTCTGGATTTTAGTGACTCCTCTCAGTAGAGAAGTAATCTAATCTTAGTCCAAATGTTGGAAATTGATCTGAATGTGATTCAGATGCAATGAGAAGATTAGATTTGCAGTCTTAATTTAATCAAGCATCTATGGGAGGCCCGAGATCTGGATTTGAGATGTGATCTCAATATCCAAGTCACTATACATGGAACAATACAATCGCCCTGTACTTATCTCCAAGTATTCCTGGAGAAAGCGCATTATCCTTGAAAGAGTTAAGGATAATTTCATTGTTGATATATGTATCCAAGCATTGAATAAATAGGTAATTAAATGTGATTTAATTATCATGATTAATATGAATTCGATTCATATTATAAAGAGAGTTATCTTAGATAATTAAATGTGATTTTGATTATCAAAGATGTGAATAATGTGAATATGATTCATATTATTTGGGCACATGAGAATAGAGATCCAAGATGATTAAATGTGATTTAATATCATGGATATTGAATAATGTGGATACCACTATCCATATTAATCATATATATTATAAATGTGATTTATAAAATATAAGAGAGAGTTATTTGTAATTTACATTTGTTAATTAAATGTTAATGTGAATTGGATTCACATTGAACATTAAATTGAAAATGTAATTCACATTTTATTTTGGGTTGTGAATGTGATTCACAATTTTCCAATGGCAAGATTGCAATATTCACAAAATAATTATGAATTTTTTTTGAATAATTTACAACAAGTGTTGTTGTAAATCTTGGAGAATTTCAAGGAGTAATGCAATCTCATGAGATTGCATGAGATTATATATCAAAGATATATGGTGGACGGCCACCAACTCCTATAAGGAAAAGGTGGTCGTCCCCCTATAATAATGGATTGGTGTAATCTCTACTCCTTGATCTTCATATGAGATTGATTTAATTTTAGGATTGATTTATATTGAATTATCAATATATAATTAATCTAAATTAAATTATTTGTTGTTGGTTTTTACCAACACAAATAATGGCCATTAAAAGAAACACAAATCAATGAGAGCCATTGGATTTGTGTGACCATGGATTGAGATCCATGGATCCCAAAATATTATAAATAGAAGGGAACCCCTTTGCTCTTCTCTACAGACAATGAGAACATAAGTCTCTCTCTTTTCTCTCTACACGCCTACTCTCTCTCTCCCTCTCATATGGCCGTCCACCATGGATGCCCTAGAGGGAGTCTCTATCGCCGCAGCGTCGTCGTTATGCTACCCGATCGTTTGCTCGTGGATCTCCGTCTCCTTCGGTGAGCTTCTCTTGTGAAGAAGATGTCGGATCTCGTGTGTCGAGATCAGGAGATCCGCCACTTGGATCATCAACATAGATTGCGAGAAGCACGCGATTCATCCCCGCACTCGCAAGTATCTCCTCCGTCGGATCGGACTTGAGACAGGAGGTCTCTTCGTTTGGAGACTGGATCGCAACCAAACTTTAAGAGGTAATCCTATTACTTGTTTGTGGTTTATACGAAACGATTCGAGAAGTGTTCTTGGATCATGTGGTTTCATCGCATGAAATTTTTTTAAATTCCGCAACATAGAACAACTAGTGCGACAAGTCATTCCTCGTCGTATTCAATACGACGCTCACGCTTCCGCTATGCGCTTGAGGATCTAACCATGTCCTTTAAGTTGTATCAGAGCCTTAGGTCGAAGGTTTTGGATACTATCCATAAAACCCAAGGCGACTTGGGTTCGTTAGGGTTGCGAAAGTTTTATCGCATTTCATTTTTGTATCTCTGTTTAGTGAATTTTTTCGGCCCTATTTAAATTGTTTAAACATGAAATAAAACTTGGATTTTGTTTCCCATTAAATAAGGAAACCATAGGATCTGAGTTTACGTAATTTGGATTCTGTTTGCACGAGATATGATTGTTTTAATGAACATGCATTCACTGTTGCGGGAACTGCGAATCTTAACATGATTAATGAGTTAATTACTGTTTTGATCCGCATCGAAATGCGTGAAATATCACTTAGATTCTGTCCTAAATCAAATTAGCAATCTTTGAAAATTGATTTTGTCTAATTTGGATTTGAATTGATTGAGATATTGTCAATTAGTTAAATTAATTGTTAATTTCATGAAATAGTTATGAAAAATATTTGAGAAATATTGAACTATGATTATTTCCTTAATTGACTTGGCCTCAACCAATAAATTGATTACATTTGATCTACATCATAATTGGAAACACAATCATCAAACTCCTTGCTTGAATAGGATTGGGAATTTGTCTAGCAAATTTCCTTATAATAAAAAATATTTTGATTATTCTTATATGGTATAATTTCGGTTGAAGAACCGATGATCATCTCAAGTACAAAGTGATTGACTCGGCATTATTTTTTTCCCAAGGCGCATATGGTGTCTAGTCGGGGATCGCTGGGGTAGCTGGTTGCACCGGATGCGGTCCGTCCCACTCGCGCCAGTACTGGCCATGATAGCGGGTAGGGAAAGAATGATACCTAAGAGATCATGATGTATTTTCTAATTATTAAAATTCGAATTAATACGTACTTTGAGATAATACCATATATTCAAGTAAAATCAAGTATGTTGATTTAATTGGATTGAAAATTAATTTAATATGATTAAGTTAATTATATCCAATTAAAAACATTCTATTATAATAGATGTGTTATTTTCCTTGGAAGAATTAATTATGTGAATATGATTCGTGATAATTAATTAGAATTTGAATATGATATGGAGGATCACCTAAGTGACATCCATGGTCTCCCGTCAAGGCGAAGGGTTCCGTCGCCAGGGATTGTATGTAGGAGACGTCTATCCGAAGTGACAGCTCCTATATGCAAGTGCATCTGGATCGGGCTCTTTCCTACTCGAAAGAGTAAGGTCGTATGCGTAGTGACCCCAATATCGGATCCTCATATTATTGGGGCGATATTGGATTGCGCATAGCGAGTACTATTCTTGTTGATGGTTGGTTCAATTAATGACGGGTAAACATCACCTTAGGGGTGATGGGACCGGGTGTTAAAGACCAAATTGGGAGATGCAAGTTGGACTTGCAAGGTGGAACGTGTTCCCGCTTCTTTTTATCCGAGTTGCAGATTCTCATATTATTGGGATGTAAGAAAGATAAGGAAGGAGGTCCCAGATCTTGCTGAGATATAATGGTAAGTATATCTCTTAGATTGAAAGTGATAAAGGGAATGAACATTCAGTGTTGACAAGGCAAGACAACTTTGATATGAAAATTCCTAAATCAAAGTAATATATATATATATGTTTATGCAAATTTCTTATTTCAGATAATCCTTTTTTAATCCAACTCAATGTTACACTCAATAATAACCAGTAGAATATCATGGATTCGACCCATGATCCAGATATTGTACTTGCAATTGGACTCAAAATGTAAGTGGTTGCAATGTGCAAGTTTCCTCATAATAATGAGGAATGATAATTAAATAGACAATAGGACTAAAACCTTAGGGTTTGTATGTCTTTATAAGTTTTGATCTCATCAAATGTACTTTTGAAGTGACATGTCGATAATGATCGTAATTATCAAATAATCCTTATAAAATCTAAGAAGGTGTTCTGGCATACATATGTGCTCTCGACATATAATCATGAATGACATGGTTCTCTGCATTATGCAGAATGGTGGCTCTATAAGAGATGATGTATTCAAATTATTTGAGTACCTACATGAACCTATGTTTTAAGAGTTTAAATCGACGCAGATATGATGAATGTCATCATTCTACTATCTATACTCTAGTCATTCATGAAGCTTCATAATATTCATATTGTATGAATTGAATAAAGCATGTATAAATGTTGAAATACTCTTATTGAAATTTTTGATTTAAACATAATATATCCTTTGTCTTGAGCAATGGTTGCTTGTAAATAAAGGGAGCGCAGTGGAAGCATGGGTTGGACCCAACTAAGAAGTATAGTCAAAGAGTTGACTGTACTTGTGTGACTTCCATATGACATCTAAAGAGTTGGATGAATGCCAATACTGCAATAAGTTGATGTGTTTATAGTATGACTATAAAATCTATCTAGAATCCTTAGAGAAGGAATCAGATAGTACGTCAGAATAATCTACATATAATCATTGAAATTGACTTACTTATTTGATAAGGTAAAGTCTAATAATTGTATATAAATCTTCTAATGACATTTGCAATTGGTTGCATCTATATTAGATTATTAGAAATTTGTTCTTAAGGTTTAATGGTCATCCATGTTGGAAGTAATGCAATTGTTGCAACAATTTTCATTAGAACAATAGACTTCATATTTTCAGTGGGAGCCCTTAGTCATAGAGAATGTCTCTGTGACCTGGATATTAGAATACACTCATAGTTTATTTCGAAATGTTGGAAATAAACATGAATTCTGGAATAAACCTATCATTGATAGTTATGATGGATATATTTCAGATAGTAATCTAACATCCAATGGACTCCGCTAAATTAGAAAATTAATGAATGGTTCATTAAGATTTCTAATACTGAAAATAAAACTTTTAAAGAACAATAGGAGGATAAAGATCATTTAACAATGACCTAGCATCATGTTTTTGGACATATGTCTGTTGATGAGATTAATGGACAAGTAAGAGATGAAACTTTAGAATATCTAAAATTTCAAAACTTGCATACTTATGAATATTGTATTCGAAGTAAAATATCCAATACACCCTTCTTTGGGAAAGGTGTAAGATGTCAAGGTATTCAAAATCTCATACATATTGATGTATGTGAATCATCTATATCAGAATGAACATTATGGATATATGATATCTATTGATGATTATTTGAGATATGAGATTTCTTTCCTTTACCTTAGAAAGCTCTGAAATGTTCAAAGATTTCATAATTTTGGTTTTGAACCAAAGTCTGAAAGAAGATGAAATGAATTTGATCTAACCTAGGTAGCTTGTACCTATTAGATGAATTAATGGAATGCTTTATGGAGATATGAATATCATTCCTATCTCAATTCCTCCTAATGAACCTTAACTCAATAGAGTTGTAGGGAGATACAATTGATCATGTGTGACATGATTTGATGAATGATTAATCTTAGCATAATTATCTCTTAGTTTCCAGGTATATATATATGTGTGGTGGAGACTACATTATATATGTCCTTAATAAGGTTCCATGTGATTAATCTATAATCTGACACTGGAGAGTGCTACTTCATTAGGAAAATAAAGGATGGTATTGGATACCTACTTTATGACCTTGAGATTCTTAAAGGATCTCATCCCTGAGAATGTGATTCTTAGAGGATGACTCTCTTGAGAAACAAGATGAAAATGAAGTAAAGGAACTCATTTAATCTTGAGAAGATAATGAGGCTCCTGAAATCGGAAACTAAATAGACAATTAAAGATGAAACACTAATACCTCTTCAAATAAGTTTGAGAATGGATTCCATGTGTCAGTTGAATCAGACAATGATCTGACTTCATGTGATGATGCTTCTGAAGATCATATCATGGAAAGATAGATGTTAGCAATAAAGTCTAAAGTAGACTTCGTATAGAAATGTTGCATATAGACCCTCGAGGATCCAACTATATGGGTAAGACCCATTATGGTGTAAATGTATCTTCATGAGAAAGAGGGAACCTGATGAGAAGGTAGAGACCTTCAAAGCACGGTTTGTAGCCATGAGCTACACACCGAAGAGAAGACATCGCTTGCGATGAGACTTGTTCTCCAGTGACATTGCTTTAACCCATCAGAATATTGCTAACCATAGCTACACAACTTGACTATGACATCTTCATGATGTGAGTCAAGATTGCATTCCTCTATGAATACCTCTCTGAGGATATTCATATGAAGTAGCTCCAGGGCTTCATGGTTGAGGAAAGCAAGGTGTGCAAGCTAAATAACTCCATCTTTGGACTCAAATAAGCTTTTTGTAGTTGGAACATGAGATTTGATGAAATTATAAATGTTATGATTTCAGATAAAATCTTGATGGACCATGTGAAGCTTAGTGGGAGTGCCATTGTGTTCATCATGCTAAATGTAGATAATATTATAATCATTTAGAATGATATAAGGATGATAATAATAAGTGTTTTATAATCTGGTTGTTCAAAACCTCGAGATATGATCTCAACGATACCTCTTAGATATTAGTTTTGAAGTTGTTCAGAAGCAAAGAGGAGGGTATTGAGACAGTCACACTAATAGTACACCTTGGACATTTCCATTTTCTGGAAAATTCCAAGAAAGGCTTCTTTTTCCTCAAAGATATGGTACTGACCTATCTAGAGGGATGGCACCTCAAAGAGTTGGGGATGTGAATACAAATTGCTTGCCCTTGTGCATCAGTTCCAAGAAGCTGGGTGTATGCTAGATGTGTACAAAAGCCAGATGTCTACCATGCAGTGGGAGTAGTAAACTGTTACTAATCCTACTATGGTGATAAAACACTTGATTGCAATAATAACGATATCTTCATAGAAGGCAAAACTTTTTGAGATAGTGATCTCAATGTCTTATCTTCAAGAAATTGAGACTTTATAGATAGTGATCTAAAAGGTCTTAACTACGGATACCTTAGGAGATAGAGATCTCCAGGAATAAGGGTATTCTGATAAGGATTATGGTAATACTGGTTATAATAATTGTTGAGCAGTAGTATCAAGGACATTGGAACTGCTTTGACTGTATTGAGTATTGGTTGCATAAGAAGCAACATTCCCATTGGATGCGAACACTGTCACTAGGAGATATGCAAGTGCCGTAAAAGGACTTGGAATAGTCTCTTGGGAACAGAGTGACTGATCAGCTTACCTAGCTATTTTCTAAATAGCCTATGATTGTCACATGAGTGTGGATTTAAATGATTAGCCCATTAAAGGCTCTTTGGGTTAGTGGGAGATTGTTGGACATGCGAGCCCACAGGGAGCCATTATCCAATAAATGTTATTGCAAAATATTATTCCCTAATCTGAAATGAAGAATACATAATTTTTATAATAGGTCCCTTAGTACAATTAGGGTTATGTACCATGGCCATCTCGATGATCATACATCTGTTGATTCAAATATTGAATCATAGAGGCTGGTGCTTGGATGAACATCTAATGAGTTAGATTGATGACTCATCAAGCACCGTCAAATGATTATTAAGAGATGATCTCCAGTCTGAGTAGGAGATGGCAATCCTTTCTCAGTTAGGTTGATATATGACCGATCTCTTGATGCAGGTCCTCTGCATAGGAATAGAGATTCGAGGGTGTCAGATTAGTTAGGTCAAAGAGTTGACTTAACGAGATTGAGATAGCCAAAGTCCTATATTGTATGCTGTCATGATATAGGCACGCATCCTCTGACCGGAGACAGATGTGTTACTATATGTCTAAGTATGTACATTTGGTAGACCAATAGGTTGATGACCTAATCAAGGTCTATACACCCACGCGCTGGTGTGCATCAGGGGCATATGAGTAATACGATCTCTCAAAGGGATCATACATGTTCAATTACTGAACCGGAAGACATGAGCTTGCTCATGAGATATTGGGAAGATCAAATTCCGTGCACGGTCGTCTCGCTTTGGAAGCTTGACTGAATTTGCATGTTTGATATATACTTTTGGAAAGTGTATGATCAACACCTGGGTATGATATATGCTTTTGGAAAGTATATGATCGATACCAACTCTCAATGATTGAATGAGAAACTTAATGATAAATCCCTGAAGTAGACAGTGTAAAATTGATCTTATACTTCGGGATTATTCTAGGTCTTCCAGTATGTAGGATGTACAGGTATTAGGAATACCTGAGGGTGATGTGGTCATAAACGGTTGTATAACCATGACGCTTCCATTCTTAGGGAGTGATGAAACGGGTCTGGATTTTAGTGACTCCTCTCAGTAGAGAAGTTATCTAATCGTAGTCCAAATGTTGGACATTGATCTGAATGTGATTCAGATGCAATGAGAAGATTAGATTTGTAGTCTTGATTTAATGAAGCATCTAGGGGAGGCCCGATATCTGGATTTGAGATGTGATCTCAATATCCAAGTCACTATACATGAAACAATACAATCGCCATGTCCATATCTCCAAGTATTCGTGGAGAAAGTGCATTATCCTTGGAAGAGTTCAGGATAATTTCATTGTTGATATATGTATCCAAGCATTGAGTAAATTGGTAATTAAATATGATTTAATTATCATGATTAATATGAATTCGATTCATATTATAAAGAGAGTTATCTTAGATAATTAAATGTGATTTTGATTATCAAAGATGTGAATAATGTGAACATGATTCATATTATTTGGGCACATGAGAATAAAGATCGAAGATGATTAAATGTGATTTAATATCATGGATATTGAATAATGTGTATAGCACTATACATATTGATCATATATATTATAAATGCGATTTATAATATATAAGAGAGAGATGTTTGTAATTTACATTTGTTAATTAAATGTTAATGTGAATTGGATTCACATTGAACATTAAATTGAAAATGTAATGGGTTCACATTTTATTTTGGGTTGTGAATGTGATTCATAATTTTCCAATGGTAAGATTGCAATATTCACAAAATAATTATTAATTATTTTTGTTGAATAATTTACAACAAGTGTTGTTGTACATCTTGGAGATTTTCAAGGAGTAATGCAATCTCATGAGATTGCATGTGATTACGTATCAAAGATATATGGTGGACGGCCACCAACTCCTATAAGGAAAAGGTGGACGTCCCCCTATAATCATGGATTGGTGTAATCTCTACTCCTTGATCTTCATATGAGATTGATTTAATTTTAGGATTGATTTATATTGATTTATCAATATATATATTTAATCTAAATTAAATTAATTGTTGTTGGTTTTTACCAACACAAATCATGGCCATTAAAAGAAATACAAATCAATGAGAGCCATTGGATTTGTCTTGCGCATGGATTGAGATCCATGGATCCCAAAATATTATAAATAGAAGGACACCCCTTTGCCCTTCTCTACAGAAAATGAGAACATATGTCTCTCTCTCTCTCTTCTCTCTACACGCCTACTCTCTATCTCCCTCCCATATGGCTGTCAACCATGGATGCCCTAGAGGGAGTCTCCATCGCCGCAGCGTCGTCGTTATGATGCCCAATCGTTTGCTCGTGGATCTCCATCTCCTTCGGTGCGCCTCACTCATGAAGAATACGTCGTATCTCGTGTGTCGAGATCAGGAGATCCGCCGCTTGGATCATCAACATGGATTGCGAGAAGCATGCGATTCATCCCCGCGCTCGCAAGCGTCTCCTCCGTCGGATCGAACTTGAGACAGGAGGTATCTTCGTTTAGAGACTGTATCGCAACCACGCTTCAATATGTAATCCTACTAATTGTTTGTGGTTTAGACGAAACGATTTGAGAAGTGTTCTTGGATCTTGTGGTTTCGTCGCATGATTTTTTTTAAATTCCGCTGCATAGAACAACTAGTACGACTAGTCGTTCCTCGTCGTATTCGATGCGACGCTCACGCTTTCGTGATGCGCTTGAGGATCTAACCATATTCTTCACTTGAATACTGTCACAAACTAGAATCTGGTGGGCATCATTCGGGGAAATGCACGACAACAAAGGTTTTACAAAGTGGCCTATGGTGGCCCACATTGTTTAAGGATGCTACAGAGTATGTTCGAGGTTGTACTGAATGTCAGAAAATGGGAGGAACTGTTGGTTCCAAAGATACCATGTCCCTAAGATATATGCGGATTTCTGATATTTTTGATGCTTGGAGCATAGACTTCACGGGCCCATTTCCTGTCAGTAAAGGATTTCAGTACATCCTGCTTGTCGTGGATTATGTTAGTCGATGGGTGGAGGCTATCCCCACCCGAGCCGCAGATAGTTGTACAGTGTGTTCCTTTCTTAAGGACCACATTATTGCACAGTTTGGCATTCCCAAAATACGGATTCAGATGGGGGAAGCCATTTCATTAATAGAGAAGTAAAGAAGATTGTGAAGGAGGACACCATTGAGCACAGAGTTGTGTGTCCTTACCGTCCTCATACTAATGGCTTGGCAGAAGTTTCAAATAGGGAGATGATGATGATATTGCAAAAACTTGTACGTCCAGGTAGGAAGAACTGGTCCCAGTTGCTTGATTCGATTCTATGGGCTAGTCGGACGACGTACAAGTCTCCTTTGGGTATGTCTCCCTACAAACTGGTGTATGGAAAACCTTGCCACCTGCTAGTAGAATTAACTCACAAATCTTTATGGGCACTCCGTGTATGCAATCTAGATTTTGAGAAGGATGGAAAGAACATGAAGTTGGATTTGAATAAATTACTAGAATTCTGATACTTTGCATATGATAACTCACTCATGTATAAGGAGAAATTCAAGCGCTGGCATGATAAACACATTCGAAGAAAGACTTTTTCCCCTAATCAGAAAGTTTGGTTATTTGATGCTAAGTTGAAGCTGTTTCCAGGAAAATTGAAAAGCATGTGGTCAGGACCTTTCATCGTGGGAGTTGTGCGTGACAATGGGAGTATTGTCATATCTGGGTTGTCTTCTGACGCACAACAATTTGTTGTGAATGGACAATTGCTGAAGCCATATCTAGATCATGATACATTCTTGTCCATCGTTGATTCGGTATCTGTGGTATGAGACGATGATCTTTTGATTCTATCTTCTACGTCTGATACATGAGCATCTACTCCTATTGTACATCCTTTCGTTTCACTCTTTCTTCTTCTGATTTATCATTTACCCCTTTCCCGTGTGTTTATATATGCCATACTTAGGATGTGCATTATCCTAAGTATAGGGGGGTGAATGATTTATGTTGTTCATATTCGTCCTATTCATCACTCCTATTGTTGCCTATACGTGGGGATACTCTACCCTAAGTATAGGGTGGTGATGTTGTTTATATTGTCTTTTTTGTTTGTGAGTCTGTACATTCTCTGCATCGGTTTTCCCTTTTTGTACAGTCTACTATACTTAGGATTACTTGATCCTAAGTATAGGGGGATCGCCAACTTCTCTTCTTTTTAACTTTTCGTTGAGTCATCATAGCATAGGAGTCTTTTCAAATTTCTATACTTAGCACGAGTTATGTCTTCTTTTGTCGCTCTCAGATCACTATGAGGACATAGTTCGAGCTAAGTAAAGGGGGTGTCGTATATATTGTATATATACTTTAGACATAAATCGTACTTTTTTAAGTTAATTATTTTTGGGGATATTTACATAATTATTTTGGGGGATATGTATATAACTTTGTAAAATCGACGTGTGTAAAAAACAAAAAAAACAAAAATAGAAAAAAAAACAACTAAAAAACAATAAAAAAACAAACAAAAATAAACAAAAAAATTCTTCTATATACTTGTATATATTTTACTAACCCTTTTTCCTGTTTGAAAAAAAACTAAAAAACCAAATATCTATAAAACCTTGCATAATTCAAGAAACCCCTTTCGTTTAGATCTGCATTTTTCTCCAAAAATCCATAAAAAGTTCAAAATTAGAAAATTGTTTTAAAAAATGTTCTTTTCACATGTGCATCATTTTTTCAAAAAAAAAAGCTTTCTTTGCATTGTTCATAGTTTCTTGCATTTGCATGTGAATTTTTGAGGATAGTATTGACATTTAAACTAAGTCTGGAGTAAAATTGAAGGATAGAGCTTAGTTGGGCCTTAATCCACTTAATTTCAGAGGAACCTTATAAGAAATGGAGTTAAGACTTTTCAGGTCCTAGTGACTTAATTCTTTGAGTCCATACGACTATGTTCACATGTCATCTTTATTGATAAGGGGAATGAATGAGATATTTATTCCATAGAGATAGGATCTCTTATATAGAGAGAAAACCCTAAAGAGTACAAGAGTTACAGAACTCGAAGGGTCGCTGGGGGTTACAGAACTTGAAGAGTCACAGAGGGTTACAGAACCTGAAGGGTCACGGGCGATTAGAGAACCCAAAGGGTTACAAACATAAATGTAAATATAGTAACTCTAACACTCCCCCTCAAGCTGGAGCTAAGAAAGCTGCATCTTATACAAAAAGAAAAAGTATACACCACATATTCACATGATGCACCATAAAAACATATGTCTGATGCTGGTAGAAGACGCCGGTCGAGGACGAGTCTGCGACTTTCAGGTCACTGGAACGTATCTCTGCCATGCCTATAGAGTCTTTGCGACATTAGGTCACCAGAACATATCTTTGTCGTGCCTACAGGTCACTGAAACATATCTCTGTCGTACCTGGAGAAAAATCGTTGTAGAAGAAGGCCAGCGCGGAGTAGTAGTCGGGTTGTAAAAGAAGAATTATACGCCTTGACGAATAAGTCGATGCTCGGTGAAGAATGATGATCTGAGTAATAGTATGGAGTGTCGGTCAGTCAGTCATGGTAGGGCAGTAGCCGTCCTGAAGAATGATCTCTGACTCCCCCTTTCTGTCATACTTGATAGAATAAAGAGTGTGGAACATGAAGTTGGAAGAAATAAAAAGTTGGGAGAAACAAGTCGTGGTGAATTATGAGCTATTGGAGGAGGGGGCTCCAGGCAATACTGACGATGTCAGAGGTGCGACATGAGCTGCTGGAGCCTCGGGCGGTGCTTTAGGTGTCGTTAGAGGTGGTAGATGGTGTTGCTGGGGACTTGGACTGCCTTGTGTGTGATCATCGAATCCATGAGCGACACAGTAGGTCCAGCCGTCTCTCCTTGTCGACGGAGAGAGGGCTGGTTGTGGTGGTGGATTAGGGTATTAGGCTCTGGTCTAGGACCGTCGTTCTGATACCATGTTGAGAAGAGGAACGAATGAGATATTTATTCCATAAGGCTAGGGTATCTTATATAGAGAGATAACCATAAAGAGTACAAGGGTTACAAAACTCGAAGGGTCGCTGGGGGTTACAGAACTTGAAGGGTCGCAGAGGGTTACATAACCTGAAGGGTCACGGGCAGTTAGGGAACCCGAAGGGTTACAAACATAAATGTAAATATAGTACCTCTAATAATCTTGATTAGTCTAAGTAGAACATTTAACAACACATGCATGATTCTTTCAGACCGTGGCTTATCTTGGACATCCACTCTACACATAGCTCTTCATGGATGAGGTAGTGAGGAGGCAGGATCTTTTGTCTTGGGGTAGCATACGAGAGTAGTACATCTAGGCGGAACCTCCCGTCTTCCTCTAGGGAAAGAAGTGCATCTCAACCTGGTCTAGCGATGTTAAGGTCTAAAGACAGGATGTTGTGGGGTTGTAATAATGCTTCAAAATTGGGATAGTCAACTGGCTCAAGAGGAAAAACTCCTTATGTACATGTTGCACCTTGTATATACTTTCAAAAAAAGTATGGAAAATGCAGAATCTCCAAAAGTGGACAGGTCTGATTGAAAAGTAAAATGCCTGCCGGAGTGTATATATAAGGATAATAAAAAAAGAAAAAAAATAAGATCTTCAAAGTCAAATTTTTGTAAGCTTGCAGCGGATGACTTGGTTGCACTAGTCATGCATCTAGGGATAGGTAGCTACACTGGTTACCGTCTATTCTTCTCCATCCACTCTTCTTGAGTTGGTTGTACTTGAACTTAGAAGGGAATATCTCCGCTCCTCGAGGAAAGAGTTGAAAGACTGGGGAACTAGATTTACTTTGTGGGGGAGGCTGTTTCTTTGCTACTTTTGAGATGGGGAGATATATCTCACTTACATCGTACAAGTAAAGATTCATAGTCACAAGAATTTGTGTATGTAGACTTGTTATGACTTGACTATAAAGGTTACCTGAATAGGAGTCTTGTGGAGCTTAGTGGCTGTTAGGTTTTAAATCCATCTCCCATTAAGGTTCCAACACACTCATAATCCCAAGGTCTGACAGAGCTCCAAACTACAATTTTATGAAGAAAAGTTTAGTACTCAATATTGTCCTAACTTATTTATTTTTCCTTCCTTTTTTCTTCTATTCCCTTATTCTTTCAAATAAGTGTTTGCTAAGGGACTAGAAAAGGTAAAGCATAGGGTGATGATGAATTTGTGATCATCATCTTTATTCATTTATTTTAGCTCAAAATCCCTTATAAAACATGTATATAACATTAACTCCATATTATTACTAACATGCATCTATGTGTAAATATTGTACACTTCTTACCATTTAAACCTAAAATAAATAAGATAGAAAGAAAGGAAAAATAAAGAAAATAAAATAAAAAAAGGAAGACTATATATGTAATAGATACAGGCTGACACGAACCCCAAGAGAAGGTCAAAACTTGACCTGATCAACCAGGAATAAAGTTGGGGGAGATAGGGTCCTTAATCAGAAAATCCAAATAAAATTGTGTGTTGTGTATATTTGTAAACTAAACTATTTTATTTGTACATAAATTGACATCAAACAAAATAATTTTCAAAACAAAATTGTAAATAAAAATGTGTCCTAAATAATAAAAATAATAGCACAACCAAATCTTGTATAGAATAAAGGCAACCACACTTGGAAAAAGCCACTAAGTGATAATTGAATGACCAATTCTGGCTTCATATGAACTCAAATTGAACCAAACTCACTTACATTGCATTCTAAATTGAATTGTCTTTAAAATCGCTGTGAATTCATAATTTTTGGAGTTCCGGGTCAAAAGTTGGTTTTTTTGGGGTGGTTTGTGCAATTTTCCCATGTATTTGTACATATTATATTTTGTAAATATTTGTAAATATTTTTACTAACTATTTAAAATAAAAAAATAAAAAAATTAAAAACAAAAAACTAATTTGCTTATTTACCCATGTATATAATGTCATATATGTATATAGCATATGTATATAGCTAATTTTCTTAACTGACTACCACAAAAAAATAAAAAAATAATATTTATTTTTCAAATAAATAAAGTGACGAAAATAAAAAAAAGTTAATTTTTGTAAATATTTATCATGCTAATTTATCTCATTTCAAATTTTCTTCTCTCATATCTCTTATCTTCATCCAAAAATTCTAAAATTCAAATTCCATTATCTTTTCTATTTATATGGCTCCTTCTCCCTCTTTTTAACTTGATCAATCTTTGGTGAAAGGAGCCCAATCTAGAGAGTCTTCTTGTCACAGAAGGGTGCCTAGCCTCCAAGCTGTCCGGTGATAGCGCGCCAGCCTTCATCGAGGTTATCAAGGTCTTTTCCACTCCTATGGTGAGATCCATTTTTCTTTTCTTGTTTTGTCCTAGATTAATTGTAGATTTATTTTCTTGCAGTTGTTCTTCATTGCCATTCTTTTTGTTCATCTAGATCTTAAAATCCATCATGATTTGATCCGGCACCAACTCGATTTTTCATCTCATTTTCTCGATCTATCCACGTTCACATTCTATCCTCTACGATCTCACAACTCCGACCACACACGGTGGCCGAAGACTAGGATTCGATTCTTCCATTTCGCCAGATCCTCATTCATGAATTCCTTTTTTATTTGGGATCGAGTCATCATGCTCGTGACCTAATTTGTTTATAAAAAACAAAAAAAAATTCTCTTACATTTGTTTTGCAGGATACAATAAAAAAAATAAACCAAAATTATATTAAAAAAATAAATAAAAATAAATTTCCATTTTTATTTATAAAGAAAAATAAAAAAAATTGTTCTATTTATTTACAATTTCTATTTTTCTTAAAAGAAAAAAAACTTTCTATCTATCCTGCTTTATAAAAAAATGAAAAAAAAAATAAAAAAAGAAGCGAAGCCATCGGCCTCTCCGCCTCAAACACCGCATCCGCCCATCCAGCGCCGACTATCGTGCGCATGCTCGACACCGCCTTGCCATAAGAGCGTGGCACCTCCACCGACCTGGTCTTGTTTCGCCCATCCCTCTCCTCCGCTATAGTAGCGATCAGCGCCACCTCTCTCACTTCCAACGCCACCTCCTTGCCGACGACCGTAGCCGCCAGCTCCATCGCCACCTGCGGCACCACACCTCGCTTCCTCCATCGAATCCTCTTCCACCGATAACCGCTATCAACCTGACATCGCCGCGCGACCATCCCCTGCGCGTTGTTGACTAACAAGAGGGCGTGTGTCGCCATGCACCCCAGCCGACTGTCGTCGATCGCCGCCTCCGACCGTCGCTCGTCGCCTCGCTTGGAGGAGAAGATCAAGGGGCGGTGGCGTGCCCCCTTTGGTATCCATCTCTTGAATAAAAGCTACAGTAAACCCTACAGGGTTTTAAAATAAAAATAATATTGGAAAAGTTGTAAGAGGCCCTAACAATGTTTTCATAAAATACCCAAAGTCCCTGCCAACTCCTCAAGCACGTGTTGTGCATGTTATTCCTGGGTAAATTGCACATTCCCCTGATGTTTTATTTCTTTTATTCATTTAATGCAAAATAAGAACTATTTACATTTCAGTCGTGTCTTCCAGACTTTAAGTTGCAAGTTCTTTCATTTAAATAAATATTTTTGTTGGTCAATAAATCTTTCAAAAATCATGCCATGTTCCTGATGTGTGTATCTTTTTAGCATAAATTTTTCATTTCATTTTATCATTATTTAGTATTATTTAAAAAACCATGTATTTTCTCTTTTTGAAATTCAAAGATTCATAAAAAATTGAATATTAATCCAAAAATTCTACATAAATTAGAGTAATTGTATTTCATTGTCTTTTAATTTCTGTCCAAATTTTGCACATTAATATTTATAAAATCCAAAAAAAATGAAAACATCAAAAATATTACAAAAATCACTGAAAATTCTACAAAAATCCAAAAATCGTGATTTCAGTTTCTATTTGTATATATTTACATATATTTCATCATAAAAATAATTGCTAGGAGTTTTGGACATAAAATATTTTTAAGTTGCAAATTACTCTAGGTTGTGCATTGTTTCTCATTCTTGCCACTGTTTGATTTTTAGGAAAATATAAAAACATTTGAAAATTCTACAAAAATTCCCAGAAACATTTCAAAATCTTTAAAATACAAAAATATTTTCTCTGGATTTTTCTGAGCATTTTTTATATAAGTAAAAAATACAAAAAGAGTTAGGTGTGCGCAGTTCTTATCTTGTATGTATTGTTCTCTATTTAAAATTAAAATCACTAAAAATTTGAAAATCAGAAAATAAAAAAATAGAAATATAAAAATTAAAAAAATTAAAAAGAGAAAAATCCCACAAAACCAAGGATAGTTTGCCTTTGAGATTCATGCTTTTTCTTTTAATTGATTTTTTGATTAATTGAATAGCCCTCGGGAATTGTAGTCACCCTGAGTTCGATCATGTCTGCTTACAAGTAAATAAGTAGCAAAAATTTCTCTCGCTTCATTATTCGCTTTTAGTTAATTTTGCAGCCTGAGAAGAAAAAAATCGTTTGCTTGTCGCGGGAGTTTTTGGGGATAACGACAACTCCATTAATAATAATCGAACTTCGAAGATCCTGTGTCAACACCAGGTCATCACTACCTTTCCTAGATGATCAACCCAGTACAAGGCCTTGTCTCGGAGGCTGAAAGGGAGGGCAGCCATATTAATCATCCCCACATGAATGTTGGGGTAATGAGCTGTGGCACATACACGATCAAAGTTTTGTAGATGGGTTTAGGGTTCCTTTGTAGCATTCCCATAGAAAATCGGGAGCAAGGAGAGAAACCACGACTTCAACTCAAAGTGGGCATGATTTTATGTAATTTGGATCCACTCTGTGATACGACCCACTCCAGGATTGTATGTTTGCTTCAGTGTTGTCTTCAGATGTGGTAGCCTCCCCTCCCTTCTCTCGTAACAGGGTCCAACTACTGATAGGTCATCTTCTGCATCTCCTTCATGGAACTCATCATCTTTGTTCATCTCATCCTTTCTTCTGCCCTCTCTCTCATCGGTCCTCCTCCTCAAGTCATTCAACATATCTTGGAAGGGGGCCTGGGCTGGGGCTTGATTGCTTAGATGCTATTGAATTGCCTGAATTGATGCAAGTTTCTAACTGATAACTTCATTCTATGCGGTGTACTACACTTCCTCCTAATCTGCTTGCTAAGCTGGTTGGGACTGCGATCCATTTCCCCTTCCTGTAGGAGCCATCTCTTAATCGGCTTGAGGATCTGGCTCGCGATCGGGTTGATGGTCTGCATGATGGAATAAACCCTGATCAGTCTCTGTCTGAACACCAAACACAAAGATGAATCTGGGATTATGGTCAATCCTAGATTGTTGTGAATGGAGCAAATGATATTTATGGAAATCGACCTCCATCAACAAGGGATTGGTTTGGGGATAAGAGTAGTCCCTATTTATTTCGGGATGGAGAGTTAGCTCGGGATGCGAGTCCATCCTAAACAACTTGTTTATTGGAGAAAGGTGATCATTGAAATAAGAGCTGATCGGGGAGTCCAAGGAGAAGTTCGCAAGATCTGAACCGACTTCATGGAGATCACCCGACATTATTAGACATGTTGGTGACACAGAATCGATGCAAATGTCGACGGAGTCCCAACTAAATCATCCATGTGACGACATCTTGAGATAGTCAAAAGATATAGATGATGGATGAAGAACATAGAGGCAAACAAGGAATAAAAGGAGTGTAAAACAATAGAAGGCTCACAATGAGCAAGGGTTAAAGAGAAGGAGAGCAAAATTGCGTGATTACGCGATGTTTTTGATCTTGAACTTAATAAGACTAATCAATCCAACCTCAAGACAATGGATTCACCAACTTGACTTGTGAAGCAGTGATGGTTCGACAATTATCTTGGTGCATTTTAGATTTTATTTTCAGGTAATTTATCTTTGAACAAGTCCATAGAGCGTTATGCCTATAGGAGCTAGGGTACTGCCAGATAAATATTTGTACATATCCTCCTCCTTTGTAACATGTAGTCTGCACTTTTTAAGGTCTTTGTAACTTTTTTTGCCAAAGTAATAGAGGGTGGAAGCTGATAGGTGAAATCACTACTTCGACCTCATTCGCAACGGAATCACCTGTGAGCATGCAAGGACCTACTCAAACACAAGACTATGAGACCGACACCCATGCGAAGGCGTGGCCTAAGCTCAATACTTCAGACAAGGTTGATGCTCAAAACAATAGAGAACATCATCATCGACCAATCCCTACTCATCCACCTACGATAGAGGCGCCAATACTTCAGAAATCCAGGCGATACATAAGGCAGACACAAACTAGATTTTGGGCTCTATTCCTTATGATAATGCTCTCTCACTGGGAAGGAGACCTTCCAATGCTACCTGAAAACAAATGAGTCCTTTGATCATCCAATGCAATGAGTCTAATTAATCAGTTTTATTTAAGTCTAGTAATTTTAGCAGTCCCTTTTTTTTAATTTTTTGTGTTATCACTTTCTTTGAGTAGATTCAATACAAGCTCCTAACGTTTTTGTATCCTTTTTTAAATTCCTAGGTGATCAAAAAATAGAGGTAGATAGCGGAAAAGAAAAGAAAGGCAATACTAAGATGGAAATCTAACCTTAGTGCCTAAATGATGAATGCTCAGTTAGAATAGCTACATTGCTTCCCATCTCTCTCCATGCGAGATGCAAAACCAGAATTTTTAAACCTATACTATATTCTGATATGCACACAGAAATCATCCTAAGCAGACAATTGCTAACATGTGAAGAACCAAATGCTAAATACCTAGAATGAAACCTAAGTCCAGTCTTCAATGTTGATCGATGCCTATCACAACAGATCCTGCCAACGCTGTATACAACCTCTCTTAGCATGCGGTTTCAAAATTGAGTATTCAATAATTAATTATTCTAAGACCAAACGCGAATACTATAGGTGCATTCAGAGTAAGTAGGTGTTAGGCCTTAGGTTAGATGATCAAGCAATCCTAAAAACTAAGGGCTCATTTCACAAAATAAATAAAATTAAGGCGAAAAGCACAAATCATGAGAAACAAATAAAACAATGCGATGGAAAACACGAAAAATGCGCTGAGCCCTCAAGTGAATAAACAATTGGAAATTAGGCCCGAGTGTCCAAAGTCCAATGTACATGTATTATTACAAATTAATAATTCAAAAACAAGTCTCTCTTTCACAAAAATAAAATGCCTAAGCTATTGTCCACTCTCTCTCTCTAGACCCTCGTGCTCTCTCCTACCGGCTAGGCTAGAATAGCAGACTACTCATCCCATGGCTGTGTAGGATCACTTAGGTTGTCCTCCTCGATCTACGGTCCCTCGCAAGAAAACAAAAGGAGAAGAGACGTCAAATAATTTAAAAATGGATAATCAAATCGAAAGAAATAATTTCAAAAATTGCTAAGCAAGTAAATAGACAAACTAATATACGGAGCGATGCTACCAGGAAATGACTCCATTTAATAAATGCAAAAATCTAGGTGTCTAAAATGAGCCTCACAAGGCGAGGACTCAGTCATTGTGACGACTCGTCAACAATTGCGTCCAATTAACAATCTACCCACACAATGAAGAAATCAAGCACAATAATATGAATCAAAATTTATTATACCCCACTAAATATGTATAGTTACAAGCAAGTAGGGGTCGAACACAAAAGGCAATGGTGTACATCAATGCGAGATGAGAAAAATATAACAAAAGATGTCTCTTAAATACTTAGCCAAAAGATGGTTTTTTGAGGTGGTAATTATATATATATGTGTGTGTGTGTGTGTGTGTGTGTGTGTGTGTGTGTGTGTGTGTTTTCTTTATTTTATTTTTCTTTTATATTTTTGTATTTCATTTTTAATTGTATATTTTTATATTTTATTTTTCAATTTTTGGATTTTGTATTTTCTTTTTCTTTTAATTATCTTATATAAGAATATGTAAGAATATATATATATATATAAGAAGAGATAGACAACTGTAAAAGGTAGTAAAAATACTTAAAATATATGAACTAAAATCGTCTTGAGTTTTAGATATTTTTATACTTATTTTATGATTTTTAGTGATTTTTTCTAATTTTTATATATTTTAAAAGTCAATACCCCAAATAAGGGATTTATTAAACATTCTAAATTAAAATGAAGATTAAAAATAGTAAAATAGGTAAAAATTCTTCAAATCAATTTTAATATAAAGATAATAATATATAGAAAATTATAAAATAGAAAAATATTTTTAGAATTTTTAGGAATTTATAGATTTTTACCAAGTATTTTGGGTTTTTTAAATTTTTAAGAGTTTTCTTTTCTATTTTTCTGGATTTTTAGTCTAAAGGTTCAAAATACCTAAATAGATAGAATATATTTTATTAGGAATTTTTCAAAATGACTTTATATTTTTTATGTGTTTTTAAGCTAAATAGGTAATATTTAGACTATTTTTATTTTTATAAAATAATAGAGATGCCTAAATCGAAATATAAATTATACGTAAATCAACAACATGCCAGACACCTATCCCTATTTTTTGAGTTTTTTTAGAACAAACGATATTTTTTTAATAAATGGAGAAAACACAAAAAAATTGCCGAACTAACAGGGGCATATATGCAATTAAAATAAAGTCTAGGGACCTACACGTAATTTTCACAAAAATATACAATGAGAATTTAAAATTAATGTCCTAAACAAAATACGAATACCCACAATGATATGCCTGCAAAAATGCCACCTCACGTGGGATGACACGTGAGGTAATGTGGACTGGACTCAGTTGCAAATACTAAAAGTTCGAGGGATATTTTATAAATATTTACAAAAAATAAAAATAGGAGAGGTATGTTTCTAGATTAAATATATAAAACAAAAAAAGAATATGGGCCTATGGTGCAATATACCCAGCTAAGGCGCATGAATAGACAGTTGATCTTGCTTCACATGCCACGTGTTCGCTCCTCCTCTGTTGATGACGGTTCATGTGCGAACGATACATATTAGATCACACACGCAAGGGATCTATGGCTCGGATGCCTCACATCCAACTATTGTTGGGCATTCTGGATCTCCTCCTCGACTGGACGGTCGAGTCCTCCGTTGGAAGAAAAGGGAGAACTCGGCGTTGTCCGAGCTTCGATCGCACATTGCTTCCTCCTCCGAAAAGATCAGAAGCTCCTCTGAAGGGCAAAAGCCCTCTGGAAGTCCTGATCACCATCATGTGGGCACGAACAATCTCATGAAGGTCTCTGACGAGCTCTCGAGGTCGGGGAAGAATGGGAGCTCTAGGTTCATTGGAGTCCTTCAAAAAGGCCATGTAATGATGCTCTTTCTATCTGTTTCCTATAGGGGAATGGTCAACACAAAAATGTGGAGCTTTGGGGAACTCCAGGGCACAGAATGGAGTGGAGATGGGTCGCGATGGTGATCTCCAGCAAGAGGCAAGAAGGGGAGATTGATCGCTTGTTCTGTGCAATAACAAGGTGGTTGCTGCTACGTGGGTGATAAAACTCCATTTCATCACATTTATTCTATCAGTTTGGCTTAGAAACCCTATCAATTGCATGAAAATAGCCTCAATTTGTACATAATAGCATTCATTATTTATTGTATTATTTGTATATAAAATAAGGTTTTTAATGCCAAAATTATAGAATAAGGAGAAGAAAAGAGAAAGGAATAAAATATTGAAAATATTTTATGACTCTAACCCCGAGACCAAGTCCAAAATGGAGTTGGTTGATAAGGAATAAAGTAGGGGGATATAAGGGCCAAGAATACCATTTATTTATTCTTTAATTATGCATTTTTGGCACCTATTTTATTCTTTATCATTTATTCATCAAATAAAGAAACTTTGTTCATAAAAGTTGTAGATAATAATGTAAATAAAAATACAAAATTGAGTTTAAAAAAAATAATACACAGTGTTCATTTTATACAGAAAATAAAAAGCAAAAAACCAAACTTCACAGACATATATCTTTGAAATAAATACTCAAAACATAACGGCATCACCTCTAATTTTATATAACATTTCACAAGTTATTTAATGATAATGGTTTTATATTTTTGGAGTTACTGTGTGAATGTTAGGTTTTGGGTCCTCATTGTATAATATACCGATTAAAATATGTATTTTATTCATTCTTTATTTTTTTTGCAAATTCTTTTTTTAATAATTTTATAAATATTATTTATAACACATGTACATATTAAAATTAGAATAAAATCTAAAGGAAAATTCAAAATAAACTAAGTCTATGAAAATAGACAAAATACCTATGTTATTATATGTATATAAATAAAAAAGGGAATATATTCTTTAATTCTCTATTCTTTCATATTTTTATAATATTGTAGATAATATACAAATTCTTTTAAAATACAAAACTATAATAGAACTGATTAAAATCCATTAAAATAAAAAGATGAACATAAAACATAGGTAAACTACCTATAAATATACCTATATAATACACATACTTATTTATATAAGTGTACAAATAACATCGTAAAAATAAAATAAAAATATATTTATATTCCAAAAAATAAGTTGTAAAAAAAATAAAATAAAAGAATAAAATAAAATATACAAAATAAAAATAAAAATGTACAAAATATAGGTAAATATACCTAAAAATAAGCCATTATAAATAAGCTTATAATAAAATAGATCAAAAAAATAAAAATCATAATAAAATACTAAATAAAATAATAAACATTTTTTTGTACTAAAAAATTAATAAAATCATTTACTATTTTTAAATAATTTTTTTCGAATAAAATCTGCTATTTTATCTTTTAGCGGCCTGCGTGGTTCAATGGCAGGTCGTGGACCATTGACCTCTGGTTAACTGTCCCATCCACAAACCTAGCCCGTCAGAACCATATTTTCCCATGATTTCTTGCAATTTTTTTGGTTGAACCATCACTCAATCATCTTCGATTGCTTCACAAGATTTCTTCATCATTCTTACAGGATCCACACCGGACCTGTAGATAGCTTGTACATACGATAGATTCTTCAATCTAGGCTGGTCAAATGATGGTGCTTCAATGTACATAAATAAGAACCTCTTTCTCCTTTCTAAAATTTGGTCATTTTCCGAAGCCCTAGAGCTTTGAAGCTCGACCAAAGAGCGTATCCTTGTGACAGGAGGAGTCCCCTGAGCTCACGGATGCTCGAGGAGGCGGGAGGTGCACCCAAGGACACCGCTCCGGTGTAGCCTTGCTCCTTGGCCACCATGTCAAGTTTGAGCTGTTCATTTCAATTCTTTTAGGTAGATTTTTGTTCCAGCATTTCATTCATGCACTTAGTTTAGTAATTAGTGTAATATTTTAGCGTTAACTCCCCAATTCGTAGTTCGCCGGAACAGTCCACCGTGCTTTGACCTGTTTCGACCCATCCTCTCCACCTCATTTTGTTCCCATCTCGTTTCTCTACGCCCCATGCATCTCCATACACCCAGATCACCCTTGGATCTTGAGATCCGGTCTCCTTCCTCGACCTATCGCCGGAGACCTCCGCCCGCATCACCTGACGCTCTCCTTCACCCAAATAAGCCCCCAGATCCTTCGTTTTGTTGTGCTTAACCTTCCTGCAGGGTCTGGAGCGCCAAGGGACTCCAATGGGAGTCGATTTTTTAAGACATCAGGTACCTGGATCTCACATACTTGATCAACTTCACCTGAGCACTCCAGAGCTCCAGTCCGTGTTGAAGACATCCTTGGATGTAGTGGAGCACCAGGAACGTGTAGAGCCCCTCGACGGAGGGAATGGAGGATGGAAGAGCGTGTATCGACCGATCAAATCTCGCCATCAGCGACCTTTATCCTCGTTCTTTTATCCCCCTCCTCTGATGTTGGATGAAGAATGTCGCTTCAAATCGCAGCACCACCATTGGATCTCGACACGACATTACTGTTAGATCAGCCCTCTTATCTAATCTCAGGCGTCGATCTACGAACCGTCATCGGCGCAGAGAGGCTGTTCAAGTGAAATGATCCAGACCGTCTGCCAGCGCCTATATTGAGGTAATTTGCACATCTTAGCCCCGCCTTTTTTGTATTTACTATTTAGTCCTGAAAATAAAGTGTAACGTAATAAAATAAGTGGAAATTTTGCATCGAGGACCCTGTATTTACTTTAATTTCTTTTAGGTTAAGTCCACGTCACCTCACGAGCTGTCCCACGTGAGGTGGCAAAATTGCAAGGATGCCTCTACAATTTCGTAAATTGTTATTTAGTCTAGTAAATTTAATTTCACATTATATATTTTTTTGCAAAATTGTTTAGAGGCCCCTGGACTTTTTTGAAATTACATTTTGGTCCCTTCTTTTTTAAATAACATGTAGTCCCACGTGATTGGTGAAATTGCGTTAGTAACCCTCGCCTTTTTGTATTTATTAAAGATTTTAATAAAATTTAATTTACATTGTATATTGCTGGTGTTTTTGCATAGAGACCCATGGAATTTACTTTATTTGCAAAAATGCCATTGCTAGGTTATATATATCTGTAGTATTTATCTATTTATTAAAAATACCTACACTACTCCTAAAAATCTACAAAAATAGGGATAAATGCTCTATATCTTGTAGATTCACGTCAATAATTTTTATTGGTATTTTTTTACATTTTATCCATTTATTAAAAATTAAAAGGATCCTAAATAACCCCTATGTAAATTCGAGAATACCAAAAAAATATAAAACCATTTTGAAAAATTCCAAAGAAATTATATATGGTATATTTTGGTATTTTTTGAGTCCAAAAAACGAAAATCTTCAAAAATAAGAAAAAAATAAAAATCAGAAAGCTCCAAAATCCCCCCAAAAAATATAAAATTCTACAAATACCAAAAATATGTTTTTATATTTTATAATTATTTATGTATTAAAATTAGTATTGGTTATTTTGGGACTTATTTATTATTTTAAAACCATAATCAATTTCAGATATTTAATTAATCCTTTATTTGGGATAATTTTGACTTTAAAAATACATAAAGTTAGTAAAATTTTCTAGAAATATACAAAAAATTAAAAAATATTAAAAACCCAAAACTATTTATATTATGAATATTGTTTATATTTAATGGTCTTTAAAAATGTATTTGTATATAGTGTGTAAATAAAGCCTTATATAGGCTATACTGTTTTTATAAAAGAAAAAGAAAATAAAAAAATATATAAAAAGAAAATACAAAATCAGAAAATTAAAAATCAGATATAAAAATATAAAATTAAAAATTAAATTAAAAATATAAAAGTAAAAATCCACAAAAACAATAACATGGACAAGAGATAAAAGAAAAAAATTTCATGCATTCATCTTGGCTCCTTCTCCTGTTTGCTCCCAGTGTTCGACCTCAACACATGCTTATACCTATACACATTTGCATGTAGAGTTATAATAAATTTTAACTCCAAATTATTGATATTCATTGCTTGATTTATGTTGGGGTTAATTGTTTATTAATTGAGGTTTCGTGTGAGGTCAACTCAACGACTATTGATTCGCCTTGTGGATTAGCACGACCTTCGCAACTCAGTTATCAAATGGCGCCATTGCCCGGGAGTAACGTCGTAGTTGGAGTTTATTTGACTTTTGTCTATTATCTCTTGTTCATTTATTTATTTATTTCTATCGTCTACTTATTTTTATTTTATATTATTATGAACTGTCTGACCTTCTTTCTTGTTTGAATTTGTTGCGAGGGACTGCAGCATGACGGAGGATCTCCTAGGAGAACCTATGCACCCAAGCAATGCAGAGTCGGCTTTCTGACTGAGCCAACAAGAGAGAGCAGCAATTCAAACCTGGAGGAATTTTGGAGACAGATTCAAAGCTTCATTTTATTATGCAAAAAAAAGAAAAAAATTGTAATTTATGTGAGAGAGTGACTCTATAATTGTAATAATACATGACACTCACAGTTTGACTTCCCGAGATCCAGTGCCCGAGGGATTGTTCCCTCAAGGCCTCGACGGTTTTGACACTTTTTCATTTTTTGCTTTTTTTTAATTTATTTTTATTATTTTGTGTGAATGACCCTAGCTTAGGATTGCTTGACGATAGACTTAGGTCCAAACACCTTAATATATCTGCATGTAGCTATAGACTCGTTTTGGACTTAGTCAAATTTTGCAAAATATGCTTCACAATAATAAGAATTACTATCCTAAGGTGATTTCACCGGAGTGCATTCGTATATAGCATATGTTTTAATTCTGTCTTGCATCCCACATGGAGAGAGCTGGGAAGCGCTGTAAGTCTTCTGACTTTGCATGCATCATTGTTTTCTGACTTGCATGGCTTTTTAGATCTTATCCCTCTGATTTTCCCACCTAGGATGCTAAATGGAATTGAAAACCCCAGTAGTCACATGCGTTGAAAAATAATAAAAAAGTGATAACCAAAATAAAATTGGGACGGCTAACTCTATTGGACTTAAAATAAAATCTAATGGATTCCTTGTATTGGGGATAGCAACCCCCTCCTTGTCTCATCATTTTATTTCTACATACACGCTTAGGATTAGTGCCCCAATTTCAAAGCCTAATTCCGATGTGTACAACTTTTTATGATCACCTAACTCTAAAATAGACAAGATAAAAGACTACATATCGGTCTTCACTGTGTTATGTAGGTGAATCAGGGGTTTGCTTTGTATATTGATTGTGACTTTGAGTCCATTCGCATTTACATATCTTTTTAAGTTATCAGTCCCATCCATGTGAGTCATCCATTTTTCATCTTTGAGTCTCTCTATCTCTCTTATGCATACATATCTCCTCATTTGCATTGAGTCGTGATATTGTCGCTTGAGCTCAATCATCTTCACCAGTTCTTTCATCTCTTTCCCACCCTCCTCGTGTCCCCTGTATCATCTCTTCTCTTACCTGGGATTGATGCATTTTCAGATATTGCCCACATAGAGGATTTTGATTTACATTGATTATTGGAGTAAGTCGGGTGCTTTTTGAGGACATTGAGATTGATACCCCACATTTGGTGGATCTGAGTTGAGATAAGTACTTGGAGCTTCTCGAGGATTTCTTTTATGATGCACGACCTTTAGGTGTGATTTTTATTTGATGATTTTGATCTCGTACACCAGATTGAGGATGTGATGCTCTGTGATGATTATATGATGATTTCATGTGCCTTGACTGATTTATCTATTTTGAGGTTCCCTCCATCTTGATTTCGAGGATTGATGGGCTATCTGGATTTGTACTTCAAAGCGATGGTGACAGGAACCCACATGATTGTCTCTCATCTTCTTGATTGATTCTTCCCCGATCTCCTGGTTCTATTATCCACCTGTGGCACTTTGAGGATTCATGATTATCTTTTTTATTATGTTTTGAACTTACAAATAAAAAATCCTTAAAAATAACAAAAAAACACTAAAAAATAAAAAAACGTCAAAACCGGTACAAAAATTATTTAAAAATTCTCTAAAAAAATATTGATTTATTCTTTATTTTGTTTATTATAATTATTAAATATTAAAATTAGCTTGGAAAATTTTGGAACTTTTGGTATTTTTAATTTCTAAAACAATTCAGCCTATTAATACTAGTCACTGTTATCAACATTAATTCGATTATAGATCCAAAAAAGTTTCAAAAATTTAAAGGAAAAATACTGAAAAAAGAGTAAAGCCTATAAAAGAAAACATTTCAAGAATTTTGAGTATTTATAACTATATCTTAAAATATAGAAGCCATATTATATATAGCTATATTTTCTTATATATTACTTATAATTATTAAAATTATCAAAAATGGAAAAAATATTTTCTAAAACATGAAAAAAATAAAAAGGATAGTACATTTGGGTATTTTCCTAATTTTATTTAAATTTAAAAAATTAAAAAAAACACTAAATAATAAAAACCCACAAACAATCAAAATCCTATAACACCCCCAAAACATTCATTATCTTTTTAGTCAATTTTGTTGTCTATCCCCTGTTCTCCCAATGTTCGATACCCTACCATACTTGTCACTATTTGATGAATTGGGAAAATCGAGGGATATGAAATGAGCCTCACAAGGCGAGCACTCAGTTGCTGTGACGATCTTTCAATATCCACGTTCAATTAACAATCAACCCACTCAAGAAATAAAGCAACCAAGCAAGGGCTCAAAATTTATTATCTCCTACAGTAAAATGTATAGTGGACAAGTACAACAAGGGTTGAACATAGGGAACAATGGAGAATAGACAATCAAAATTGGCACAAAAAAATAATAAATGATTTTTGGCTTTTTGGGTATTTTTAGATTTTTGTCGATCTTTAATTATTTATTTGTTTGATATTTGTTTTTATGAGTTTTTATATTTTTAATTTTTTTTATTTTTTCTTTTGGATTTCTTTAATAATTTTTTATTTTTAATTTTTATAATAATATTTGATTTTTAATTTTTATAATAACTAATAATAGTAATAGGAGTATATCTAACTTATAGATAGAAATAGCTTTTGTATTTATAAATATAACTATAAATAATCAAAATTCTCAAAATGAAATGTTTTTTGGATTTTTTTATTATTTCTCTATTTTGGATATTTCAATTTAATTTTTAATATTTTTTGTATTTTTAATTGAATAAATAAGGTAAAATAGTGAACACAATAAATAGCCCAGATTATTTTAGAAACTAAAAATAAATAAATAGCTCAAAAATTTCCAAAAATATTTTTAATATATAATAAATATTGTGAACAAAATTTGAATAGAAATAAATATTTCTGGAATTTTTTTATAATTTTTTAAGGATTTTGGAGTTTTTAATTTTTATTGTTTTTATTTTCCTATTTTAGTGCTCTTTGTTACAGAGGCTCAAAATATAATAATAAACAAAATATATTTTTTTTGAAAATTTTCAAAATGTTTTTATATTTTTTGTATTTTTAAATGCAAATAAGGATAAATAGCTCAGTTTTTTTTATTTTATATACATATAAAATATCTATAAAATACCTAACCAAAAATATATGTGGTATATATATTAGGTAATAATAATAATTTTCGACAAAATTTTAAAGTCTTGGAGCTATTTTCAAAAATTAAAATCTACAAAAAGAAAATGCATTTTAGCAAGGGCATTTAAGTTAATATTTAAAGTTATGGGATCTTAATCGAACACTATAGAAAACTATAGGTCCAAAAATGTAATTGTTCCAAATTATTTGCAATAAATACTACCTTAAGTGGTATTTTTGCAATTAATACAAAGTCTATGGGATCATATGAACTTTTTACAATAACTATTACACTATTATTCAAAAACAAGGACTAAATAGAAATACAAAAAATCTAGGGCTTCGGTGCAAAAAGCATAGTTCCCTCAGACGCACGGGCGCATGAGATGATGTAGATAAGACCCGTAAGCAAATAAAGAAAGTATAGGGGACTATTTGCTAATATTACAGAAATATTTAAGCTACAAACAAATGTTTATTGACTGAAAATTAAATAAAAAAAGTGGGAGGGTGTGTGTAAAAAAACCTCCACGTGCACGATCGACAACTATAGACCTTCACTTGGATATGCATCGCTCTAAGGTTGCACGATGATGCTTCGCAGCGAACGTCTGGGATTAGATACAAAGATGGGTTCTAAGGGCAGGGGGGATTTGAATCCGATGAAAGCTACTAACTTGGGCATGAGCGCACGGACAGATGATGTAGAGGACATGTGGAAGAACATATCAAGAACTCGGCTGGGTTTAGCTTCGATCAGCCTTTCCTTGCTCCTCCTGCCACCTGAGAGTCTCCATGCAGGTGCTAAATGTGGTTGTGGTTCCTTGTCGAGTGGTGGTCTCAAAAGGGGCCTTGGAGCTTCGATGTGGTTGGTCAAGGTTATCATATCAGAACATGCATGAAGATATGGCATACAAAGGCGAAGGTTCTGGGGTGCTTTTTAGGTCGAGATGAGCGGAAATAGGAGACGGGCAGAGCTCTCTAGTGATATGATGGAGATGGAGAGCTGATAGCCTGATGTACACCAGATAAGGACAAACGGGGATGCATGGGGTGGAGATCAGGTGAAGGGGAAGGAGACGGAAGCGATAGCGGAGGCAGAGATTGGTCGAAGTGTTCAGAAGATGGAGGCAGAGCTCCGATGAGATCCTTTTTTGGATTTTACGAAAAACCTAACAAAATTTAATGTAATAAAACGTTACTATACTCTACTGCTATGCTTAGGAACAAGAAGAGCAAGAAAAAAAGAAGCTCTACATGACCTGGACCATCTAGAAGTGAGCTCACGACAAAGGAGTTGGCTGATCTGGGTATATCTCAATTCAATGCCGACGCGACTCACTGAACCTTCCTCGAGGAACCTGTTGTCACTTGGATGCCCCAAATGATCGTAAGTTAGGGTTTGAATGATAGAAGAGGGATCAAGGAAGAGAAGAAAGGGGAGATGATATCTTATACCCGACGACTTTTGGATTGAGATGACAACTCAATTGATGGATCCTCAGATCAAGGAGAGATCACGGCGTGAAAGAGCTTCGATTGAGGAACATATTTGGTGAATGAATCAGGCCCAAAGAGTGAAAGGATCGAGCCCTAAAAATTGAGCGATGGGTCAAACGATAAGCAACAAGACCTATGGCCTCGGTTAGTGGACGATGGGCACGTATTGGGCCACGTAATCCGAAAAAAGACAAAAACGAAAACAAAAAAGAAGTAATAAATATAAATATAAATATAAATATATATATATATATATAATAGTAAATGATTTATTTAGTTTTTGGTTAAAACATAAAAAAATATTTATAATTTTATTCAGTATTTTATATTGATTTTTTTATTTTTACTAGTTAATTTATTATATAGGTATATTGCTTGTATGTATTTTATTTTTACTTTGTATTTTTTATTTTGATTTTTTGTATATATAATTTATATTATTATAAAATATTTAATTACATGTAAATATATTTTTGTTGTATTTTTCGGATATACTATGTTCACTTGAATAAATAAGGGTATTCATTACATAGTTATAAATATAGGTACATCTATGTATTGTGTATATTATTTTATTTTAGTGTATATTTTATGGTTTTGTTGTACTCTAAATATGTACATATATTATACAAAATATTTACAAAATTATAAAATTATAAAATTATAAAATTATAAAGAATATATAAAATGAATATATTATTCAGGTACATATAAAGGAAAAATTACAAAGTTAGGGTTTTTATTACATTTTGACCCTTTGATAATTGGGATTTTGCCGAAGTCTTGTCAATCCACAAGCTGATCAACAATCATCCAAGCGACCTCACATCAAACCCCAATTAATCAACAATTAACCCACAAATAAGTATAAAGCAATGTAAAACAAGATGTGGTGTTAAAATTTTTTATAACTCCACAAATATGTGTATAGGTGTAAGTATGTGCTGAGTATCAAACACAGCACAGGGAGCAAAACTGGGCAGATTAGGCAAATGAATGCATAAAAACGATTATGTGAATCTTATCTATTTTATTTGGTTTTTAGTTTTATAAATTTTTTATATTTTTGTATTTTTAAAATTTTAAATTTTTATATTTTCTTTTTATTTTTTTTCAAAATTAGTTCTTTTTCTTTTTAATATTTATAATATAGGAATATAAGACTACATATACAATGTAAGCAAATATAACGATAAATACTAAAAAATGATCAAAAAAGAGAAAAAAATAGCTTTGGGTTTGAAATAATTTCCTACTATTTTTTGTAATTTTTAGTGAATTTTGCTAATTATTATTAAGTTTGAAAGTCAAAAATAACCCAAATCAAGGATTTAGTAAATACATGAAATTGAAATGAAGAGGAAAAACAACAAAATAGGCCCAAAATTCATCAAATCCATTTTAATAAATGGATGATAATATAAATAAAATTATAAAATAGAAAACACTATTTTTGGAATTTTTAGGTATTTTTACTCTTTTTATATTGGATTTTGGAGATTTTTAATTTTTATGTATTTTCTTAATCTATTTTTATAGTTTTTTATTTATGGAGTTAGAAAATAAATAAAATACAAAATATATTTTTTTGGAATTTTTCAAAAAGATTTCATATTTTTTGGTATTCTCTACTTCAAATAGAGGCTTTTTTTGCACTTTTATTTTTTAATAAATATTACAATGGTCCGACATTGCAAAATAAAAATATGGCGTTGAACTAGGAATAATCAGAAACCTTCATCTATTTTTCAGGATTTTTCTAAGGACAAATGATTTTTTAAATAAATGCGACAAACACAAAAGAATTCAATTACTCGTAGAATTGAAATGTAATTAAAATAAAGTGTGAAGGCCTATTCGCAATTTTCAGAAAATATTGTAACTGAATAAAAAGCTACTGGACAAAAACAAAATACGAATTCCGGTAAGGGTATGCCTGCAAAAACACCACCTCACGTGGGACGACACGAGAAGACTGAACTTAGTTGGAAATATAAATAGTTTGAGGGTCTTTTTGCAAATTTTACACAACTAAATGAATGAAAAATGAAAGTTTACATACTAATAACTAAATACAAAAAAAGGGTGAGGTAGGGAATGCAAAATACCCAGTACTAAGGCACGGATGGACGACCGATCCCTTCCCACTTATACACGTGTTGCCACAGGGATGGTCGCTGACGCTTCGTCATCCACAACTAGGATTAGATCATCAGGAGTCAATCGTTGGCTCTTGCTCATCATTATCCGATGGTGCACGATCAATCTGGAGCAGTTGATGGATCAAACGTTTGGAAGGGACACCAAAAGAACTATCCAAGAACACGCTAGTTGCGATCTTTGATTCATCCTCCTGTGCTCCTCTGGTCGTTTGGAATGCTCGGTCTAAAGGTAAAATGGATCTTAGGTTCCTCCGCTCCCAATGGAGGCTTCAGGAGGTCCACTAGAGCTCCGGTGCAGTCGTATGAGCACGGACTAGGGTTGGAGCTCCAGGTACATGTGTTGCGCAAAAATCGACTCCCAATGGAGTTCTCTGGCCCACCAACACCTACAAGTAAGATTCACGCAAGAAAAAGGGGGTGTGGGGCCTTATCTAGTGGGAATGGATTAAGTGGGACGTGGCAGAGGTGCTTCTGCCGAGCGGCGGAGATAAAGCACTGAGGCTTCAATCCAGGTGGATTCGGAGGGAGTGGAGATGTGTAGGGTGTTATTAAACTGTAGGGGAAGAAGTGACGGTGGTCTGGAGTTGCTGAAAACAGGCTAGGACAGTCGGTGTGGTATGCTGAAGTAGAGATCTGGCAAACTATGTTTTGGGTATTTAAAGCTAAAGCACACAATTAAATGATAAAACAAAAGCCTAAAATGAACCTAGGTAGTAAACTACGATAGAAAAGATAAGAAACGAACCTTGAGTTGGCCTAAACTGACGAGATGTACCTTACGGTAGAGCTTTGTCGGATGTGGGTGGAACACACCCAAACCTTGCTCATACCACTACAAAAAGGGCTGGAGAGGAGGCCGTCATACTATTCGATCCAGAGCTCCAAAAAAGGGGAGGGCTGAACTCGGTCAAAGGGGTCCAAATCGAGAAGAAAGTTCTGAAGGGCTTATTGTTAAGCCCGAAAATCTAGCGGTCTTGTGTTCCACGCAAGGCGGAAACACAACCTTCAAATCGACCACACGAAATCTGGATTAAAACAACAATTAACCCACAATAATGAAAAGAGATGCAGAGTTAAAATTTATTATAACTCTACAACAAAGATGTGTATCGGTGCAAGTATGTGTAGAGTGTCGAACACAAGGAACAAACAGGTAGATCGGGGCAAATTAATGCTCAAAAATGAATGTAATGTATTTGCCTATAAAAGTGCTATTTTTTGTGGGTTTTTATTTTTTTAATATTTTTTATTTTATTTTTTTTTAAATTTTTATATTTTAATTTTTAATTTTTTGATTTTATATTTTCTTTTTATATTTTTTATTTTCTACCTTCTTTTTCTTTTAATAGATATATAAAGTGATATAAAGGAAACATATACAAGAGAGGTAACAGAGAGTTAAAAAGTAAGTAAAAATATCCAAAATACATGAAATAAAATCTTTTTATGTTTTTTTTATAATTTTCTAATGTTTTTGTGATTTTTCTATAATTTTACCAATATTTTTGGTATTTTTAATGTCAAAAATACTTAAAACAGGGAATAAAATAAATAGTTGAGATTAAAATGGAGATGAAAAATATCAAACAGTGCCCAAAATTTTCCATATTGATTATAAAGTGGAGGGAATGAAATAAAGAAAATTAAAATAGAAATTAAATTTTTGTGATATCTTTAATGATTTTTTATTTTTTATAAAGGTTTTAGGGGTTTTTCAATTTTTAGGAGTTTTATTTTATATTTTTTAGTGATTTTTTGTCTGAATGTCCAAAATACCAAAATACACAAAATATATTTGTTTGAGAGTTTATCAACAAGGTTTTATAATTGTTATGTTTTTTCTAGTTCAAACAGGGATAGAATAGCAAATTTTTGATTATATATATATATATATTAAAATGACTCAAAATGCAAAATAAAAATATAGAGTGCAAGATCAATGCAACATGAGCTTAAGTATATTTTTTATTTTTTAGAGGTTTATAGATGCATGAAATAAATACAAATATCAAAGAGAAAATATACTTTTGGTAGGGGTATTTTTGTAAATATCAATAAGTCTAGGGGCCAAAGTGAAATTTTCCCATAAAATATATAACTGAATATTGAATTCTCTAGACCAATTACAAAAACCGAAACCCTAGAGGGCTTCTGTACAAAAAATGCCATAGCTCACGTGACATACACGTGCACCTAATAGAGACTAAATAGCAAATAACAAAAATCTGGGGGCATGTGTGCAAAATGTCCAAAAAGTTTTAAACATAAAAAATATTTTTTGGACTAAACAGAAATAAAAAAAATAGCAAGGGTCCCATCACAAAATACCCATACCTCACGTGCGCCAGTCACGTGAGGTGACGTGGCCGGGGACCCAATTGCAAATAACAGCAAGACAGGGGGTTTTGCAAATTATATAAAATATCTAAACGGCAAAAGAAAGTTTGAGTACTAATTATTGAATACAAAAATGGCTTGGGCAGGAGTGCAAAATACCCAAGGGGGCTCTATCCGACAGCTATATATCCTTCACTAGACATGTGGCGAGCCCACGCATGCCAATCCCGGTTCGCGGATGTACGGCTGGGATTAAATCCCAGCGCTGGATCTGACGGTGTAGAAGTAGCGAGATCTGACGGCTCTGGTTCAATCTAGGAGACGGCTTCGATCAGACGGCAGAGAGCCCAGGAGGAGGAACCGGGAAAAACCACCGGCATGGCGACCTTCCCCAACCTCTATCTCGGCCTTCAGCGCTCCTTCAAGCTCCAAAAAGGGCCGCAACGCTTCCTGCTGGTCCGCTGATTCGACTGGAGGCCTCAGATGGCCATAGGACATTCGGCATCCACCCGCGAGGCGGGAGGAGCAGAAGCCCTCCAGGTACTGCTGGCGAACTGTCAAAATGGCCCCAGGATGCTTCCTAGTTGCGTAGTTGACGAGCCGCAAAATCGGCCCTTTAATAATGTGTTTTTAGCACATGGAATCGTCATCGTAGTCGGGCCGGTTTCGGTCGTCAAAATGATCACCTCATTTAGATATATGCCATGATGAATCGAAATGAGGTGATCGTAAAATTATTTTTACTTGGTAAGGTACCAAGGTCGAACTCAGGGACACGAGCCTCTCTCGTATTAATCAGATTTAAGTGTGTTTAACTAAGTGTTGAATGAAAGCATATAGGTCAAAGTATGCAAAGACAAAACAAGACAATGCATTAAAGTAAACATGCATTTTTTTTAAACATTTTTTATCATGCAAATGAATGCATATGCAAAGCTAGTGATATGCCCTGAAATGATAGTTACTTGAGCCATAAGAAAATTTCGAATCGATCTGAGTTGAAGTGAAGAAGCACTCTACAATCATAAAGCAAGCAGGCATGATAAATAAAAAAAATCAAGACACTTTAAATAATAAAATAATACATCACGGTTCATAGTGTCAAATTTAAAATTTAAGCATGCCATAATAAAGAGGACGAGAAGAGCTTCAAAACGAAACTGAAATCAACTCGATTGGACATACGTAGCTCAAGATATTCAATAAAGAAAGCAGGGGTATAACTGAAAAGAAAACATGAAAATAAAATTGCATACAGGCCCCTGGGAGGGACTAAAAAGTAAATAGACAAAGTAGCGGGACCTTCCCTGTAATTTGACCACGCGCACAGGGGTATTTTTGTAATTTGGAAAACCCGCGAGGGTTTCAATGTAATTTACCCACTGTGCACATGATCTGCACGTGAAAGAGGACCTGAATGCAATATGGAGAAGTCGGCTGGGCTTCCTTGCAAATTACCCAGGAAGCACGTGCCTTGCACGCGCTCCCCTTGGCTCGGATCGGCTCGGAGGTTCGGAGGAGGCCCGGGTTGCTTCGGCTTAGCGTGGCTGAGGCTCGGGCTGGATCGAAGCTGCCAATGGCTCGGCACAGACTCGGAGGAGGTCCGGAGCGTCCGAGCCTGGAGGTTATGACGCGAGGTTCGGAGGAGCTGTGGTGTAGACACGTGGCCGAAGATGGGCCATTGGATAATGCGCATCCAACGGCGTCTGGAGAAGTCTCTTGCTGGTAACGTGTCGGCATCGGGACCGTTAGATGGTCGCTGGGCGAGGACCATCTAACGGTGACTATATCTCCATCTTCGGCCAAAGGCGGGCGGCGAGTTTGGAGCTCCGGCGAAGGAGCTCCTCCTCCGCCGCTCCATATCTGGTACTGCTGGCCTCCCCAGAGCTCCTTAGATGGTCGTCGAGGGAGATGGGAGCTCGGGGGAAGTCCGGAGGCTTCTAGCGTCGACCATCAGGGCTAGGAGGATGATAGTGAGGTCGATCAAATCGACGCCGGCAGAGCTCCGACCATTGCGAGTCTTCGAATACCTGCAGATTAAGAGTGCATAGCCGAAGCATAGAGTGCATGCGTGAGCGTAGTGGGAGCTCAAGCGAGCGAAGAGGATGGTGAGCTCGAAGCTCCTCCGCCGTGGGTGGCGGAGGAGGTGGGTGACAGTGATCTGAGGGATGGCGGAGGGAGAAGGTGAGCGGAGGGTGTCGCGATGAAGGGGGATCGGAGGCGGAGCTAATGGGGTGGTTATTGGAGCGAGGGAGTGGCCGGATAGGCCTAGAAAATTAAAAGAAATTAATGCAAAATACAGAGGAAGAAGAAGGAGGACTTACCTGATCGGAGGCGGAGCGGAGCTTGGGCTGGGGGTTCCAGAGGGTCCCCGGGTCTTCGCTGAACTCCGGCAGCGACTCGGAGCAGCTCGAGCGGACGCGGTTGCGCCGCGACGACGCCGATGACGGCGGCGGGTCTCACCGGGGGAGACAGTCGTCTTCGCTCAATCCTATCGCCTCCCCCTGTCACAGGGAGGCGGAGGAGGGCTGGGCTGCTCCCCGCGTAAAGATGGACAAGCTATTACGGAGAGAGAGGCGGCGTACTTGAAGGTTGGACTCGGCGGGGCTGTGGTGGAAACGTGGGTTTCGAGGGAGAAATGGGGCGAGTGGAGAGGTGTGCGTGGGTCTTGGAGGAGTGCGCGGGGAAGAAGGAAGAGTGGGGGAATACTGAGGGATGTTTGGTTAGGTGTGAGGGGCTCTGGAGTCGTGGAGAAAAATGGAAAGGGGGAGAGGTGCGCGAGAGGAGATCGTGGGGAAGAAGGG
This sequence comes from Ottelia alismoides, assembly GCA_037367405.1. Taxonomy (NCBI): domain Eukaryota; kingdom Viridiplantae; phylum Streptophyta; class Magnoliopsida; order Alismatales; family Hydrocharitaceae; genus Ottelia; species Ottelia alismoides. The sequence continues at coordinate 944,585 of JAZKJV010004688.1, forward strand.
GTCTGCTGGAGGTTGACGACGGCCTTTGACCGTTGGATCTGGAGATCCAACGGTGGAGATCTAGGCGAGAGAGAGCAGTCGAGATTAAGTCGGGGGCGGCGTGATTGATGGCAGATGGAGCTGCCGCGTGGCGTGTCGAGGGATCGGCGCGAACGGATGGCTCAGATTGGAGGCGGGGATGATCGATCGGATGAGGAGAGAGATCGGCTTGAGCGGCATAGATGAAAGATCTGGGACGCGATCGAAGGGTATTGGTGGCGACACGTGGCAGGCTAAGGGAGCGGCGTGAATGGAGGGAGCAGATGCGAAGTAGGTGTTGATCAGATGGCTGGAAATAAAGGCGTATGTGGAAAGGATTCAACCGTTGGATCAGGAGAAGATCCAACGGTCCCAGAAGAAGGCGGATGGTACAAGGGAAGCGGGGCCACGTGGCGCCCCCAGAATGGGCCACGTGGCCCAATCAGGTTATTCCGAGAGCAATTTTAATTTTTGAGGGCTTATTTGGTCGAATTTGAGAAAACTCAAAACATGAAAGTGGTAGATCTTGACGAGATCTACAAGTTTCATGTTGACCAAAACTAGAGAAGAGATCAAACAAAGACACGAAATATTTTTGAAGGTATTTTTAAGTCTAAAAATACCACGAATTTTGTTTTGCCATTTTTTTGTGGTTTTTAATTTATTTAGGACTCTGTTAATTATTAGACATTAACAGGGAATTATTGACAAACTTTTAAGCAAGGGGGTTAATTATGGAGAATAAAGATGATGAAACTGAGGTTCATCACCCCCCTATACTTAAACTATGCTCGTCCTCGAGCATCAAAAAGAATGACTAAGTTGGATTAACCCCCTTGGGCATGTGAATACAGGATCCAATCTGATCAAGTCGACTCGGCTTCAGAGATCCAAAATTTTAGAGTTCAACCCAGCCTTAATCAAGAGGCTTCCAATTCCTCTATTTCTCTAGACTCTCTCTGATATACATATAAACTAAAGGATATGAAGTTTAGTGTTGACTGCAATTTCGAGAGTAGAGTCGAGTCTTCACCCAAAATCTTGGTCCGAGAAAATCTCCTAAGGACCTAATCCTCAGCGCTAGGGAATAAATCAAATCTTGCATTCAGTCCACCGTCTCTTTAGTTTGTCAGACTTAGAAAGTGTAGATGGCAGGCCATGAATGGAGGGCATGGGATTGTGTCAATTCTTCTCTCCCTCTCATTGGAACAAGGATTCTCTCTAGTGCCTTTTACGCAACACATTTTTTGGTGTTGATCAGTGCGTCCGTCAAGAGAAGTTGGATCCGTCTGCACTTGTTTTCCTGGGAGTACACCGGGGTGTGTCTCTTTTGAGTACCTATCGTACCTTCGACACCCAGACTTGTAGCATTTACGATGCAGAGCCCTTTTTTGGTGCAAGCCCGACTCCTGGTCCTAATAGCGGTGGTCCAAGTGGACACTTTGAAAAATTTTGGGAGCGCTCGCCTTTGGTGGAAGCTCTTTGATATGTAATTTTGTAGAATGAGAGCTTTTCTTTGAATTTCATTGACTTGTATAATTGGTGGCTAGCTCCACTGCTTTTACCAAGAGTTGGCGCACACTGATCAACAATTTTTTTATTTATTTTTCACACCCAGGCACTTAGGTTAATGTCAAGAGATTAGTATAAGAATCAAGTTCTCATACTGGCTAATATTGCTGACACTCAGGTTTCATGAAGCCTCCAAAGATTTTATCCCATCCTCGAGCATCATTAGATCAAATCCAAATTCGACTTCCTCATCCCAATTCCTCAGGTGAAAAATCAACTCATCTCATCGAGAACCGCAGTCGTGTATGTGATGTGCTGATCATATTCTTTATGTCTGAGACTAAGCATGGAATATAGCATGCAAATCTAGAAACCTAGGGGAATATGGATGATTAAGTCTAAGACCCTGATGGCTAAGGCTGGTTAACCTAAAATCTCAAAGACTTCTAAAAGCTAAGTCTTCTTGACCAAATCCGATCCCGGGTGAAAGTGAAAATGTAGAGGACTAATCCAACTTCTTCATTCACAACAAGACACTTTTTTTTTTGAACTTCAAGAGATATAACAACTGCCTAAACTCAATTAAGTAGCTACAATTCAGCCAGTATGGATGTAAGTACAGGCCGAAGCCCGTTGCTTGAGGACGGGGCCTTACGCGATGTCCTCTAAACCATCCAATCTGCTAAGGGCGAACCCTCACTGAACGCGGCTTTCTTAATTGGGCTTAGTAGTCACTAATAACTCCTAAAGGTTTTTAGGGGTTTTCTGATTTTTATGGATTTTAATAAGAGAGTTAAAACACAAGTTAGACTCCACTTTCCTTGAAAAGAGATGGCGATTTTTCAAAACCCATGTCACACAAAATAAAAATTTTCAAAACATTTTCAAAAATCATTTTCGAAAAATATTTCTATAAAATAGTGTAACATAATATCGAAAAACCGTGAAAATCCTTTGAGTTTTCTTAGTCCAATGAATTTTTACCTTAGCCAAAAAGTTTTTAATTTTTCAAAATTTTCAGATTTATAGCTAAAGTAAATATACAGTATATACGGTATACCCCCCTATACTTAAACTTTGCTATGTCCTCATAGCACTAGATGTTACAAGTACATAGGTTCATAGAAGAATATACGGGAGCTAAGAGGGGCTCCCCCTATACTTAGGTTAGAAATAACCTAAGTATAAAGGCAAGAAAACATGAGTAAAGAAATCACAGGGACTTGGTTCCCCCCTATACTTAGGCTGAGATTAGCCTAAGTATAAAGATGGAGATTAAGGCTGGAAGAGACCCAAGGTGAACGAAGAAGAGGGATGAATATACAAGTGAGCGGTTGAATCTTCGGAGATGAAATGGAGTGTTTTTGGATTTGGGGTAAGTGCCACATCAAACAAGGCTCAATCAAGCAAGCAAACCCTTAGTTTCACCAACTCACACGTGAAACCAACCAAGGTTGGTTTATTATCTTGTCTATTTTATTGGTGATAAAACATTTGATACTTACGCGAAAAAAATGTGAATTAAAGCGTATGCGCGGGTGTTGCTCTCCCAAAACCGAATTTTACTCCATTTTAGGTTGACTTGCATTAACAGTCCCAATTTTATTTTAAATTGTCACTGAATTAAAGTTAACACATCAATCAGAAAATCATCGTCTACCGTTCATTCCATTTTCCATTTATCCTAGGTGATCAATCTAGAAAAATGAAAGCCGAGAAAAACATGTATACGATGAAGAAAAACGCGATCTAGGCTAAGCGAGAAATCATGCAGTGATTTGACGATAAAAGCCGCGAAAAAAACTGGGGCCGTTTTGAAAACTCAAATCCAACATGTATGCAAGTCGAAAAAGCCGCACCTAGTCATGCATCTATTAGCGGTGATTGATCTTCATTAATTTTATCTAAGTGATGCGAGATTAAGTGCGTCTATTTTTTTGAAGTGTGTCCTACCTACGAACAAGCACGTAAAAATAAAGTGAGCTCGGAGAGCCGTGTGCCTAAGTCCTAGGTCGACACTCAAGTGGGGACGATCCCCACACAACCACATTCGTCCGATTACAATCGCGAGTCTTCGATCGAAGACCGCTGTAAAAGACGAGTTTATTAAAAATAAAATGCAACAACAATGCGAGACATTTTTTTTCTTTTCTTCCTCCTTTGCTCCAAGCATGCTCCTGCGGCTCCTCACAGCGGGGAACGTCCTGCTCCTCGCCTCCTTGATCCATCAAGGGCCCTGCCACAGAAACAATGGTTAGAGATCAAATAAGAAAGAAAAAATTTTATATGCAAAAATATGTGACCATTTAACCTATAAAGAGGATCACTAAATTAAACACACAAAAATCCACAAAATAAAAGAAATGAGCCGTGTCCCCGGCAATGGCGCCATTTGACGAGCCGCAAAATCGGCCCTTTAATAATGTGTTTTTAGCACATGGAATCGTCATCGTAGTCGGGCCGGTTTCGGTCGTCAAAATGATCACCTCATTTAGATATATGCCATGATGAATCGAAATGAGGTGATCGTAAAATTATTTTTACTTGGTAAGGTACCAAGGTCGAACTCAAGGACACGAGCCTCTCTCGTATTAATCAGATTTAAGTGTGTTTAACTAAGTGTTGAATGAAAGCATATAGGTCAAAGTATGCAAAGACAAAACAAGACAATGCATTAAAGTAAACATGCATTTTTTTAAACATTTTTTTATCATGCAAATGAATGCATATGCAAAGCTAGTGATATGCCCTGAAATGATAGTTACTTGAGCCATAAGAAAATTTCGAATCGATCTGAGTTGAAGTGAAGAAGCACTCTACAATCATAAAGCAAGCAGGCATGAAAAATAAAAAAAAATCAAGACACTTTAAATAATAAAATAATACATCACGGTTCATAGTGTCAATTTTAAAATTGAAGCATGCCATAATAAAGAGGACGAGAAGAGCTTCAAAACGAAACTGAAATCAACTCGATTGGACATACGTAGCTCAAGATATTCAATAAAGAAAGCAGGGGCATAACTGAAAAGAAAACATGAAAATAAAATTGCATACAGGCCCCTAGGAGGGACTAAAAAGTAAATAGACAAAGTAGCGGGACCTTCCCTGTAATTTGACCACGCGCACAGGGGTATTTTTGTAATTTGGAAAACCCGCGAGGGTTTCAATGTAATTTACCCACTGTGCACATGATCTGCCCGTGAAAGAGGACCTGATTGCAATATGGAGAAGTCGGCTGGGCTTCCTTGCAAATTACCCAGGAAGCACGTGCCTTGCACGCGCTCCCCTTGCTCGGATCGGCTCGGAGGTTCGGAGGAGGCCCGGGTTGCTTCGGCTTAGCGTGGCTGAGGCTCGGGCTGGATCGAAGCTGCCAATGGCTCGGCACAGACTCGGAGGAGGTCCGGAGCGTCCGAGCCTGGAGGTTATGATGCGAGGTTCGGAGGAGCTGTGGTGTAGACACGTGGCCGAAGATGGGCCATTGGATAATGCGCATCCAACGGCGTCTGGAGAAGTCTCTTGCTGGTAACGTGTCGGCATCGGGACCGTTAGATGGTCGCTGGGCGAGGACCATCTAACGGTGACTGTATCTCCATCTTCGGCCAAAGGCGGGCGGCGAGTTTGGAGCTCCGGCGAAGGAGCTCCTCCTCCGCCGCTCCATATCTGGTACTGCTGACCTCCCCAGAGCTCCTTAGATGGTCGTCGAGGGAGATGGGAGCTCGGGGGAAGTCCGGAGGCTTCTAGCGTCGACCATCAGGGCTAGGAGGATGATAGCGAGGTCGATCAAATCGACGCCGGCAGAGCTCCGACCATTGCGAGTCTTCGAATACCTGCAGATTAAGAGTGCATAACCGAAGCATAGAGTGCGTGCGTGAGCGTAGTGGGAGCTCAGGCGAGCGAAGAGGATGGTGAGCTCGAAGCTCCTCCGCCGTGGGTGGCGGGGGAGGTGGGTGACAGTGATCTGAGGGATGGCGGAGGGAGAAGGTGAGCGGAGGGTGTCGCGATGAAGGGGGATCGGAGGCGGAGCTAATGGGGTGGTTATCGGAGCGAGGGAGTGGCCGGATAGGCCTAGAAAATTAAAAGAAATTAATGCAAAATACAGAGGAAGAAGAAGGAGGACTTACCTGATCGGAGGCGGAGCGGAGCTTGGGCTGGGGGTTCCAGAGGGTCCCCGGGTCTTCGCTGAACTCCGGCAGCGACTCGGAGCAGCTCGAGCGGACGCGGTTGCGCCGCGACGACGCCGATGACGGCGGCGGGTCTCACCGGGGGAGACAGTCGTCTTCGCTCAATCCTATCGCCTCCCCCTGTCACAGGGAGGCGGAGGAGGGCTGGGCTGCTCCCCGCGTAAAGATGGACAAGCTATTACAAAGAGAGAGGCGGCGTATTTGAAGGTTGGACTCGGCGGGGCTGTGGTGGAAACGTGGGTTTCGAGGGAGAAATGGGGCGAGTGGAGAGGTGTGCGTGGGTCTTGGAGGAGTGCGCGGGGAAGAAGGAAGAGTGGGGAATACTGAGGGATGTTTGGTTAGGTGTGAGGGGCTCTGGAGTCGTGGAGAAAAATGGAAAGGGGGAGAGGTGCGCGAGAGGAGATCGTGGGGAAGAAGGGGTCTGCTGGAGGTTGACGACGGCCTTTGACCGTTGGATCTGGAGATCCAACGGTGGAGATCTAGGCGAGAGAGAGCGGTCGAGATTAAGTCGGGGGCGGCGTGATTGATGGCAGATGGAGCTGCCGCGTGGCGTGTCGAGGGATCGGCGCGAACGGATGGCTCAGATTGGAGGCGGGGATGATCGATCGGCTGAGGAGAGAGATCGGCTTGAGCGGCATAGATGAAAGATCTGGGACGCGATCGAAGGGTATTGGTGGCGACACGTGGCATGCTAAGGGAGCGGCGTGAATGGAGGGAGCAGATGCGAAGTAGGTGTTGATCAGATGGCTGGAAATAAAGGCGTATGTGGAAAGGATTCAACCGTTGGATCAGGAGAAGATCCAACGGTCCCAGAAGAAGGCGGATGGTACAAGGGAAGCGGGGCCACGTGGTGCCCCCAGAATGGGCCACGTGGCCCAATCAGGTTATTCCGAGAGCGATTTTAATTTTCGAGGGCTTATTTGGTCGAATTTGAGAAAACTCAAAACATGAAAGTTGTAGATCTTGACGAGATCTACAAGTTTCATGTTGACCAAAACTAGAGAAGAGATCAAACAAAGACACAAAATATTTTTGAAGGTATTTTTAAGTCTAAAAATACCACGAATTTTGTTTTGCCATTTTTTTGTGGTTTTTAATTTATTTAGGACTCTGTTAATTATTAGACATTAACAGGGAATTATTGACAAACTTTTAAGCAAGGGGGTTAATTATGGAGAATAAAGATGATGAAACTGAGGTTCATCAGTAGTCCAACAAGAAAAAGGTGATGGGGTCAAGGGGAAATTGCCCTGACCCCGTCGCGAGGCGAAATAGGCTGGGAAGGCAAAAAAGGAGCTCGTCGGAGCAAGCTCTGGCGAGGTGGTAGAGATGGTGTTCGGTTGGGTGTTAGGCGAGAATGACGGTGGGGATCAAATCCTACAACTACGGCGAATCTTAAAATGCAAGAGAAATAGGGAAAAAAACGACCCTCAAAGGCCTGCATGCCTGAGATAGAACCTCAACGGCCTATGGCTGGAGATGGGGTGGAGCCACCCTTTAACCACGCTTCGACGCCTCCTTCCTAGCTTGAGGACACTCTATCATCGTCTCCAGTCCGGAGCGTGGGGAAGAAGAAGCCAAGAGAGGTCAAAGAGGGTTCAAAATCCAAATGAGGAAGAGGGGCGATTTTTGTATGGTAGGTCGAGAGGGTGTGATGAACGAGGTGAAACGGGCGTCTCAGTGATCCAAAGATCGAGATGAACCCTGGGCGTGAATCCTCGATATATGGAGAACAAAAGTCAAGAAGGACTTGAAGCCAAACGATGAAAGGTGCAGCATACAAAAATCGTCAAAAACGGGCAAAAACCAATGTCTGACACATATCAAACCTCGGTCAGAGAGTTGACCAAGGTCAACCAATGGATCAATCGGGTTGTTCCACGTTGACCAACCAGAAGAATCCTTGGCAAAAAGATTTGAAAAATAGATTTAAAATAATAAACGATTTTATTAATTTTAGATTATTAAATAAAACATGTTTATTATTTTCTAAATTCTTTTATTCTTATTTTTATTTATTTTTTTGAGGTTTAAAATTACAAGTTACCTTTTATGGGGTATATTAGTATATTCATCTATATATTTTAGTATTTTATTTTTATTTTGTATTCTTAGTTTATTAATTTTGTTTATTATTTTATATATTTATAACTTACTTTGATAAGCTTAAATGTATTTTTATTTTATTTTTCTGATGTATTATATACAATTAAATAAATAGATGTATAATCTATATAGGTATACTTATTGGTATTATACCTATGCCTTTTATACAAATATTTTGATTTTATGTTTTCTTGACATTTTTATACCCATTTTGTTATGTACATATATTATAAATAATATTTACAAAATTATAACAATATTAAATTATAAAAAATAATGAATAAAAAATATTATGAATATTTTAATTGGTACAAGTATACAATATGGGTCCAAAACCTAACTTTCAAACAGTAACTCCAAAAAATATGAAACCACCTTCATTAAATAGCTTATTACAAGTTATATACAATTAAAGGTGATTTTGATATATTTTAATTTTTTATTTGAGAGATACAAGTCTAGGAAGATGAGGTTTTGGATTCTTATTCAGATCATAACTTTTTATCAGTACATTATTTTTGTATGAAATCAATTTTACAACTTTCATGTACAAAGTTTCTTTATTTTATAAAAAGTGGAACTAAAAATAGGTCCCAAAAATTAAGAAAAATGAATAAAATAAAAAGGGATTTTCATTTTATTTTTGCCCTTATCTCCCCCTACTTTATTCCTTGTCGACCTAGTCATCGAGCTGCCTAGGTCTCAGGGTTTCATATAATAAAATATTTTCAATATTTTATTCTTTTTCTTTTATTTTCTTTATTCTATAATTTTAGCATTAAAAATAGTATTTTATGCACTATGTACATAATAATGCATGAATGAGAAAATACCTAAATTAAGCCTATTTACATGCATTTACTAGGTTTTTTAAGGCCAAAATGATAGAATAAAGATGATGGGGCGGAGATTCATCATCTCCCTATACTTGTCGTTGCTAGTCCCTAGCAAACACTTATGCAATAAATGCAGAAAAAGAAAAACAAAGAAAAGAAAAAGAAGAAGGATGGATTAAATTTAATGATCAAACTTGACTTCACAAAATCAAAGTTGGGAACTTAAGTCGGGCCTTTGGAATTTTAGTGCGGGAGGAACCTTAATGGGAATCGGATTTGAAATCCAACAACTTTCGAGAATCCCAACACTCTGCTCAAGTCTCCTCAATAGCTAGGTCAGAATACTTCAACTCATTCGCAAACCCTTATGGCTATGAATTTGACTCGTACAGTGTAAGTGACGGTGGCTCTCCACAACTGAAATGATAAAGAAACTACTTCTTCAGTATGACAACCCAATGATTCCCCAATCCAATAACTCCTTCCTCGAGGAGCAGGGTATTCCCTTCTAAGTTCAAGTGATAACCAGCTCAAGAGGAGGGGGTGAAGAGAAGAATGGACGGTAGCCAGTGTAGCTACCTATCTTAGGATGCAAGACCAGTGTGGTCAAGTCATCAGTTGCAGGCTCACATAATTTGACTTTGAAGCTCAAGCATGTGTATTTTCTATACAAAATATATACAATCCGACAGGCATTTTATTTTTATACAGGCCTGTCCATTTTTTTGGAGTTTTTTTTTCTTCTTTTTGAAATACCATATACAACAGCATATACATAAGGAGTTTTTCCTCTTGAGCCAGTAGACTATCCCTCTTTTGAAGCTTTATTGCGACCCACACTATCCTATCTTTAGAATTTCTCATCACTGGATGGGTTGGGGTGCACTTCCCTCCCTAGAGGAGGACAAGTGTTTTCACTTGTGTGCGTCTCATACCGACAAATCCAACCTCCTCACCACTCCAACTGAGTTGAGCCAAGTGAAAGGTGAATGTGTCCAAGTTAGGTCATTGTCAACAAAAGTCGTGTGTGTGCTCCGAAATACTCTACTTAGACAGTCAAGAATCCATTGAACCAAGTCTCATGATCCTCAAAGAATTAAGTCAACTAGACCTGAAGTACCTCAATTCTAGCTCCTATAAGGTTCCTGTTATTAGGTAGATTTTAAGGTCCAAGCAAACTCCAATCTTCAGATTTTACTTAGAATTGTTCAACTATCAAACTCAATTCGAAAAATGAGAATGACATGGAAGTGTATGCAGAATGCCGAAAATATTTTTGTGATGCAATTTTCGAAGATTTTGAACTTTTTGTGGATTTTTGAAAAGAATGATGCATATGCATTTTTTATATTTTTAATTCAAAAAGATATTTCAAATGTTTTTTTATTTTAGTTTTGCAAATGTTTTTGGGATTTTTGAAAAGAAATATTTTGGTTTCAAAACTAAGTACAAATATTTACACGGGGATGCATCTTATATTTACAAGTAGATTTTAAGAATTTACAAGGGGTAAGTGCTCGATTTTATAGGTATATAAACATTTTAATAAAGAATTTTAAGGTGATGTATATATTCCTCAAACTTATTTGAAAAAGATTTTTCAAATAATTTTTGAAAACTGTAGTCCAAAGTAACTTTTACAAACAATTTTTACAAACATGTACACGTATTTGAAAATAATTTTGCAAAGGTTTTTCAAATAGTATATATAGATTTTTCATATATTTTTACAACCATTTCAAACCATTTGCAAGTTGTTGTTCAAACCTTTTTATTTCATACAAAGAAAATATTTTTTCAAACAAAACAATTTTTTACAAAGGTTGAAAATATTGAATAAAACATTTTCCAAATAGTTTTCAAAAGATTTTAAAAACATATTTTCAAACTCTTTTTCAAAAATTTTGCAAAAAAAAATCACCTGATTTATTAGTCAGTAAATATAAAAAAATGAGGAATAATAGACATCTATTTTCTAAGTGTTTTTAAATAATTTAATTACTGTAATTAGCCAAAAAATACAAAAGTACGAGTTATGGCTAAAGTATATACGCAGTATATAAAAAACCCCCTATACTTAGCTTGAGTTATGTCCTCATATACCAGAGAGAAAAGATAAGACATAACTCGTACTAAGTATAGACAAGTCTAAAGAATAAATGATCGAAGATATGAATGAACGAATGAGAAGTTGATCGTCCCCCCTATACTTAGGATCAAATAATCCTAAGTATAGAAGATTGTACACAAAGCATGGAGGGTAAAGGATGGGAATGAACAGATCGTATTCAGACTGTCTCCCCCTATAAATAGGGTAAGATATCCCCAAGTATAGACAAGAAGAGGAGACAATGGAGAGGATTGAGGAATGAAGAACTCGGGGTGCACACCCCCTATACTTAGGACAAAGTACGTACTAAGTATAGAAGACTTCCAACAAGGGGCGACACCTTTTTTATGCACAAAGAAAATAGAAAAGGAAAAGAGGAAAAGAAGAAAAGAGATTAGAAGATGGAAGAAGAGATCTTGGGGAATGTACACATCACTCCCCCTATACATAGGGTAAAAGAAGCCCTAACTATAGGCAATAACAAGAGTGATGAAACAGAATGAAGACTGAACACTCGGCTCATCCACCCCCCCATACCTAAGACAAAGTACGTATTAAGTAAGGCAAACACGAGAATGGGGTGGATGAGCAATACAGGAGATAGACAAAGCGAAACGAATGAATATACAACATGATGGATGTACAGAGGGCCAAGAAGGTTGAAAGCGAACCTTCTTGCGGGACCACTGAGGAATAGATCTGGTATGGTGCAGGTCGACATCGGGGTCCACATATGACACTATCCGATCAGGGTCGACATGGTGTAGGTCCTCGGTGGTCCTAGGGTGAGGAGGCACAGACAGGTCAGTGGAAGTGGTATGACAAGGCCTGGCCTTGGGAGTCTCGCTGATATCGAAGTGGAATGTAACGAACTCATTATCATTGTATGAAGTAAGGTCAGTGTCGTCCTGCGAAGTCTCGTCCAGGTCAAAACCAAAAGGAATGAACTCATCAGTGGAAGTAGTCAAATCATGTTCGTCCTCAAGAATCTCAACCGAATCATCTTTTTCATCAAAAGGCACGAATTCATGAATAAAAGCAACCAAATCAAATTCGGCCTTTTCAGTCTCATCTGCATCTAAATGAACAGGAGCAGACTCATCAGTGAAAGTAGACGAACTATGTCTGTCCTGTCCAGTCTTTGAATCTACCCTCCGCTCAATGGTGTCAATCGTGTAAATCCCGCGGATGTCATCGACGAATCACCAAAGGATGTAGAAACTCTGAGGTCTATGCTTTCCGAGTCCTCCTCCATGGAGAGGAATTCTTGGGTCTCGTCACCGTTCATGAAGAAAGTCTCTCTAATATCAGCATAAAGGTCATAGGCCTCAGGGTCAGCTAACACAGGCACACTCTCATGGGATGCGGGTCTCTGGTTTGTGGTAGGTGTGGTGATCAACACATCGCTCCCGACATCAGAACGGAAGCGAATCTCTTTTGATCTGTAATCAATAACGGCTCTCGCAGAGGCGAGAAAGGGTCGTCCCATGATGATTGGAGGACACTCCACATGGGTAGAGGTCTCCATGGGCAAGACAACAAAGTCTGTCGTGAAGCTCATGCCCTTAATCTGAATGACGACGTTCTCAAGAACACCCTTCGGCCTCTTTATTGATCCATCAGCAAACTATACTATCATCCTGGTTTTCTTGAGAGGCCCAAGATGAATAGACTGTACCAACGAGAAGGGTATTATATTAATCGATGCACCACCGTCGAGGAGAGTGTTATCACATAAATGGTCAAAGATGGTGCATCTCACAAGAGGTGTGACAGTGTTCCTTTTCCTAGAAAAAGGATGATGACAATAGCGTGGGCAGTGGCCATGGTCAAGATATGATGCTCGCATCTGCTCCTCTGCTTTCTCTTCTTGGGAAGAGGAGCAGATAAATAGGTCATGGCCTGCTGAAGTGGGGCACAGATGATCTCATGAATGGTGGCCACCACTTCAGGTTCAGTCAATAATTTTTTCAATTTTGGACCTCCTCCATAACATGGAGGAAGTCAGAATCAACATATACATGAGGAATGCCAAGAGCAGTCTATACCGCAGCATCCTTGAGGTCAAAGGTGGGACAAAGTGTGAATGGTTGTGCCGGCAAAGGATCTGGAAGGCGGGCCCTCTCCTCACAGTCTTACTCAACCAAAGGACTCCCGAATTCTTTTTATTTTTTAAATTTTTCTATTTCATTGTATTTTTGGTCATTGCAAGCTCTCATGGAAAACCTCAAATGAATCCATATACTCAAATGGTGGAATATCATGGTCACTCTTATTTATACTAGCGAGGTTGTCAATCCTCTGTCTCATATGATCCATCATCTAGGTCAAGTGCTCAAGGGTGGACTCCATGAAAGGTGACTCCAACAGATCAGTCTCAGGTGGATGTGCAGGTGGAGAGTATGAAGGTGGTGGTGGACGTGGATAGAATTCCGAGTCCTGATACTGTGGCTAAGGTGGGTATGTACAAAAATCAGAAAAAATAGGACCAAAACCAACGGATCAATCTGGTTGGTCCACGTGGACCAACCAGGAGAATCCAAGGAAAAAAGATTTATAAAATAGATTTAAAATAATAAACGATTTTATTAATTTTAGATTTTTAAATATACAATATTATTATTTTCTAAATTATTATATTATGATTTTTATTTATTTTTTGAGGTCTAAAATTACAAGTTACGTTTTATGGGCTATATAAGTATATTCATCTATATATTTTAGTATTTTATTTTTTTGTATTTTTAATATTATTAATTTTGTTTATTATTTTATATGTTTATAAATTATTTTTATAAGCTTAAATACGTTTTTATTTCTATTTTTCTGATGTATTATATTCAATGAAATAAATAGATGTATAATCTATATAGGTATACTTATAGGTATTATACCCATGTCTTTTATATAAATATTTTATTTTTATGTTTTGTAGACGTTTTTATTCCCATTTTATTAAGTACATATATTATAAATAATATTTACAAAATTATAAAAAAATATAAAATTATAAAAATAATGAATAATAAATAAAATCAATATTTTAATCAGTACAAGTATACAATAGGGTTCCAAAACCTAACTTTCAAACCGTAACTCCAAAAAAATATGAAACCACCTTCAAAAATAGCTTATTAAAAGTTATATACAACTAAAGGTGATTTTTATATATTTTGATTTTTTATTTTAGAGATACAGGTCGGGGAAGATGGGATTTTGGATTCTTATTCAGATCATAACTTTTTATCTCTATATTATTTTTGTATGAAATAAATTTTGTATTTTTCTATATTTAATTATCTTCAACATTCTTGTGCAAAGTTTCTTTATTTGAAGTATAAAAAGTGGAATTAAAAATAGGTTTCAAAAATGAAGGAAAATGAATAAAATAAAAAGGGATTTTTATTTGATTTTGGCCCTTATCTCCCCCTACTTTATTCCTTGTCGGCAAGTCATCGAGATGCCGAGGTTTCAAGGTTTCAGGTCATAAAATATTTGAAATATTTTATTCTTTTTTCTTTTCTTTTCTTTATTCTAAAATTTTGGCAATAAAAATAGTATGATATACACTATGTACACAATAATGCATGAATAATAAAATGCCAAAAATAAGCTTATTTACACGCATTTACTAGGTTTTTCTAAGGCCAAAATGATAGAATAAAGATGATGAAATGGAGATTCATCACTTATGTACAGGATGATGGACAATGGCCAAAGATTGAGGGACAATAAATAGGCGATGTAGTAATCCTCAGCCCAAGAAAACATGCAGGCGTGCATGAGTGAAGATCGAGGAAGAGCATTGGTGAAGGAGCAAATCCGAATCGATGAATACATCGATTGGGGAAAATGTGAGAAAAGTGGTCAAAAGCTAGTTCTGACAAGGGCTACATGTGGGTCAGGCAGTTGACCCGAGTCAACTATGGATGCGACCTGGTAGGTCCACGTGGACCAACCAGGAAAAATCGATCCTAATATTATTTATGAATTAAATAAAAAATAGTAAATGATTTTATTAAATTAAAGTTATGAATAATTATTTTATTTTCTATATTATTTTATTATGATTTTTGTTTATTTTTTTGAGGTATTTAATTACAAGTTACTTTTTAGGGTTTCCTTTATAGGTATATTTATCTATATTTTGAGCATTTTATTTTATTTTGTAATTTTAATTTTATTATTTTATTTTCTTCTTTTTAAAATTAATAACTTTTTATATACTAAAAATATATTTTTATTGTATTTTTTGATGTAATACATACACTTAAATAAATAGGTATATACAATATATATGTATAATTATTGTATATTCATCTATGTATTTTATATAGGTATTTTATTTTAATATTTTCTTTATGGTTTTATTTTAGTCTGAATATGTACATATACTATAAATAATATTTACAAAATTAAAAAAATATAAAATTCTAAAAATAATTAAGAATAAATAAGATGCATATTTTATTCTGGTATATTTTACCAAAGGGGTCTAAAACCTTACTTTCACATACAAACTCCAAAAAAATATGAAACCACTTTCATTAAAGATCTTATTAAAAGTTATAAATGATTAAATATTTTTTACCTTTTGAGTTTTTATTTGAGAGATATGGGTCTAGGAAGTTGGGATTTTGGCTTTTTATTTAGAGTATAATTTGTAAAATGTCTATTATTTATGCATGAAATCAATTTTGTATTTTTCTGTAAATTATTACCTACAACTTTCATGGTCAAGGTTTCTTTATTTAAGGTATAAAAAGCAGAAAATAAAATAAGTTCTAAGAATGCATAAATGATGAATAAATAACTGGGATTTTTATTGTACTATTGGCCCTTATCTTCCCCTACTTTATTCCTTGTCGACCCAATCATCAAGATGGTTAGGTCTCGGGGTTTAGGGTCATGAAATACCTTTGGTATTTTATTCTTTTTATTTTCTTTCTTTATTATATAATTTTGGCATTAAAAATAATATTGTATACAGTTTTAATACATAAACGAATAAATGTTAATTGTGAAAATAAGGAGTATTTACAAGCATTATCTAGTGTCTTTAAGGCCAAAATGATAGAATAAAGGTGATGAAATGGAGATTCATCACCCCTCTATACTTGCCTTTTCTAGTCCCTAGAAAACACTTATGCAATAAGTGCAAAAAATAAAATCATAGAAAAGAAAGAAAGTGGATTAAGTTTAATTGGCAAACTTGTCTTTTCAAAATCAAAGTTTGGAGAACAAGTCGAACCTTTGGAATTTTAATGCGGCCGGAACCTTAATGGGGATCGGATTTGAAATACAACAACCTTCGAGAATCCCAAAACTCTACTCAAGTCTCCTAAAAATCCATGTTGGAATACTTCAACTCATACACAAACCCTTATGACTGAATCTCACTAGTACAATGTATGTGATAGTGGCTCCCCTCAACTGAAATAATAAAGAGACTGACTTCTCCAGCGTGACAACCCAATGATTCCCCAATCCAGCCACTTTTTCCTCGAGGATCGGGGTATTCCCTTCGAAGTTCAAGAGACAACCGGCTCAAGAGGAGGGGGTGAAGAGAAGAATGAGCAGTAGCTAGTGTAGGTACCTATCCTAGGAAGCATGACCAGTGTAGTTAAGTCATCTAGCTATAGGCTCACAAGGTATGACTTTGAAGCTCAAGTTTGCTTATTTACTATACAAATATATACATTCCGATAGGCATTTTATTTCAATCAGTCCTGTCCACTTTTTTGGAGTTTTTACTTATTACTTTTTAAAAAAAACATTATGTACAACAACATTTACATAACAAGTTTTTCCTCTTAAGCCATTATACTATCCCACTTTTGAAGCATTATTGCAACCCACACTCTCATTTCTTTAGATGTCTCTGCTACTGGATGGGTTGGGGTGCACTTCCCTCCCTAAACGAGGACAAATGTTTCCACTTGTGTATGTCTCAAACTAGCAAATACAAGCCCTCACCACTTAACTCGAGCTATGTCCTCATAGATCATAGAGAAAAAGAGAAGACATAACTCGTACTGAGTATAGAGAAGCCTAAAGAATAATCAAATGAAGAAATGAAAGAGAAGTCGACTGTTCTCCCTATACATCGGATCAAATAATCCTAAGTATATCAGACTGTACACAAGGCATGGAGGGTCAAGGTGGGGAATGAACTGATCGTACTCCGGTTGTCTCCCCTTGTACTTAGGGTAAGATATCCCTAAGTATAGACGACAAGAAGGGATAGTGGAGGGGACCAAAGATTGAAAGAACTTGGGGTGCACCTCACCTATACTTAGGACAAAGTACGTCCTTTGTATAGAAGACTGACAAAATGGGGAGACACCTTTTTGGTAGAAAAAGAAATATGAAAATGAAAAGAAGAAAAGAAGAAAAGATGGATTATGATATAATACGAAATTGAAGAGAATGTACACATCACTCCCTCTATACTTACGGTAAAAGAACCATAAGTGTTGGCAACGACAAGAGTGATGAAGTGGAATGATGAAGGAACGCTCGACTCGTCCACCCCCATACTTAGGACAAAGTACGTCCTATGCAAGGCACACATGAGAATGGGGTGATTGAGTGATACGGTGGAAGGACGAGGAAAATGAATGGGAATATACAAGAGGATGGATATACAAATGTCAAGAAGGTAAAAAGTGAACCTTCTTGTGAGACTGCTGAGGAAGAGATATGACAATGTGTCGGTCGATATCGGGGTCCTATGAAACCAACCGATCAGGATTGACCTGGTAAAGATCCTCAGTGGTCTCAAAGCAGAAAGGAACGAACTGGTCGGTGTAAGAAGTGCGCTCTGGTCCGGCCTTGGGTTTCTCACCTAGGTCGAACTGAACAAGGACGAACTCATTCATGGAAGTAGTCAAGTCAGGTTCGCGTCCTGTGGAGTCTCGTAGATATCAGAGTGAAAAGGGATGAAGTCATCATAGGAAGAAGTAAGGTCAAGTTCATCCTGCGAGGTCTCTACTACATCATCATCCTTATCAAAGGGATAGAATTCCTATATAAAAGCAATAAAATCGAATTCTGCCTCATAAGTATCATTAATATATGTTCTTTTCTCAATTGTATCAATTGTGTAAATCCCGTGGATGACATCAATGTAGCACCAAGTACCAGAAGAGGAAACTCCAAGGTCCATGTTTTCTGAGTCTTCCTCCATGAGGAGGAATTATCGGGTCTCAGTAGAATCCAACATAAAACAAAAATCTCTAATATTCTCATCATGGTCATAGTCATCGGGGTCGGCTAAGATAGGTGTAGTTGCATCATATGTAGGTCTCTGGTTGGTAGTAGGTGTAGTGATGACCACAACGCTCCCGTCATCACCATAGAAGCGAATCTCTCTTGATCCATAATCAATGACGACTCTCACGGAGGTGAGAAAGGGTTATCCCAGGATGATTTTAGAGTGCTCCCCAGTAGAGGTCTCCATGGGAAATACGACAAAATAGACATTAAAGCTAATGCCTTGAATCCAAATGGCAATGTTCTCTAGAATACCCTTCGTCGTCTTGATAGATCCTTCAGTAAAATGAATGATCACCCTAGTTTTCTTGAGAGGCTCTATGTGAAGAGACTATACTAGCGAGAAGGGTATGATGCTAACTGAAGCACCGTCGTCAAGGAGAGTGTAATCACATGAAAAATCAGAAATGTTGCATCTAATGAATGGTGTAGTAGTATTCCCTTTCTTACAAGATGGACGGTGGGTGATGGCGTGGCCAATGACCATGGTCAGAATGTGATGCTCAGATCTGCTCCTTCACTTTCTCTTCTTGGGTTGAGGAGCAGATAAATGGGTCATGGCAAGGTGAAGTGGGTGATAAAAATGGCTTTAGCTAGCCGTTTATAGGGATTTCGGTTGTAGAAAACCACTCAACAAAAGTCGAGTTGATCAAACAAAATCCAGAAAAAAATAGGAGAGAGAATGAGAGAGAGAGAGAGAGAGAAGGAAAATGAACAAGGAAGCTTCTCTCCTATTTTAATCCTTTAAACAATTTTTTATCTAGGTAAGTTCCCCTGGGTCGAACTCGAGGATGCAGAATAACTGTATTGTAGTTTTCGAGGAAAGAAAAAAATCTCAGGATTTTTATTCTCTTCTTTAAAATATATTAAGCACAAGAAAACACATAAAAATAACATGATTATACAAAAATCAAATAAATAAAAATATGCGATGAAAATCAACGGAAAAAAACAAGAATTGACGCTAGGGAAGTTGTGTAACTACCTAGAAAATTAGATGAAAATACAGTCATATCAAGGTCCAAAACTACCCTATAGTTTAGGGGTATAAGTGTAAGAAAAATAAAATTTTCTGTTGAAAAAAGGTCCCCGATCAGGACTGAATTGCAAGAAAAATTAAAATCCTTGCATTTAGGTCCCTACACGGGGACCTAAATGCAATTTCTTAAAATTTTGAAGCGGCTTGAAGGTATGGAACTTCGACTGGGTTTAAGAAGCAAATTTTCCATGGGTTCGCTGTCAAGGGCTGAGATTAAAACATGAAACGCGATCCAGGTCGTCCAAGAAGGACACGTGGCGGTAAAATGTAGCGTTAGGGTTGTTCTTGTATTCTTCCCCGTCCTTGCGTAGGTGATAGTGACGCCTTCTTCCTCGACTTATCTCGAATGATAGACAGCATTCTTTGTCCTCTGATAGGGCAAGGAGGGAGTCTCCTCTCCCTTCGGGCTCGCCTACGGCTGATTGGCTCTGAGGATGCTAAATGTAGCGGCGATGTGCAGTCAAGTGTAGGAGGATGTCTGAATTGATTATTTTTCTAGGAAAATTGCTCCAATTGATTAGTTCTTTGCTCCAGCTATAATAAGGACCTGCAAATGAAAGTTTGTATGCTCGATTCTAGCTGGAATCGACCCAAGGATTAAGGTTTGGAATAACTCAATTTGGAGTTTCCAGTAAACAGAATAAACGTTATAATAGGAGAATAATGGAGATGATTGTAAATGAAATCGAATCGAATTTGAAGAGGGATTAATCGATGGAGTCTAAGATGTATGCTTAAGGTCTCTAATGACACAATTAAATGGACTAATCGAGGCACGAACATCGAGAAATAAAAATGCAAAGATGGAGGAATGACCCGGGGTAGCATGGTATATGACCCTCTGCTGGTTGCATGATGAGGCGGCCTTCTCGGAGCTGGATGTGGTGACGGTGCGATGCAAGGCTGAGTTTCGGCCTTGGAACCTCTCTTCTAGTCGATCATCTTCCACGTGGGAGCCACGGGTGGAGCTGTCACCTCCGAAGCAAGGAAGAGCATGGTAGGGAAGATGGTTGATGGCCGATTAGTTTTTGGAAGTAGTTAGCTCATGAGTGTTATTTGGTTAATGACGACTTTGGAGGTCTTTTATAGAGTGATTGGAGAGAGTTAGTTGAAGAATCGACGCTCGACGTGGATGGTGGCGTTTTGGAGAAGAAGATGGAGGGTGTAGATCGGGGAGAGTGGTTAAGAAATGGCTGGAAGAAAAGATTGAAGTCAAGCCGGTAGAACAGAACACCGGCCTTGCTTCTTAAAGAAGAAGGCACTAGGTGTTGAACGTGTCAACAACTGGTTGGCCAGAATCAAGATATAAATTAATGAATGAATATTAAATAGTAAATAAAGTTATTTTCAATAAGTATAAAAATGGAAAGTATAGATAATTAAATTATCTAAATTATAGTATATTTAGTTTTAATAAATAATAAATATTTTTTGAAATATAAATATTATATTAATAAATAAGTATAAATAATACTTAATAAAGAGGTTTTGGAATTTTAATTTAAGAAATGAATAAATAGTATGTCATTTTTATATTTTATTAATTATAAGAATACTAAATAAAGTATATGTTAATTTTTGTGGATTTTAATAAATTAATTAAAGTATATAATAAATATGGATATAAGTGATGTAGTGTAAATTTACCTATAAATTAGGGTTTTTGATTTATTTAAAATATTAAATAAGCTCTAACAATTATGAAATAAATTAAGTTTAAAGTACAAGATAAAGAAAATGTTTAGAAATTATAAAATAATTATAACAATAAATAGTGTGTTCTAGATAAAATAAATAGCCCAGAAACCCAATTGATGTTTGGTCCCAAAATCATCTTTTTGTAAATGGACTTAGATTTTAGTGAATTCACCTTCATTAATTAGATAATATTATTTTATGAATTTTCAATGTGAGTAGAGTGGAATTGGAGTTCGTATGAGAAAGTTATGATGTTTGGAATGTGAGATTTTAACAATTTGCAGGCTGGATTTCTTGGCATACATACAAGGTAATATTTTTAACTTATTTTTGTATTTTTCTATACATTTTTAAAAATAATTATGAAAATAGTTTTGTGAAAAATATGTTCATATGTATTAATTAAAAATTATTGAAGTTTTGGTATTTATTGGATAATTAATGAAGAATGTGTGAAGTGTGAAATTAGGTATTTTTATTTGCTTTCTTCCTTATCTCCCCTACTTATTTATTTTCGACCAATTCATGCTGAATTAGTCTCGGGGATTAGGTTATAAATATATCTCTTAGCTATCTTTACAAGTCATATTGTACATATATACATATCAACAATTTGCTATCTTTTTATTTTCGTTATTTTTATTCTTTTATTTCTTTACATGATTTTAATGCATAAAAGTGTATTTTTATTCATGAGTTGATTTTTGTTAAAAAGTGAAATTTAATGGATATTTACATATATTTGTTAAGGATTTTAAGACAAAATGCAGACAGAATGTTAATGAATCATGGATTCATCAACCCCCAATACTTAAACATTGCTAGTCCCTTAGCAAACACTTATTTGAAAAAAAGGGAAAAGAAACAAAGTTATAATGAATTTGTTTTCCTAAACCAATTCAGGAGAACATATTAAGGACAGAGCTCGATCAGGCCTGAAACAAGCATTTTCTCGGAGCCTTAACTAGGATTAGGTTTTTAATCTCAATAGTCCTCAAGTTCTTCATATCCTTGTTTAAGATCACCTCAACAGCCAGTTCATATCCACTCATTCATATCGCAAACTCTATGAACCTTGAAATCAGTATGTGAGTTGTTTTAGCTCTTCCCACTTGTAAGTAGCAAAGAAACCACCCATCCCAGCTATACACTCCCATTGGTTCCTCATCCAGATACTCTTTCCTCTGGGATGGATGTATTCCCTTCTAAGGTCAGTTCGTGGTGTGTCCACAATCGAATATAGAGAGAAAGTAGAAGAATGAGAAAAGAACTGGAGTGCGACAAGTATAGACGCATCTCCTTGTGAAGCCCAGCAAGTATAGCTAAGTCTTCACTAAGATATGCAGGCTTTTTGGTGGATGCTCGGACCATTGTGATCGTTTTTGTATTTGGTGGCTTCTTCTTTGATTTAGCTTTGTAATGTTGCTTGCACTTCATCAGTCTTCTTATGCTCGACGGATATAACATCTTTCATTCCGTCCATTTTTTGGGGTATTGGAAAAAATTGTGCCAGTAGATCCTTCCCTCATCCAAAGCGATTATTGCAACCCCAATCTATCACGTCTTTAGACGTCGACGCCACTAGACAGGGATGAAAATGCACCTACTAAAATGAATTGCCCTTTGCAGCCCCATGCAAGTCGAGCTAGGTACAAAGTGCATGCGTCCAAAATTGGTTCACTGATGAAGAGTTGCACAGATGACACCAAGTGTTCTACTTAGGCACTTTTGAGTTGCAATACAAAACATAGTCTCATGGAACCCAATGATTTAAGTCAAAGGCCTAAAGAGTCTAAATTCCAATTCCTAACTAGGCTCCTTTCAACAAAAGTTAAAGGTTGTAATCAAGCTCTATCCTTTAGACTTTTCTCAATCTTTACTTCTATAAATCAAACTTATTCTTTAGAATGCTAATGCAAATGCAATCATGTTTTTGCGAAGTATATTTTCTGAATTTTACTCATTTTTATGGATTTTAAAGATTTTGTAATTTTGTTAATTTTAGACTTTGCATTTTTATAGATTTATTAATTTTTATAAACAAGTTTTTGTGCAAGAATTTTATAAGATAGATTACCCATAGTTTATTTGGATTAAATAAATAATGTCTTTTTACAAATTTTTATATACAGTGTTTTACAAGAATTAAATGAATTTTATACATATTTTAATAGATATGATTTTAACTAGGTATTATACAAATTTTAGATACATATTTTAAATAGAAATTTTAATTGAGAATTTTAAATAAGGATTTTAGGCATATTTTAGTTATTTATAAGGATTTTATAAACAATAACTAAAAGGATTTTAAATTAACCCTCACCCACTTTTTATGGAATTTATAGATATAGAAGATACATAATAGTATGAGTTATGGACAAAAGTATATATAAAATATATACGCACCCCCCTATACTTAGCTTGTGCTATATCCTCGTATTGTCAAAAGAAAAAAGGAGGACATAAATCGTGCAAAGTAAAAGTGGGTGAAAAAGAATGAAAGAATAGAAGTTAGCCGACCCACCTATACTTACGATCAGATTATCGTAAGAAAAGTGGAAAAAATGAGGTGAATAAGGAAAAGGAATATACAAATGAAAGAACAAACGGAGAATGAAGAATGAAATCAACGAAATCACTCAGTCCCCCCTATAGTTATGATAAGGCATCCTAAGTATAGAAAAGAGTGTGGCCAAAATTAAGGATCAATGATTATAGTAAAAGAAAGGATATACAAAAGAAAAGTAAAAAGATCAAAAATCGGAAACTAGAATAAGCGGGCAATCGATCCCCCCTATACTGTGGATCTCGTACCTAAGCATAGAAGACGAACAAAAAATGCGGATGATTGTGATCTACGAAGGATATACAGTTGTGTTCTCCAGGAAAAAACGAAAGTCTTCATAGGTCTCTGTACAGGATGGAATGAAGTGGAAGAGTAGTCAAGCATCATTTACAAAGTAGATCACTTCAACTTGGGATATATGATTAGTAGTCTCCACGAAATACTTCAGCATTTGCCCATTCATTACAAACGGCTCTGCACCAGGTGACACATCTGATATAGCAATACTACCATTGTCGTGCATCGTTCAGACTATGTACGGTCGTTCTCACTTGCTCTTCAATTTTCTAGGAAAAATTTGTAATTGTGCATTGAACAACCATACTTTCTGCCCAGGAACAAAGATCTTGTGCTGAATATGTCTATGATGCCATTTCTTCACTTTGACCTTATAAATGAGGGTGTTCTTGTATGCCTGACTTCAATTCTCCACTAGCTCATTCAGATATAACTTCCTCTTGGCTCCCGCTTTCTATATCTCTAAGGAAATCTCTATGATAGCCCATTTAGATTTGTGCATGATCTCTACGGGCAAATGGCATGGCTTCCCGTAAACTAATCTTAATGGTGAAGTACCTAAGGGACTCTTATATGTAGTACGATATGCCCAACAAACCAGTATTTCCTATCAGGTCATACTAGTTTCTGAAAAATTGATTTCACCTCCCTATTTGAAACTTCAGCCATGCCATTCGTTTGCGGGTGGTAAGGAGAAGCTACTCTGTGATCAATGCCATAGTTCTTCACTTGCTTTTTGACCTCCTTATTAATGAAACGGTACCCCCATCTGAAATGAGAATACGTAGAATAATGAACTACAAATAATATGTTCCCTCAAGAACCTACATACTGTCTTGTTGTCTGCAGTTCGTACAGGTATAGCCTCCACCCATCTACTAACATAATCTACAATGAGAAGAATGTACTCAAAGACATTGCTGGAGGGAAACAATCCCATAAAATCTATGCCCCATGCATCAAAGATCTTGCAAATGATAACTGGCCACATAGGCGTCACATCTCGAGCACCAACTGTCCCTACAACTTTCTGACAATCTGGGAAACTCTTCACAAATGTGCAAGCATCTCAAGTAAGAGTTGGCAAGCAAAATCTTCTCTGAAGTACCTTCTGCACTGTCCTCTTCCTCAAATGGTGTCCTCGTGGTTCTAAAGAATGGCATAGAGTGAAGACACTATTGTATTCCTCCTGAGAAATACATCGCCTATAAACACAATCCGGTCCCTCACGTAAAAGAATCAAATCCTCCCAATAGTAGTACCGTGCCTCAGACACTAGCCTGTCGACTCAGTCTTTTGGCCAACCTTGTGGGCTCTTCTATATAACTAAAAAGTTCACTATGTCTACATACCATGGAAGATCTGTAACTACAAAGATACTCTCGTCTGTGAATCTCTCTGCAATCTTCAGCGTGTACTCATCTCAAGGCTGCTCTATCTGTAGTCGAGATAGGTGATCAGCTACCACATTCTTTACACCAGGCTTATATCTAATGTCTAAATCAAACTCCTGGAGTAAGAAAATCCATCTAAGAAGGTGAGCCTTAGGCCCCGTTTGTTTGATTGGAAAGGAATTACAATGGAATGGAATTAAGTCAAGAATGGAATTAACAATGAAATGGAAAGGGATAAGTTTTTCCATTCCGTTGTTTGGTTCATATTAAGAATTCAAACATTTATCGTGAGACACATTCTTTTCTTATGTTTGGAAAAGAAAAGAATATAAAGAAAATAATCTTCCTTTGATACATTTTGTTAAGTGGAAAAAATAATCGGTATCCTCCAACTTATTTTTTGTATAATTGATATATTTCATATAAGGAATCAATAGTCAATTTTAAATGGAAAATACTTTGATTTTTTTCATACAATTGATATATTTGATATATTAATATCTGTACCCGTTAGAATGTTTTATTATCATATTTGTATACGTATCCTTAAAAAATGAAAATGTTATGGGTATCCGTATTTGTAAAAAAAATAAAAACACATATCCATGTCCCTATACATATCCACTAAAATATAACCGTATCCATATCCTAAAAAACTAAAAATTATATCTGTATCCATATCTATAGCTGCAAAAAATAAAAACCCATTTCCATGTCCATATCCGTTTCGGCAAAAAAAATCCCCATCCATGCCCATATCTGTATCGACAAAAAACATTAAAAAGCATATCTACGTAAGTATATGTATCCGTTAGAATATAATCATTATCCATATCGTAGAAAAAATTGAAATTTGTATCTATATCCATATTAGAAAAAAAAATCGCATATCCATGTCTATATCCATTCTGGAAAAAAATTAAAAACACATATCCATTTTCTTATATGTATCTGTAAAATATCATATCTGATATAGTCTATCCATATAATAGATATATTTAATATATATGTATTTGTATCCGTTGGAATATCTTTTAATCATATTTGTATCCGTATCCAAAATAATTGAACCGTATTCATATCTGTATCCGCAAAAAAATATCATATATCCATATAAGTATCCATATATGCATATATTTCTAACTTATCCAACATTTTGCATCCATATATTGGTATCCATGTCAGTGTCCATATCTATGTCCACAAAACAAACATATTCATGTCGGTGTCCAAAAAGATAACCACAAAAGAAAAATATAAATATACGTCGATAACCATATATTCGTAGCAATGATAAATTTATTAAAATATATTGAAAAAGAATGTATTCATTAGCATTTGTAAGGAAGGAAATCACAATTCCTAAGGGGTACCTAGGAATTGCAATTCCCATGTATGAGGGAATTCGATTTCCTTTGTAATCGATATTCCAGCCTTAATATGATCTAACAAACACAGGAATGGAATCGATGGAGGAATGGTGATTCCATTCTCCCCTCTATTGCTGCATAACAAACGGGGCCTTAGCATCCTTCTTTTCCATCAAGAATCAGATAGCTGAATGATCAGTATAAACTATGATTTTTGAGATAAGATATGATCTGAATTTATTCAATGTGAATGCCACTACCAACATCTCTTTTTCTGTCACTGTATAGTTGCATTGGGCATCATCTAAAGTGCGGCTGGCATAATGGATAGCAATTGGAAGTCTGTTCCTCCTCTGTCCTAAAACAGCCTCGACCGCAAAATTTGAAGCATCCGTCATGATGTCAAAGGGCAGAGACCAATCAGCTGGCTGTAGGATAGGAGAACTGATTGTCATTTCTTTTAATGTGGGAAAGGCACTGAGACATTTGTCATCTAACAAGAACTCGATGTCTTTGCCTAATAGTTTAGTCAGAGGGCAGATAATCTTAGAGAAGTCCTGGATGAACCGTCGGTAAAAGCTGACAAGCTCAAGAAAAGACCGTACCTGCTTGATGTTGGATGGTGGATTGAGACATTTGATGACACCCAACGTGGCAGGGTTAATCTCCATGCCTTGTTTGGAGATGACATGCCCTTGTGACTTCAAATATATGTATAGAGACTGATTGTGGATTCTGTTGATTGCACGATCACATGTTTGATTCACAATTGAGGACTGTTGATCTCACCCACCAGATTGAGGATGTGATTTATTTTGATGATTTGATGATGATTCCATGAGCGCTGACTGCTAGATTTTTTCTATGGTTCCAGCCGTCATGATTCAGTTGCTTGATGTACTATCTCTTTATGTGCTTCAAAGCGATGGTGTTGGGAACCCACATGATTTCACCCATCTTCTTAACTGATCCATCCTCAATCTCCTGACACTCCCATCCACGTATGTCACTTAGAGGATCTCTTTCTGACATTTCGATCCATCTCAGCTGATTTGATTGACTTGAGATAACACATTGCGACTGACCTGATTGACTTCTATCCCTCCCATGATCTTATGACCTTTTGTTGGTGACTGATTAACTATTTTCGAGGTTCTGAGATGTGATGCCTGCATTCCCACATCTTCATTGAGTTAATTCACATTATTCCCCAAGGACTATCTGCGGGAGAATGCGACGTTTTATATATGCTCAGTTTTACTCGCTGCCCGTGATGCCATCTATCGGAGTACGAAACCGAGTCGTCGGATGTATGCTACAGTATCACTATCTGAGTATGTGTCCGATCTATCAGAGAACGAGATCGATTTATCTGGAATCCTTTGAGTCCTCTCTCCTTGATGATCCTCGCAAGTATGAGTCATACTTTGCTGATTATTCTCTGCTCAGATCATAGTACTCCTCGAGGGTTATCTCTGTAAGACTATGTCAACTTATTGATCTTCTAGTCTTTTCTACTCGGCAGCTCATCTATCATCTCTCGAGACCACTCTGTGTGACTCCTTTGAATCTACCCACCTTAATGACCCTCACAAGGTTGAGATTTAAGTTGATAATTCACTGCGTAGTTGGCATTATGCTTCCCCGAGGCTTATCTGCGGGATGCTGTCACTCTTTCTAGATTTTTCAGTCTCTTCTACTGGTAGCCGACCTGTCGCCTATCGAGACCATTCCTGACGATCTGTCTAATGGATCTGACTCATTTGAGTTCGATCACCTTGACAACCCTCGCAAGGGTGAGCTATGTTCAGATTATTCATTGATTAGTTGTATCACTCCCCGAGGATTATCTGCGGGAGGATGCATCATTTTGTAGGTACTCAGTTTCACTTCTGGTGTCTCCTCTCTGATGGAGCACGGAGCGAAGTCTTCTGATTATTCTGAGATCACTGACTCATTTGAGTCTGCTCACCTTGATGACCCTCGCAGGGTTGAGATTTTTCTGATGGTGTTCGGTGTATCCCTAATCTATTGACCCCATGTCCACCAGATACCACGCTGTGTAGAGAGTATCATGTTCTTTAATTTCATACCTTCATGAGACTATGATTGACTTGGAGGAATCTGCATTGTTCCTTCCTCCTCTATGTCTTACAGTATCGGTTCCAATCTAACATTCCTTTCCTTGTGATCCGATGTGCTGATTTATGCTGCCGAATCTGGTCTTAGTTTGTCATTTCTTTTCACCCGATAGCTGACACCCACTTGATTGCCTATTAGGGTGCCTTCCTCTTTCTACCTGCATCACCGTATTCATATGGAGACGATGACGAGAGTATGGTGACAATTGGCATACACCTTTATGTACTTCACCAGTATGTACTTGTTATATATACATGTTTTATCGTATATTCCTTCTTTCTCCCATATGAAGTGTCCTCCCCAGATCATTCATCATATCTGTGTCTATACTTGGGATGTACCTTGTCCTAAGTATAGGGGGGTACACACCCTATTGTTCTTTCTTCATTCCGTTTCATCACTCTTGTTGTTGCCTATACTTAGAGCTCTTTTACTCTAAGTATAGGGGGCGTGATGTGTATATTCTCCTTGTTCTCTTCTTTTCTTCTTTTCATTTTCATTTCCATTTCTCCTTTTCTACCGAAAAAAGTTTTGCCCCTTTTTGTGAGGCTTCTGTACTTCAGATATATTTTTTCCTAAGTATGGAGGGATGTGAACCTCCAATGCTTTTATTTTTGATCCCCTCCACTATCTCCTCTCTTGTTGATTTTCTCTAATATACTTAGGAATATCTCATCCTAACTATAGGGGAGACAGACAGAGTACGATCTGGTCATTCACACCCTTGACCCTACCTACTTTGTGTACAATCTGCTATACTTAGGATTATTTGATCCTGATTATAGGTGGGATGGTCAACTTATTATTCGTCTATTCATTCCCTCATTCGTTTAATGTTTAGACTTTTCTATATTCAGTATGAGTTATGTCTTCTCTTTTTCTTTTCAATCTATGAGGACATAGCTCGTGCTAAGTATAGGGGGTCATATATGCTTTATATACACTTTAGCCATAACTCGTACTTTCGTATTATTGATAATAAGTACGGCTAAAATACTAGACATATAATTCATTAAATAAATACATAATGCATATTATTCCTCAAAAATCTTTTTTAATATACTAATTAATAAATCAGGTTAAAAATATTTTTGCAAAATAATTTGAAAAATAGTGTGACCCGTTTGGAAAACTTTTTGTAAAAAATTTTCCACCTTTGTAAAAATGTTTTGATTTGTAAAGTTCTTTCCTTTGTGTGAAATAAAATGATTTTAAAATCTATTTGCAAATGGCTTTGAAAATGGTTATAAAAATATTTTGACAATTTACATTTGCTATTCAAAAAATCTTTGTAAAATGGTTTTCAATTGTTTGTAAATAGTTGCAAAAATTATTTTGTACGATAGTTTTCAAAATTGCTTTCAAATACGTTTGAGGAATTTATGCATCATTTAAAAATAGCAATAAATAAATAAAATTCTTTAAATCAATTTTGCATCTACACCTATATATAATACTTTAACTTGTAAATTCTTTAAACTCGTAATCGTTGTAAATAAAAAGAGGCATGCCCGTGTAAATCGCTGCGCATATTTTCTTATACAATCTTCACATTTATAAATTATTTTTGAAATGTTGTATCATATTTTCTTGCATTATACATAGCATTGGCATTGCATTTGCATTTGTTTCGGATTGAGCTTGATAATTGAAATTGTCTAAATAAAGTCGATTATTGGAGCTTAGTTGGATCTTACTGGACCTAACTTCACTAGAACCTTATGTTAACTAGATTTAAAGTTTTTCAAGTCTATTCAGACTTAATTCTTGGAGACTCGGGGCTGGGTTCAAGACACCTCAAGTGACTAATTAGAGCTTTTCGGGATGGATGCATGACTCTTGTCAGTTGCACATAACTTGGACACTTCCACCTTTCACTTGGCTCAACTCAGTTAGAGTGTAAAGGGAATTAGATTTTCCGGTCTGAGAAGCACATGAGGGGAAACATTCATCCTCGTCTAGGGAGGGAATTGCACCCCCAACCTGATCTAGTAGCTATGAGGTCTAAAGACAGGAGAGTGTAGATAGAAATAATGCTTCGAAAGAGGGATAGTCTTCTGGCTCAAGAGGAAAAACTCCCTATGTAAATGATGTTGTATATAGTATTTAAAAAAACTCCAAAAAAGTGGATATGCCTGATTGAAAATAAAATCTATCGGAGAGTACATATGTTGTATAGTCAATAAGAGAGCTTTAGTTCCAAAGTCAAATCATGCGAGCTTGCAGCTGGATGACTTGACTATACTGTTCATGCATCACAGGATGTGTAGCTACACAGGCTACCGTCCATTTTTCTTGTCACCCCCTCATCTTGAGTGGGATGCACTTGAACTTGGAAGGATCCCACGCTCCTCGAGGAAAGAGTTGCTGGATTGGGGAATCAGTGGGTTGCCATTCTGGAGAAGTCAGTTCCTTTGTCATTTCAGTTGAGGAGAGCCACTACCACTTACACCATACAAGTCAGCTTCTTAGTCATTAGGGTTTGCGTATGAGGTAGACTGGTTCTGACCTGGATATTGAGGTGGTTTAAACCAAGTCCTGTGACTCTCAAAGGTTGTTGAGTTTTAAATTTGGTTTCTGACCAGGCTCCACATACTCTCACACCAAGGTCTGACTGATCTCCAAACTTTGATTTTGTAAAGTCAAGTTTGATAATTAAACTTAATTCTATTTATTCTTTATTTTATTTCTTCTTTATTATTTGTGTACTTATTGCATAAGTGTTTGCTAGGGACTAGCAAAGGCAAGTATAGGGGGTGATGAATCACCATTTTATCACCTTTGTTCTATCATTTTGGCATTAGAAACCTAAGCAAATGCATGTAAACAACATTATTTTGTACATATTAGCATTAATTATTTATTGCATTTATTGTGTAAATAATATTGTTTTAAATGCCAAAATTATAGAATGAAGAGAAGAAAAGGAAAAGAATAAAATATCAAAGATATTTTATGACCCTCAACCCTGAGAACTAAGCATCTAGATGACTACGTCGACAAGGAATAAAGTAGGGGGAGATAAGGGCCATCAATACAATACAATAAAAACTTCATTTATTTATTCATTGATAAAGCATTTTTGGGACCTATTTTATTCTTTATTTTTTATCCATCAAATAAAGAATCTCTGTACAAGAAAGTTGTAGATAATAATGTAAATAAAAATACAAAATTGAGTTTGTATAAAAATAATAGACACTGTTCATTTTATACACAAAATAAAAAGTCAAAATCCAAAATTCACATACCCATATCTTCCAAATAAAAACTCAAAATGTATCAAAATCAACGCTAATTGCATAACTTTTAATAAACTATTTAATGAAGGTCGTTTCATATTTTTTAGAGTTAAGTTATGAAAGTTAGGTTTTGTAACCTCATTGTATAGTATACCCGAATAAAATATTCACTTTATTTATTCATTATTATTTTTACAATCTTATACTTATATAATTTTGTAATTATTATTTATAACTTATGTACATATAAACCATATTAAAATAAAAAAGAAAACACAAAATAAAACAAGTCTATAGAAAGCATAGGTAAAATACACATGCTAATACTTGTAAATAAATAAAGGTAAAACCTATTCTTTTATACTTTTATTCTTTTATATTTTTATACTATTGTAAATATTTTTTATATTATATTAAAAATATTTAGATAAAATAAAAGACAAAGAAAACATATTATATAAATAATATAACAAAATACATAGATAAATATACAATAAGTATACATATACAATTTATACCCTTGTTTATTTAAGTATACAAATAAAATCATAAAAATATAAGAAAAATATATTTTATACATCTAAAAATAAGCTATAAATATATAAAATAAGAGAATAAAATAACAAAATAAAATATACACAATAAAAATAAAATAGTCTAAACAAATATGAATATACTTATAAATATTCCCCTAAAAATTAACTACTAATAAATAAACATAAAAAATAAATAAATATCATAATAAAGTACTACATAAAATAATAAACATTTTTTATTTTATACTCAAAAATAAATAAATTTTTTTACTATTTTTAAATAATTAATTTCGTATAAATATAGAGTTTTGTCCTATAGTGCGCTTGCATGGACCAATCACAACGTGGCTTTTGTTGACTGCCAGTCAACTCCCTCAACATGCATTCTGACTTGTCAAAACCATCTTTTCCCCTCTTTTCATCCATATGCTCTAGGATTCACGCTGAGCATATAGATTCCTTATACATACATTTGATTCTTTCAAATCCGTCCTTGAATAAGGCTACCCATACATGTAGTTAAAGAAAAACCTCCTGCTTCCTCCTCCCTGCTTGCGTCGGCAGGTATGACCTGCGCACTCTCTAATTTTTCCATAGCTTTTGATTCATGCATTTTAATTCTGGCATTAGTTTAATCATTAGTGTAACCACTTAGTTGTAAACACCCATTTCATAGTTCGTCGAAGCTCCACTCTAGCGAACCTTCCACTGACATGCACTTGTTTTCCCCCACGTCGACCACTGCCACTTCACTTCCCTTCACCCTCTCATCACTCCAGGTGCCTCAGTTCCCCCAGATCCCAAGAGGTTATGGAGTTTCTCTCTCACTTCTCCACAATCCGCTGGAGAGCGCCGCCCAGCCACCTCCTTCGCCCATTCCCCCTTTAACGAGACGGGGCAATCTGCCCTCATCCCTAGTTATGTCCTGTGTAGGTTCAACGAGCAAGGAGATGTCTGCCGATGATTTTGCTAGTGGCCGGAGGTACCTAGAGTGCCACTTCTACTCCAACCTCGTGGTAGTGCTCAAGTGCTCTTCAGCCCTTTTTGAGCCCTCCAGCGGATAGACAACACCTATAGGAACCTTTTTGAACTCTTCGCTGCTCGAGGGGAGGTTGGAAGCTCGTGTGCCACTAGATTGAAGCTCGAAGACGAGGGAGTTCTTCCCTATTCTTCAAGGCTTCATCTCTACAATTCAATCTACCTCGACCTCAAGATCAAGCCATAGCCGTTGGATCAGCCCTGCTCCAGAGCGTCCTATCTACGGTGTGACTTAATCTAGGCCCTTCATCGATGAACCAGCATCGTGCAGCATGGCATCAACACGTGGATAAGTGAATGAAGACAAGCCATCCGATGGCGAATGTGAAGGGGTAAATTGCAACTTTAGCCCTGCTCCTTTTGTATTTATTATTCCATCTTGTAAATAAAATATGTAGTTTAAATAAAAATGGACATTTTGCATGTTGGCCTTTGTACTTATTATATTTTCCTTTGGTTCTAATCCAGCTCAGCTCACGTGACGTCCCACGTGAGTTGGGTAAATTGTAGGGAAACCCCTACGACTCTTTGTATTTATTTGCAGTCCAATAGAAATTTTAAATACATTGTATATTTTTAGGAAAATTACACTTGAGCCCTTGGACTTTATTTTATTTGCAATTATACTTTTGTTAGTTTATGAATTTTGGTTCTTGACTTTCATTTATTAAAAATAGCATCATTGCTCCTAAAATCGTACAAAAATGGGTTAGAGGACTGGTAGCATGCACTTACATGCCATATATTTATTTTGCATATTGAGCAACTTAACCATTTATTAAAAATCAAAAGGAGCTCATTTTTGTTCTATCTAGCTAATAAAATACCAAATAATTCTAAAAATGTGTTGAAAAATTCCAAAAAAGTTATATTTATTTTATCATATTATAAATCCAGACCAAAAATCATTAAAAATGGAAAAAAGAAAACTCCTAAAAATCGGAAAACCCCAAAAACCGTTATAAAAATCTAAAAATTCTTTAAAAGTTCAAAAAATAAGTTTTTCCTTTTTATAAGTTTCTTTATATAATTATTATCTATTAAAATTGATTTGGATAATTTTTGACTTAATTTGATATTTTTGAGATCTATTTCAATTTCGGCCAATTATTTAATCCCCGATTTTGGATATTTTTGACTTTAATAATCCATAAAATTAGCATAAATTCCAGAAAAATTACAAATACATTATATAAATATAAAAAACCTAAAAACAATGTATTTTATGTTTTTTCTTTATATATATATATTTAAAAATATATTATCCTATATGGCATTTATAGCCTTATATTTATTATATATATTTAATAAAAAGAAAAAGAACTAAAAAAAATATATAAAAAACAAACAAAAAATATATAAAACAAAAATAAAATAAAAAATATGTAATTAAAAAACCCACAAAAACATGACAAGAGGAAAAAATAATTTTTGCGCATGAACTCGCACAATCTTGCGTTTTCTCCCTGACTTAGAACTCTACACGTGCTTACACCTATATACCTTTATTGTAGAGTTATAATAAATTTTAAGTCCACATTTTTATTATTCATTGCTTGATTCGTATTGTGGGTTAATTGTTGATCGATTGAGGTTCTTCGCGGGTTACCATAGCGACTGTGTCTCCGCCTTTTGTGGGACATATTTTGACTCTTGAATTTCCTTATTCATTAGTACACAGTCTCAAATCCAAATAATTGACTATTCAAAATTTGACTAAGTCCAAACGAGACTATAGGTGCATGTAATAATAATAGGTGTTTGGCCATAATCTATCATCATGCAGATCCTATGCTAGGGCTCAATCACAGAAAATAATAAATCAAAATCATGAAACAAAATAAAATAAAGATGAGAAAAATGTGAGAAAACTTATGAGGTGCCCAAGGGAACAATCCCTCAGGCACTGGACCTCGTGAAGTGTCGTAGAGTCTTGAGTGTCCTGAATTATTAGAATAATTGCATTCTCTCTATCACTTTAAATTACAAATGAATGAAACAAAATGTAGAGTGAAGATGTCACCCAAAAATCATCTAAGTATCCTTTGATTCTCTTTCCTACCAACTAGGGTAGAATAGCCGACTCCGCTTTCCAAGGCTGCATAGAATCACGTAGGCGATCCTCCTCGATCCGTGGTCCCTCGCAACAAATTCAACAAAGAAGTGGTGATTAGATCGATCAACAATTAACATCAAATAAAAGAGAAATTAAATAAAGGAAAATATAGAAAAAGAGACAAAGAAGACACAATCAAATAAAAGCAATCTATGCGCAGTTACTCCCTGACAACATTACCATTTGATAATAGGTACTTTGCCGAAGTCTTGTCCATCCACAAGGCGGATCAATAGTCGTCGAAGCGATCTCAAACAAAATCCCAATTAATCAATAATTAACTCACAAATAAATATAAATCATTGTAAAATAAATCGGGGAGTTAAAATTTATTATAACTCTACGAATGTGTGTATAGGTGTTAGTATTTGTAGAGTGTCAAATGCATGGAGCAAAATTGGACAGATTGGGCAAACGAATGCACAAAAATGATTGTGTGTTTCGTGTCTATTTTTATGCGGACTTTTTATTTTATAATTTTTAATTTTTTTCCTATTTTTATATTTTTGTATTTTGTTCTTGAATTTATATTTTTATATTTTATTTTTATATTTTATTTTTATATTTTTCAGATTTTGAATTCTTTTTCTTTTTAAAATAAGTAATATAGGAATACAACTATATATACAATGTAAGCTAATACAATGATAAAGACTAATAAAAACAGTCTAAATACAGAAAATAAAATATTTTTGGGTTTTAAATAATTCTCTACTATTTTTTATAATTTTTAGAGAATTTTGCTAATTTCTATGGATTTTTAAAGTAAAAAATATCCCTAATCGAGGATTTTATAAATACTAAAAATTTAAATGAAGATGAAAAATAACAAAATAGCAAAATAAACGTATAATAATATAAAACTATAGAATAGAAAACATTATTTTTGGAATTTTTAGGAATTTTTATTCTTTTCATACAAGATTTTAGAGATTTTTTATTTTCATGTATTTCCTTTTTACATTTTTTGGGTTTTTAATTTCTAGAGTTATAGAATAAAAATATAAATATAAAATATATTTTTTTGCAATTTTTAAAAACAAATTTATATTTTTTATGTATTTTCTATGTCAAACAGGGGATTTTTATGCCTTTTTTATTTTTGATAAATATTAAAAGGTCCAATATTGCAATATAAAAATATGGCATGGAACTAGGAGAAATCAGGAACCTAGATTTATTTTTTGGGATTTTTATAAGCACAAATCGTATTTTAAATAAATGCAACAAACATAAAAAAATTTCAATTACTAAAAAGGGCATAAATGTAATTAAAATAAAGTGTGAGGGCCTCTGTGTAATTTTCACAAAATATTATAACTGGAGTAAAATGTTATTGGACTAAAACAAAATACAAATACCCGTGAGGGTTTGGCTACAAAAACGCCACCTAATGTGTGACGACATGTGAGGTGGCGTGGACTAGACTTAGTTGAAAATACCAAATTAAATGAATGGCAAATGAAACTTTACATGCTAATAATTAAATACAAAAAATGGAATGCAAAATACCCAGCAC
Source organism: Ottelia alismoides (assembly GCA_037367405.1). NCBI lineage: Eukaryota > Viridiplantae > Streptophyta > Magnoliopsida > Alismatales > Hydrocharitaceae > Ottelia > Ottelia alismoides. The sequence goes on from JAZKJV010004688.1 coordinate 981,586, forward strand.
TAAGGTACGGATGGATGGATGATGCCTTCCCACTTATACACCTGTCTCCACAAGTATGGTCCATGACGCTTCGTCATCCACGGCCGGGTTTAGATCATCAGGAGACGATCGATGGTTCTGGCTCGACATGATTCGATGGTGCATGATCAATCTGGAGCGATTGATGGATCAGACGGTTGGAAGGGGCACTGGAAGAACTGGCCAAGAACATGCTGATGGCGAGCTTTGATTCGTCCTCTCGTGCTCCTTTGGTCATTTGGAAGGCTCAGACCAAGGGGAAAATGGTGCTTGGGCTCCTTCGCTCCTGATTGAGGGTTTACGAGGTCCACCGGAGCTTCGGTGGAGTTGTACGAGCATGGAATAGGGATGGAGCTTCATGTACCTCTGTTCCGTAAAAATCAACTCCCAATGGTGTCTCTAGTCTGCCATCACCTACGAGTAAGATTCACACAAGAAAATGGGGGTCCTGGGGGCTTTATTTGGTGGGAATAGACGAAGTGGGACATGACAGAAGTGCTTCAGGCGAGTGGCAGAGATAAAGCATCGAGGCTTCGAACCACGTGGATTCGAAGGGAGCGAATATGCATGGGGAATTAAGAAATAACATGGGAAGAAGTGACGGTGGTATGGAGTGGCTAAAAAGAGGAAAGGACATGCGGTGTGGTTTGCCGGAGCGGAGCTCCGACGAGCTACTTTTGGGGGGATTTAAAGCTAAAACATGAGATTAAGGATAAAACAAAAGCCTAAAACGAACCTAGGAACTAAACTACGCTAAAAAAGACAAGAAACCAACCTTAAGTTGGCCTAAACCGATGAGATGATACCTCACGGCGGAGCTTCACCGGAGGTGGGTGGAACACACCCGAACTTTGCTCACGCCGCCGCAAAAAGGGCTGGAGAGGAGGTTGTAACCCTCCTCGATAAGAGTACTGAAAAAGGTGGGGATAAACTCGGTTTAAATGGGTTCAAAGTCAAGAAGAAAGATCTGAAGGGCTTATGTACATGATTATGGACAATGGACAAAGATCGGGGACAACATGCGATGCAGTGATCCTCGACCCTAGAAATCACGCAGGCGTGCATGAGGGAAGATCGAGGAAGAACATTGGTGAAGGAACAAACCCGAATCGAAGAATACATCGATTGGGGAAAAAGTGAGAAAAGAGGTCAAAAGCTAGTTCTGACAAGGGCTACACGCGGGTCAGACAGTTGATACTAGTCAACTGTGGATGCGACCTGGTTGGTCCACGTGGACCAACAAGGAAAAACTGACCCCTAATATTATTTTTAAATTAAATAAAAATATTAAACGATTTTACTAAATTGAAGTTATAAAATAAAAATTGTTTATTTTTTCTATATTATTTTATTATGATTTTTATATATTTTTTCGAGATATTTAATTACAAGTTACTTTTTAGGGTTTCCTTTATAGGTATATTTATCTTTATTTTGAGTAATTTTTTTATTTTGAAATTTTACTTTTATTATTTTATTTATTATTTTTATAAATTTACAACTTATTTTTATATACCTAAATATATTTTTATTGTAATTTTCTGATGTAATACATACACTTAAATAAATAGGTATATACAATATATATGTATAATTATTGTATATTCCTCTATGTATGTAATTTATGTATTTTATTTTAATGAATTCTATATGGTTTTATTTTAGTGCTAATATGTATATATACTATAAATAATACTTACAAGATTATTAAAATTAAAAATTATAAAAATAATAAAGTATAAATAAAATGAATATTTTATTCGGGTATATTGTATAATAGGGGTCCAAAACCTAACTTTCACATACAAATCCAAAATATATTAAACCACCTTTTTTAAATCTGTTATTAAAAGTTATATACAATTAAAGATGATTTTGATACATTTTGAGTTTTTATTTGAAAGATATGGTCTGGGAAGTTGGGATTTTGGCTTTTTATTTAGAGTATAACTTGTACATTGTCTATTATTTTTGCATGAAATGAATTTTGTATTTTTTTATATATTATTACCTACAACTTTTATGTTAAAGGGTTCTTTATTTTAGGTATAAAAGTAGAAAAATAAATTACGTCCCCAGAATGCATAAATGATGAATAAATAACTTGGATTTTTATTGTATTATTGGCCCTTATCTCCCCCTACTTTTTTCCTTGTTGACCCAATCATCAAGATGCTTAGGTATTGAGGTTTAGAGTCATAAAATACCAAAGGTATTTTATTATTTTTATTTTATTTTCTTTATCTATAATTTTGACATTAAAAATAATATTTTACACAATATTTATACATGAAAGAATAAATGTTAATTTGAGCAAATAAGGGGTATTTACATGCATTGGCTAGGATTTTTAAGGGCAAAATGATATAATAAAGGTGATGAAATAGAGATTTATCACCCTTATAGTCCCCCACTTTTTTCCTTGTCGACCTAGCCATCATGATGCCTAGGTCTCGTAGTTTAGCATCATAAATACCTTTGGCATCTTATTTCCTTTTCTTTTATTTTCTTTGTTCTTTTATTTTGTTTTTCAACAATGTATATTACATAATATTTATATAATAAATAACCAATGCTAATTTGTGCAAAATAATGCTATATACATGCATTTAGCTAGGGTTTAAAGGCGAAAATGAAAGAATAAGTTGTAAAATACATTGTTTGAACTTTATTTTATTTTATAAATGTTCTAAATAATATGTATAATCAATGGAAAATATAAAGAATTTAAAAACATAAAAAGTAAAATATATTGGCTTAAAATATAGAAGTTCAAGAACCATAGTACCAAAATTAGTCGGATTTTCTATATTGATTTCAAATTGAATGGAATCACCTACATTTGGTAGATAATTTAATTTGAAAAATAATGGAGTGAGTTTGATGAATTTTGTGTTCATATGGAGGAGATATTGATCAATGAAGTTCTATTTGTGGTTTTTTCAACTGAGTGCACCAAGGGACTTCTGCATGATTTGTTTGTGCTATTATTTTTAGTATTTTCTTTGTATTATTAAATATATGTTTCATGTTGAAATTATTTTGATTTGAAGTGTATATTAGTGTTCATAAAATAATGTAAATATAAGTTATATACAGTATTTTGAATACGTTGGGTTTATAGGGTTCTGTGTATAATTGTCTGCATTATTTTGTCCTTATCCCCCTACTTTATTCTCTATCGACCTTGTCAATGTTTGATTTTGTCCTGAGGTTTAGGGTCAGTGAGTATCTTTAATACTTCCTTTATTTTTCTTTTTTTTTTTATTTTTTTATTTTGGGTTTGAATACAAATATTTACATGTTAATTACATATTAATATTATATGTTTATTCAAGCAAGTTAGTGGTATTTATAGGTATCTTACTAGGGAATTGAAGCCAAAAAGGAGAATAAAGGTTAATTAATGGCTATCCATCAATATAAAACATTTTCTTGAGTTTTTAAGTGATTGATCTTTTTCTCGAAATTGGTTTATGTTAGTATACAAAAGTCCACGAAATCTCATATGTTTGTTAGCATACCAAATTTGGTTTAAAAAAATAATAATTTATTGTTTTTATCTTAAAGTATACATCTTATTATTTGTGTTTTTTTTAATTAAACCTCTAGTAACATTAGACTATGTTAGAATACAAATATGAATAAAATCTTATATGTATATATATAATTGTTTGTTGAACACATTCTCTATATTAGTATATATTAGCCTATAAATATTAATGAAATATCATAAAAAATGCTAATAGATAAAAAGTTGATTTTAAAACAAAACTTTATTATTTTTATCACAATATAGCCACCGTTCCTTTCTAAAAATTACATCTATCATTCTCTCTTGATATGTTTTTAGTATTTACACTTTAATTAAAATTGATGGATGTTACATCAAATACAGACGAAATTTCACAGTTGTGATAATTCGAATGAAACAATACTGAGGGATTGTTCAACAAGTTAATACACAAAATATTTTATCCATATTTTTGTTATAATACTCTAATTTTATCCATATTTGTGTTATAACATACTCTAATTTTAACTAAAGGTTTAATTCCTATAAAACCTCAAAGAATATGATGTATTGATGAATACCCATTCATTCAACTTTATTCTTTTATTTTGGTTTTAAATCCCTAGTAAAATACATGTAAATATCACAAACTTGCACGAATTAACATTCTAACATTATTCTGTAAATACTGTATAAATGATTGTATTTAAAACTAAAATAAAAGAATGAGAATAGAAATGACAAATAAAGGAGGTCTCTATGATAGTGACTGACTCTAAACAACAAGACCAATAAAAAAGTAGAGGGAGATAGGGTGAAATAATGTACAGAAATACAAAGAAAACCCTAATTATTTTAAGTATAAAATATTGTGTGCATAGCTCATAATTATAGTATTTTATTCATCATCATACACACCAGATAAAGAGATTGGAGGGAGGTTCCTAACACATGGTCTTGGAGGACCAGCGATGCCTGACAAGTCAAGTCCAACAATCACTGTTTCGGCCGCTCTCGTAGTACACGGAACATCACCTATCAATCAAATTAGCAATCAACCCACAATATATGAATAATTGACGTAAATGTGCCAGTGAAAATTTATTTTTAGTTTAACTCTACAAAATATGTATGTAGTGAATAAGTGTAGAGTGTCAAAGCATAAAGAGCAAAAAAGTGGACATGAGCATCTATTGTTTATGAAATAGACAACAATGTTTTTGTATTTTTTCTTCTTTTTCAATTTTTGTGTTGGTTTTTAATTATATTTCATTTTAATGGATTTTTAAATTTAAATATTTTTTGTTCTTAATTTTGTAATTTTTATATTCTTTTCTATAAGTTTCTCATTTTTAAAAATTTTCTTTTTAATACGCAATAAGCATATGTATATATCTATATATAACATTATGTTTAATATCGATACTAAATAAGATATCAATAATAATAAATACATTAAAATTCATTAAATATGAACAAACATATCCTTTTTTAAAGGTTTTAAAATATATTCATGTTTTATATATAATATTAATATTAATATTTATATACGAATATAAATATATATATCTAGTCAATATAGGATTTTATATTTATAAATATAGTTATAAATATTCAAAAAAATATAAAATAAAATATTTTTGTCTTTTTTAATATATTTTTCTCTATTTTTGTGAATATTTTGGAGATTATCGCTCATTTTTGTATTTTTAAAGTCTGAAATCCTCCAAAATAGGGAGTTAATTAATTGGTCGAATCATTTTTAGTTTTAAAAATAGAAAATAAGTCAAAAATCACTTAAAATTATTTAAATATACACTTTATAATACAAAGAATAATATACAACTAAAAATATTTTTTTGGATTTTATATAATTTTTGCAATTTTTTTAGGGTTAGGATGGTTTTTCAATTTGAAGGATTTTCTTTTGTATTTTTTTATGATTTTTGGTTTGCAATGATATTATTTTATAATATATAATGTCTAAATTTTTGGACTTTTTAAAGGTGGTTTTATAATTTTTTTATAGTTAAACCTTGATTAAATAGCTCCAAAATGATTTTAATAATTGGGAAATGCAAGAAAATTCCTAAAAAAATATGATGTGAACTAGCATGATTTTAAGCACCATCAACTATTTTCTAAAATTTTTAGAGCATGGGAGCTATTAAAATAAAAATAAAAAGACAAATTAATTTACAATACTGGTAGGAGCATTTTTGCAATATAAATAAATTACAGGGGTTGCAATGAAAAAATACCCAATGTTTTGAAATCAATTACAAATTTTATTGACTAAGCATAAAGTACCAAATCTAACAAGATACACTTGTAATTTGCCTAGCTCACCTTGGGGACCACGTGAGCCGAGATGGCATGGATAGATCAGCAATATTTAATAATATGTGGGGGGTCCTTGCAAATATTACGACATATTTTACACGTGTTCGACATATATTTGGACTAAATAGAATCAACAAAAAACCATGGGTGCCAGGCACTAAATAACCAAAACATGACACGATCGAAAGGTGAACGTTTCATCATGTGGGTCACTTAAGTCAGATCATGCGGTAGAGGCTAGCTTCGGTTCGCTTTGAGATGAACAACCCTATTCAGATCGGGGTTGTTCTATTCATCTTACGGCTCGAGAACCCCTTGGAAGAACAACCAAGAAACTCGTATTGACGATGCTTTAATCGGTGATATCTCTGCACTCTGGCATCCTCACTTGCGTCTAAATGGCCCATATCATTTCTAGAAGTTCCACGCACCTGCAGATGGTCATCGATGGATTACAGGTCCCCTCGAATGGAACCCATGGCTCTATCTTCTTCTGTTGAGCTTCATTATGCTTCTGGGTGGGTCCTCGAGACACGAGACCTGCACAAAAATGCTCCCTGGTTTAATGCAAAAAGCCTCGACCTGTGGATGAAGCTGGGTAACACGTGGATGAGAAGGAAGATGAGATCCAAGTTGATGGGTGAAGGTGGAGCTCGATTCACCAGATCCTTGCAGTATCTGGGTTGGAAACAATGGGTTTTCATGGAGAAGGCATGGATGACTGAAAAGAGGGTGAAATCATTATGGAACACATGTGGAAATAAAGTGATTTTGCCCCGGATCACAAGCTCCAAGCCAAAGAGGGATTTAGATTTTAATCTAAATTAACAAAATAAATACAAAAATAAAATGCAGAAACTATCCCTATGACTAACACTAACCTTGAGATGTAGGAAATGGGCCTCGATTTGGTCGGAAAATCAAAGGGGCAGAACTGCCTAGATAGGTATCCAATGATGGCTTGGATTAGACTCTAGAGCCGCTCCTCTTGTCTACAAATAAAAATGGATGCACTCATGTCACCATCGACACTCCAGAGGATCGATCTGAGGGGACAAGAACTGCTCAAGGTGGGATCAAACTAGAGAAGGAAGTCTACATGGGATATTTATATGATGACAAATGTCAAAAAGGGTGGAGAGGATGGTGGGAGGAAGGACGATGGTTGGTGGAGTCTATTGAGTGTGCGAGGGTGAGGCATGAGTAGGCTACAGGAGGGTGGGTTGCTCGATGAAGTTGGTGACGTGGAGAAGGCATGCAAAAATGGAGAAGTCAGGGGTAGGTGGTTTGACACGGGCATGCAACTTGGGATGGACAGTTGACCCGCCCAGTCAACAATCCTTGGCCACTAGTTGGCCTACGTGGTCCGACAAGGAAAAAGAATGAAATAAATGTTTTAAATATTCGTTTAAAAATAGAAATTGATTTTAGCAAATAAAAGTTAAAAGATGAATTTTGTTTGTAATTTTATGTAATATTTTTAAGGCATTTTTATTTATTTATACAATGCATTTTATTAAGTGCAAATATTTACATGTATATATAGGCATAAATACCTATATTTAATATTTTTTTGGGTTTTTATCTATTTTGCCCCTTTGAGATATTTCAATATCAGTTATGCCCCTCCCTTTTTGGGAATATCAGTTGTGCCCCCGACTTCTTGCCATTTTACCACTTGTGCCCCTCGAGTTAGTTGTCGTCCATCCCCAACTCAAACAGATGTTAACTTTATGGACACATTAGGAATTAAATTTAAAAATATAGACTGGAAAGTCAATCCTCTTCCTCCCCCTCTCTTCATCCCCAACCTCCTACTCCTCCTCCAGCACCTCCTCCCCTCCTCCCACCACGGCACCACCCCGTCCGCCATGAGCTCTTCCCCCGCCCCTGCACCTCCCCTCCGCTCCCGTACCTTCTTCTCCACCCCCAGCTCCTCCCGCCGGCCCGCACCTCCGCCCCGAGCTCCTCCCTGCCCCCGGCTCCTCCCGTCGGCCCACACCTTCGCCCCGAGATCCTCCCCTCCCCCGGCTCCTCCCATCGCCCTTGTACCTCCCCTCCACCCCTCCCTCTCTGCCCCGTACCTCCTTCTCGACCAACAGCACCTCGCCACCGCTCTCGCTCCTCCCCTTCGCCCCCAACACCTCCGTTCCTCCCCTGCACCTCCCCTCCGCCCCCGCTCCTCCCCTCCGCCCCTCCTCCATTCTACCCCTATACCTTACCACCGCCCCCGCTCCTCCCCTCTGCCCCAGCACCTTCGTTCTGCCCCTACACATCCCCTCCGCCCCTGCTCCTCCGCTCCGCCCCCAACACCTCCATTCCAACCCTCACCTCTCTCTCTGTGCCCCCAGTGCCTCTCTCTCCACCACACACCTTCCTTTCGACCCCCAGCATCTCTCCTTCCCACACGCTCCTCCCCTACGCCTCCAGCACCTCCGTTCTGTCCCCGCACCTCCACTTCGCCAATCACTGACCTCGGATGTGCAAGGTTCATCGATTGTGCCAGCCAACCCACCTTCAACATTTGTTTAGTTAACTTAAATTTCTTATTAATTGATTCATAAAAAGTCATCAAAAAATCAATAAAATTTTCCATTTGATCCGTAATGAGTGATATATCCATAAAAATGTAAAAATTTTAGTGATTTAATGGATTCAAGAAGGTGTAATTAAGATATAGAAATTATGAAAAGAAAGGAAGAAGGATACACAGAGGAAGAAGAAGTTAAAGAAGTCTGGACAGTTATGCCCCTCTTATCTTGACCATGGTTTGTAAAAACCATGGTTAAGTTCAACTCATTGACAGTTAAACTAACGGAGGGGCACAAGTGATAGAATGGCAAGAAGTCGGGGCACAACTGATATTCCCAAAAAGGGAGGGGCATAATTGATATTGGAATATCTCGGAGGGGCACAACTGATAAAAACCCTTTTTGTTGTGTAATGTGTATTTTATTATTTTATATACATAATTTCTATATTTATAATTTATTTAATTACTCTTTTGGATATTGTTACTATATTTTTCTGAGTTTATTTATATACTTAAATAATTAGGTATATTTATTTTATAAGTACTTATATGTATAATTCATACATATTGAAGTACACTATTTATTTTAATGAGTTTTTGATGGTTTTCTTTTTTTTATTGTTTACGTGTATTGTATATAATATAAAAATAAGAATGCTAAAAATACAAAGAATATATGTAATGCATATTTTATATAGGTAAACTGCATAATGAGGGCCCGAAAGCCAACTTTTGCATATTAACCCCAAATTAAATGACACCACTTTCATTAAATAATTAATTTTATCTTATGAACAATAAAGGCGATTTATTGGACTTTGAGTCCGTATGAAGAAGATACAGGTCTGTAAAGTTTTCTATACAGCCTTTTATTCTGTGTGTCTTAGGCACACTGTGCATTTTTTTAATCAAATAAATTTTGTATTTTTCTTTGTATTTTTTGTACACTTTTCATGTTGAGGATTTATTTATTTAAGGTATAAAAATTAGAAAATAAAATAGGCCTCAGAAGCCTATTAATTGTCAAATCAAATTAGGGTTTTTGAGACAATTTCTCTGACATATCTTCCCATAATTTATTCCTTGTTGAACAAGTCATCATAGTGACTGGTTCTCAGGGTATAGGGTCACTCAGTGTCTTTGACACTTCGTTTTTTTTATTTTCTTCTTGTATTCTTTTATTTTTGCATTAATACAATGTAATATACAATATTTTATAAAGTATTTTACGTGAATTATTGAGTGTTATTCCGTACAAATTAATGCTATATACATGCATTAAGCTAGATATTTATGGTTAAAATTAAAGAACAAAGGTGATGAAATGGAGATTCATCACCCCCCATACTTGTCGTTGTTAGTCACTAGAAAACACTTATGCTATTAAGTGCAGAAAAAAAAATAAAGAAAAGAAAACGAAAGAACTTGGAATAATTTTTACTTTTTAACTTATATTAATAACATCGAAGTTTGGAGCTCGGTTAGGACCTTTGGATTCTTAGTGTGTTCGAAACAACATCAAGGTTAAGAAGAGTGACACAACAACCCTTAGGTTCCATAATCATTTATTTAATTCAATTCACAATATAGTCGAAACCATCCTTTCAGTCCCATAGACTCGTAACCTTAAAATGATAGAACCATGTGTGTGAATTTGCTAGCTCTTCCATGTCAAACAACTGGACTATCAAAGAGTCTGCCCCTCCGGGAGCTCATCCTCATGGAGACTGATATTTCTTCTAAGGTCAGGTGCATGCTATTTTCACAAGCAAAAAAGGGAGAAGCTAGAAGAATAGGAAAAGAAGTGGGATTGGACCAATGTAGTCTCTTTCCTGTTGTGAAACTTGGTCAGTGTAACCGAGTCCTCACCAAGAAGCAGGATTTTTCTTTAAGCTTAATAATTTTATTGAATTTTTTCTGTAGGCTTCTTTTTGGATTTTTCTTTGCTTTGCATTGCTCTGCATTCTTGTCTTGACCTGACGGAAATGGAATCTTTTGGCCTGCCCTTGTTTTGGGGTCTTGTAAAAAGTTGCACTAGCATACCCTTCCTCATCTAAAGCATTGTCTCAATCTAGTCTTTAAAAAAAACTATACATATTTAGAGTGTATTCTTTACAATTAGTTAATCGTATACCCTTACCCATATAGTATTTAAGTCATATTGTTCAAAAATATGAAAAGGTATGAGTTATGGCTAAAGTGTATAGAACATATATATGACCCCCCTATACTTAGCTTGAGATATGAACTCATAAGTAAGAGATAAAAAGGAAGACATAACTCGTACTAAATAGAGAAAAGTCTATACTACAATGACTTGATAATAATTAATGAGGAGTTCATCGTCCCCCTTATACTCAGGATCAATTAACCTTAAATAAAGCAGACTATATACAAAGAAGGGAGGTTCGAGGGTGGGAATGAACAAATCATCGGCTCGTCATGTCTCACCCTATACTTAGGGTAAAATATTCCTATGTATAGACAGAATATCAAGAGTTGAGGAGATAGGTGAGGGTTCAAAGAATGAGAACTGTATAAACTCATCCCCCTATACTAAGGATGAAGTATATTCTAAGTATAGCAACGATGAGTGGAATGAGTAAAATAATCAGAAGAATGAAGAATGAAATTTGAAGAGAAGAAAAGAAGAAATGAGGAATTAAGCAAAGATATTTTGGGTAACCTTGTGTAACTATGCTGATATTGAAGCTTCGAGCTCATCTTGAAATACCATGTGTATTGAATCAACAACAGATATGATTGCATCATGCTCAAATATGGCTTCAGCAACTGTCCATTGATCACAAAAGGTTGTGCATCAGGTGATAAACTGGATATCATAGCACTATTATTGTCACACACATGTTTCAATATGAATGGCTATATTGTCACACACATGTTTCATTATGAATGGCTATGTCTATTTGCTCTTCAACTTTCTCGGGAAAAGTTTCAACTTTGCATCAAATAATCAAACCTTCTAACCAGGCTCAACAGTCTTCCTATTCATATGCTTGTTGTGCCACTTCTTAACTTTCTCCTTGTATATGAAACTGTTGTCGTATGCATAGTCTCTGAATTCAAGTAATCAGTTCATATCAACCTTTATGTTATTTCCAGCCTTCTTGGAATCCAAGTTACAAACATTGATTGCCCATGAAGATTTGTGAGTTAATTCCACAAGCAGATGGTATGGCTTGCCATGAACATGGTGGTAGGGAGACATTCCCAAGGGTGACTTGTATGTAGTGCGATAAGTTCAAAGAATTGAGTCGAGCAATTGTGACAAGTTCTTCCTATCATGTTGTACATGCTTTAAAAGAATAGTTTTGGTCTCCTTTTTTGAACATTCAATCAAGCCATTGGGTTGTGAGTGGTATGGAGAAGTAATCCGATGCTCAATACAATATTCATGGGACAACTTCTTGACTTCTCTATTGATAAAAAGTCTACCACCATCTGATATCAAAGTCTTCAGAAACCCAAACCTCGCAATGATATTCTCTTTATGAAATCGACAAACAGTGCAACTGTTAGCGACTCAAGTTGGGATAGCCTCTACCCAATGACTGACATAACTAATTGCAAGCAAAATATATTCAAAACCCTGACCATTAGGAAATGGGCCCAAGAAGTCAGTGTCCAATGCATAAAAAATGTCTGATATCTGAATGTATTTAAATGGAATTGTATCTCTCAATCCAATAGTTCTGCCCATCTTATGATATTCAATACATCGTTTCACATATTCTTCTGCATCTTTAAAAAGAGTTAGCCACTAGAGACTGCATTGAAGTACTTCCGTTGTAATTCTTTTCCCCGTGAATGATGTCCTTCTGATTTACAATATGGAAAAGCTCGAGGACACTGTGCACCTTCTCCACATGCAATCTTCCCCCTCACAAAGTATATAAGGATCCTCCCACTGGTAGAAATGGATATATGACAAGAACTTGTCAATGTTCAGGGCCAATCTTGTGGAGTACTCTTGTAAATAAGTTAACTCACAATATCGGTGAACCAACAGAGCGAGGTGACTAACATAGTTGCCTCATTTGGGAAAGCATCAATAAAGGGTATCATGCTTTGCTTAGGAGTGTATGTCTCTTGTAGTCTTTAAAGACGGTCTACCACCACATTTTTTATTCCAGGATTATCTATAATTTCAAGGTGAAACTCCTGTAGTAGAAGGATCCATCTGATCAGTCTAGGTTTGGCATCCTTCTTACTTTGCATGTACTCAATGGATTAATGATCTATATAAAAAATGACTTCTTATCCAAACAATGGTGATCTGAACCTTTCCAGAGTGAAAACAACTACTAGCAGCTCTTTCTTAGTGATGGTACAATTCTTGTGTGCTTTGTCTATTGTCATTCTAGCATAGTGAATAACAAATGGTAATCCATCTCTTCTCTGTCCCAAAAATGCTGCAATGGCATAATCGAAAGCATCAATCATGATCTCAAATGGTAGAGACCAATCCAACGAATGTAGGATAGGTCATGAGTGATCAATTCTTTCAGCTAATAAAGGATTGGATAACTCTGGAATCTTAAATAAAATTAGTCTCTATGCTAAGAACCTTAGTCAGCGATTGGGCAATTTTTCTGAAGTCTTTTATGAATCTTCTCGAAAATCATACATGCCCAAGAAATGACCGGACTTGCTTTAAATTTGTAGGTGGTTTGACCTTAGAAATCAAGTCCACCTTCGTATGGTCAACCTGCATGTTGCGCTTATATATGACATGGACTGACACAATTCCTTCATTACCATGAAGTGTCTCTTCTCCCACGAGAGCACATGATTAACTTCGTAGCATCTCTTCAATACGCGGTCTATATATATATAAGGCACTAATCGAAAATGTTTGCGTAGACCGAGACGCCATCCATGAAAATAATGAGAAAACCACCAACCATATATGCAAATACTGCCAACATGCACCTCTGTAATGGCACAGGAACGTTAAATTATCCAAAAGGCATTCTACAGAAGGCATATGTCCTAAACAAACAGGTGAAAGTGGTATTCTCTTGTTCTTCAGAGGCATTTATGCAAAGCATTCGTCCAAGAAACACAAATACTCCGTCACGGTTAGTCTTTGACCATCTGGTTGATGAAGGGAAGTGGGAAATGATCTTTATTGCTCACTAGATTCAAGCACCTATAATCCACATAAACGTGCAAAGAAGTTGGTACTCGGGTCGGTATCTCCCCTCCCTTGTCGTTCTTCACAATGATGATCGCGGATTTATTCGAAAGCACATGTAGGAGACTCACCCATTTTTAATTGGAGAAGGGATATATGAATTCATCATCACAATGTATAGTAATCTCTTTCATAATAACCTCTCGGAGGTTTGGGTTCAATCAGCACTGAAATTCTCGGAAGGGTTTGTTGTAAGATTCGAGGTTGATGTGATATAAATACAATGAAGGGTTGATCCCTTTGAGATCTGAAAATTTCCAGCCTATCACTTTGTGATTTCTTTCTAGAACCTCAATTAGAAGAGATTCTTGATCCTTGGTTAGTTATGGATTTATGTGGTAATGGCTTTAGCATAGATGGGGTCGTACTCAATTGAATAACAACTTCAACAACTGTGCAAGGTGGTGGTGTCGGATCCGTCAACTATAAATTGTCCACCATAGACAATGCAAGATTTGAATTTAATTTTTCACAATTGTTTTCAATAATTTCGACTTGTTCACAAAAATCTTCAATAATTTCTTCTTATTTAGACAAAGACAGGTGGCCAACAATTATTTCCATTGGCAAATCAGTAAAAATCTCATCTTCAAAGATAATGGGGAACTCAACTATGTTGTTCACTCCTTCCTTAGTGGAGAGGAATTCGTGGGTCTCTTTCATCCATGAATAGATTTTTGTCTCTAACTTCAGCTAGAAAATCACAGTCCTCTATTCTCTGTTGTGTTGGATCACTCTCATCCGGTGTAGAATCTGTCGGCTTATTTTATTTACTTCTATTAATTTATTTTCATTTTTTTCTTTTATTGTATTTTTGTCATGTAGCCTTTTTGTTTGTATTTTAGGTGCTTGCTGATTGGCCAACCCGTGTCTGTTGTCCCGGGTTAACTCCTCTGCTTCGACCCCTTCCTCAACTGATCTCGCACCAGCTGTCTCTTCTCGCATTTTTCCCACATGAACCACTTTGTAACACCCTCCTCTTCCTTCTCTGATTCCCTTGCTCATTCACTCTATTCCACGCCCACGTGTTATTACCAATAAATTTTCCCAACAAACATTCATTTCCAAATTTAAAATCGGTTGTGCTTCACATCTATAAATATAAGCCTCCACATCTGGTGAGAGGTTAATCCATTCTTAGCCCATTTCCTTTCCTGCGATCGATCCCTAGAGAGTGAGTAGCTGTATTAGGGTTGTTGGTCTACGATTTGGAGTGTTGTATTTCAAGGACGCGATTCATCTAAATCGTAGGTGAGCTCCGCTCTACCTCTCCGCCTAGCCTCAGATGGAGGTGCTTTTGTTTCCATTTCTTATCCGTGCATATCCTAGGTAAACTAGTTTTTAAGTTACCATTTGTTTCGTGCCTTTATTTCATTTAAATCACATTGATCTTCTTAACATCTCAAACCTTTGATATGCATGATTAGAGGAGCTATGTTCGCTATTAATCAGTTCTGACCACGCTAACACATTCGTCCGACCATGTCTACCCCTATTTCATCTTTTGTTCACCTCCAGATCCCTAAAGATCTGGAGTTCGGTCTCTTCTCTGACTGTCTATAATGGAGACCTCTGCTCACCCCATTTTACGCATCCTTTGACCTAACTATTAAGCCGGAGATACCCTCCAAGCTTCGTGATAACTTAAAGGTCCTAATGTCTACAGGGAACATCTAAAGAAATAAGATTACATCGAGAACAAGTTCTTATAGCAATAAGCTTGACCAAAGTTTTCTAGAGAATTTACAATAAATATATTGAAGTACGGTGTTACTGTTTGGACCCTTGAATTATTTTATTAACATTTTAGTCCAATCCAACAAGGCACACATGCCATGGTGCGTGAGATATTTGAAATTTTATACATTTCACATTGTAATTTCATTTTGTGTTAATATTTAGTCTGTAAACATTAATTAATTGCATGTTAGTCCCATTCACTTTGCATAGTTATTGTGCATCTTGTGAAATTAAATAATAAATATATAAACGCGTTCATTTTTTTCTATTATTCTTGTAGGCACCTGTAACACTCATCTTACATCCATAAATTTTATACTGCATTTCCATCATTTTTCTTGTTTAGAAAAATTCAAAAACTAATAAAACATCACTTTTGCCTTTAAAGATTATTAAAAATGTATAAAATTCTCCAAAAATTATAAAAAATTCTGGTGGGTTTGTTTTGATTTATTTAATTACAATATCATTTTTGCATATTTATCATTTATAAAATTCATAAAACTTGCAAAAAAATAAAAACGATTAAAAATTTATATAAAATCAATTAAAATAAAAAAATAAAAAATTGCTTCCTGAACAATATAAAAATCTGCCTTTCATTCAGTATTATTTTCGTTATTTTTTTTACATTTTTTGATATTCTGAAAATCCAAAAATAATCGCATCGCATTTTGTGTACTTTATTTTTTGTTTTTGATGTAAGAGTCTTAAAATTTTCTATAAATTCTGGAAAATTCATAAAAACATATGAAAAAGTTGAAAAACTTAAAAATATTTTCTTCCTAATTTTCTGTATATATCTGCCATTAAAAATTATTTTGCTTTGTGTTAAATTTTTCTTTTCTTTTTCTTTAATCATTTTATTGATATCAAAGAAATAATAAATATATATATCAAAAAAAATTAATAACATAAGAACCCTCAAAAAATGTAAAATTCTTAAAAAAACAAGCATAGTGTACAAAAAATTCCCTTTATTCTATACATTGATTCATTTCAATTATTAGAATAACCTGCGGGTTTTCGTACCCTCTCCTAGCTAGATCATGTTAGCTATACAGATAAATTAAATAGCAATTTCTCTTGCTACTTTTTTGTTTTTATCTTTGCTTGAGAATAATTAGTTTTTTTAATGGTTCTTTGGGTTGCGACGACACCTGCGAATAATTCATATAAATAAAAACCTAGGGAATTCTGCATCAACAAAATGGTGTCGTTGCTAGGGAGGCACGACGAGGGTAGTTACCGTTTTTCTTTTGACCTCCTATTCATTAGTTCATTGCTTTTATTATTTTTGGCTCACATTCAAAAATCTGTGCCTCTTACACATTTTTCATTTCCTTTTTCTTGCGAGGGCCTAACAAGCAAGGGCTGCATTCTTAGGAGCATCGACACACCCAAGTGAAGAGGAGGTGGCATGATTCTTCACCAAGCTGCGGGAGAGCGTAGAAAGAGGAGAAGAATTTAAGGAGACCAACATTTGAAGCATATATTTTTGTAGATAGATTTTAGCATTTGTATTCAATCAAAAAACATTTAAAAGGAAATTACATACTTTGATTGTGGGGTCTGTTTCACCACGTGTCGGTGCACTTGGGGGACCTCATTGGTTTTATTTTTCATCGCTTTGTTTATATTTATTTCACACGTTTTTGCACTGAGCTACAATGATTGCCTTAATTAACTTGCTTGCACCTGGTAATAAATTATGTCCAAAGCCCTAAACAAGAAATTATGTACCTATAGAGTAGAGTGTATTTACACTTAGTCAAATTAAACTGGTTCTTGACCTCTAATAGAAGTTCTTGCATGGACGATACACGAGCATCATTTAGATTAGTTTTATTTCATGTATTTAAATTCTGCGTGGATCTCATTGCATGTAAAGTGTCGGCGACAAGGTACACATCTCTAACCCCTGCATGCATCATTGTATTTAATCTCACATTGGCTTTTCCAATTTCCTCCCTTTTTTTACTCACATAATTTAAAAAGTAAATTGGACACTCGTCAGACATTTCATTGAAAATATTCAAAAAGAATGATAATTTCATAAAGCCTGGATTACTAACGAAAACTCAACCTAAAAATAAATGTAAAGGTAAAATTATTGCTTTGGGAGAGTGACCTCTCATTGTTTGATTTATGTGTAAAGTGAGAGAGGGACGAACATTAGGACAGAGACAAGCCCGTATTTTCATATAGACTACTGGTTCTACAAAAACGATTAGCTACTTCTTAGTGAGGAAATACAGGTAGATGGTAAATGGTCTGGATTTCCTCAATAGAGTGGGTGGTTTAGAGGACACTATGTAAGGCTCCGTCCTCAAGTAATGGGTAGACATTTTACGTTGCGTACTTACTCCTATACTAACAAAAAGTAGATGCAACTAGTAGTAGAATCAGGCCAGTCTTTATGGGAAATACAGACACCTAACAGCTCATTAACTCTTTGAAATATTGTATTTATCACCAACTAAAATTGAAAATATAAAAGACCAAACTCTTGCGGTCTCTCCTTGTGTTGAGTTGGTGAAATAGATAGTTTTGTATTGTGTTGTAACTGCTAGAACTAGAGATCCTTTCGTACTATTTGTGCCTTCAACTTAATTATTCCTCTTGCATTGACCTTCGTGTTCCCCCATCTTGCATATTAATTTTGAAGTTGTTAGATCAGAGCATTCCTCATTCAATTTTGCGAACTCATTTGTCCCTCCGATTAATTCATCTTCTATTTGGGGAGACTCACTTCTCGAATATTCCTCTTTCTCCACTTCACCTTCACCTCATCTATCAACACGATGTTTGAGAGTGGTTGTAATTCTAAACTAGTATCTGAGTCTCCATTTCTGAGGATTAATCAAATGTCATATACATTTTCAGAGTCAGATTCCAGACACTTGATGCAACCGAAAAGAAAGAGATCTGTGGCCGAACAGACCAAGGTCAACAACATTATGTTACAGCGTGTTCCATTCTCAAGGACCATGTTATTGTATGGTTTATGATTCCCAAAATACTCATTTCACATGGGGGAAGACATTTCATTAATAGAGAAGTCAAGAATCTTGTAAAGGAGTACGCCATTGAGCATAGGGTTCTGTCTCCTTACCATCCATAGACTAATGGCTTGGTTGAGCTTTCAAATAGGGAGATAAAAATTATACTGCAAAAATGTGTACGTCAAGATAGGAAGAACTGGTCCCAGATGCTTGACTCAGTTCTACGAACTTATTGGACGACGTACAAGTCTCCCTTGGGTATGTCTCCCTACAGATTTGTGTATGGAAAGCCTTGCAACCTACCAGCGGAATTAATTCACAATTCTTTAAGGGAACTCTGTGTATGCAATCTTGATTGTGAGAAGGATGGAAAGAATTGGAAGTTGTATTTGAATAGATTATTAGAATTATGAAACTTTGCATATGATAACTCACTCATATATAAGGAGAAAGTCAAACGTTGGCATGAAAGACACATTCGAAAGAAGACTTTTTACCCTGATCAAGAAGTTTGGTTATTTGATGCTACTTTAAAGTTGTTTCCAGGAATATTGAAAAGTAAATGGTCAGGACCGTTCATTATGAGAGATGTGCATGACAATAGTAGTATTGTCATATCTGGGTTGTCATCTAACACACATCCATTTGTTGTGAACGGATAATTGCTGAAGCCATATTTAGATCATGATACATTCTTGTTCGTGGTTGATTCTATATCTTTGGTATCAGATGATGACTTTTTGACATCTCATGCGTTTGATACATGAGTTGATTTTCTCTTCTACAAATCCTTTCGTTTCATTCTTTCTTCTTTCGTTTTTATTGTTCACCTCTTTTATGTATGTGTGTGCTATACTTAGGATGTATTCTCTCCTAAGTATAGGGGAGGTGAATGTTTTGTGTTGCTCATATTCATCATGTTTCATCACTCTCACTGTTACTAATACATAGGGATCACTTACCCTAAGTATAAGGGGAGTGATGTTGTTCATATTGTCTTTTCATTTTTAAAATTTTCTTCTGTTCTCTCTCTTGTCCCTCAGTTGCTGATATTTTTTTCTATACTTAGTAATATTTTACCCTCTGTATATGGGGGAACAGGTTGAGTCGTTGTGTCCGTACATTCTTTTTTTTTGGTTTTCCCCATTTGTACAATATTCCATACTTAGGGTTATTTGATCCTGAGTATAGGGGGGATCACTGACTTCTATTCCTTTCATATATATGTTTGGGATGTTGGTGTATAGAATTCTGTTGATTTTTCTATATTTAGCACAAGTTATGTCTTCCCTTATAACTCTTTGTTCACTATGAGGATGTAGTTCGAGCTAACTATAGGAATTGTAGTATATATTGTATACATACTTTGGCCATAACTCATACTTTTACTAATAAAAATTGCTATAAAATTTTGGGATATTACACCCATAACCCTAAGTAGTTTCATAATTACCCTAGAAACCCTCTATAATCACGAATTACATGCATGACCTTGAATAAATGCTCTATTTTACACACACATCCTTCTGTTACTTTAGTTCATTAAATAAACCATATGAGTGAGTTAATCTAGCCAATACGCCATCTACCAGCTAGGATTAACCAAAAGTAAAAGGAAAAAAAGGAAAGAAATTTCTGGCAGGCAGAGGCGAGCTTGCAGCTAGTGGCAGAAGACTTCGAGCGAGAGGTTGATGTATCCATGATTCACTAACATTCTGCATTTTGTCTTAGAACCCTTAGCAAATACATGTAAATACTAATTAATTTCCATCTTTTACCAAAACCACATTCTTGAATAAAAATGTACTTTTATGCACCCAAAACATATAAATAAATAAAACAAGAAAAAGGAAAAAAAGAAATGAAGCCAGATTGTAAGTATGAATATATGTACAATATGACATATATATATATAGCTGAAAGATATATTTATAACCAAACCTCCGAGACCAAGTCGGCATGGTTTGGTCGACAAACAAATAAGAATCATAGATAAGGAAAGGAAACAACAAAAAATATTTAATTATATACTCTACACATTCTTTATTATTTATCAAATAATTATTGAATCTTCATTGATTTTTAATTAATTCATATGTACATAATTTTCATCAAACTATTTACCTAATTATTTCTAGACAAGTACATAAAAATATAAGAATATGTTTAAAATCTTATCTTGTACATATGACAAGAAATCCAACTTTTAAATTATCAAATTCTCAATTTCCGAACATCATAACTTTCTCTTACGAACTCCAATTTCACTCTACTCATATTTAAAGTTAATAAACTAATATTCTCTAATTAATGAAGTGATTTCCCTAAAATCAGAGTCCGTTTGCAAATAGTCAGTTTTGGGACCTAATGACAACTGGTTTCAAGGCTATTTATTTTATTTAGAACACATTATTTATAGTTTTATTGTTTTATAATTTTTAATTATTTTCATGATCTCATATTTCAACCATTATTTATTTTAGAATTTCCTGGCATTATTTATTATTTTATCAAAAATACTAATTTATAGGTGAATTTGATCTGTGTAATTATACCTGTATTTATTAATATATTTAAATCAATATATTAAAATCCACAAAAATTCACATATATTCTATTTATTATTCTAATAATCACTAAAATATAAAAATAATTGCTTATTTAGTAAATTATTAAATAAATATCAAAGGCCAACTTATCAAGTATACTATATACACATTTATTAATATAACTTTTACATTCCATTAAATATTTATTATTTATCAAATAAATTATTCTATAAAATAGGTAATTTAACTATCTATATTTCTCCTTTCTTACACCTATTTAAAATAACATTATTTATTATTTATTATCTAATTATTAATGTATTATATCATCTGGCCAACCAAGTGCGGGCATGTGTCAACACCTAGTTCTTCTTCCTTAAGAACATACTGTTGTAGTTTGTTTTAACCGGCCATCTTGACCTAATTCTACCTGTGCTATTGTTCACCCAGAATCCAATCCAAACCATATAATACCTAAAACTAACAACCATCTTCCATGCCTACCCTTGATTCATCCTAAACCCTTCGCAGTTTCTCCTTTATAAAGATCCAAAGTTGGCGAGAGCCAACTAACTCTCCCTTTCTCCAGTACTGACGAGCCGAGCACCTATATTCTTCATTGCATTATGGCCACCAAAGGAGGTAACATCTCCTCGTGCCTGACTCGCTTGGAAATAGGGTGATCGGAGGAGGTTCCAAGGCCCTTTGTTGGCCATGTATCGTGCCACCGTGTACGTTCAACTCCAGTGAACACCTCCCATCGAGAAACCACTAAGGTTTAGACAACCTCATTATCTGGTGAACTCATCCACCTCTTTCAATTTCATCTCAATTTAATAGGTCCAATTAGTATCCTCATCACGCAATTAGTTTTGTTTAATACACATCTTTGATTCACGTGCAAGATCAAATCTCAATTTTGCTTCAAATTAGTCCCAGTTTCAGTTCATATATCACCTTTCTGGAAACCATTCAAATAACTTGTATTCCTTCTTTTCTTACATTTGGGTCGATCTCTTTGAGGATCGAGCATCATTATTTCATTTGCAGGTTCTCAAAAGCTACTGGAGCCATAACCTTCATCGATTGGAGCTTTATTCATGGCCATTATTTCAACCAGTGAAGCATTTTCAGCACATGTTCCCTACAAGACCAAACCCTAGCTAGCAAGCTTGCATGGAACTTCTTCGACTCCCTCTCTCAGCGGGTGAGCTCGAGAGAGTGAGGAGCACACTCTTTGACCCCATCTCCGTCGGGAAACCACCATCTGACGTCGAATCATAGCCATTGCCATCGCTTGCCCGTGATTTGGAGAAGAACAACAAGAACAACCCACTACACAGTTTTGCGACATGTAGCACCAACTGACGGACACGATCGTGCAAACCTCATTTAACCACAGTCGCTCAAATCTAATCGGTGGTAATTTTGCACCATAGGCCCGGTGAAGTTCCCGAACTCAGTCGCACCCTAAAAGGCTTTCTAGAATGGCATTTAGGTCCATGTGTAGGGACCTATTTGCACAATCTCCTGAACATTCCTCGCAAATAGGTCCCTAACCAGGGACCTATCTGAAAGAAGAGTCCTTTTATATTGTGTGTCTTTTTCTTCTGTATTTCTATACTAGATATTGAGCATTTGTGGTCCTTGAATATTATTCTAGAATCATAGTATTTTCTTACATTTTATTTTCAAGTCGATTTTCGAGGATTTCATTGCCTTTTCAACAAGATTTTACTCTTTGATTTCAGACTTCGTTTTGAGTTTGTTCCAATCATTTTTCGAGCGCATTGCTCGAGCGATTTTTCTACTATATAATATTACCTATATCATCTATATTTTGACATACTATATTGTAGATAAATCATTTGCAAAATTATCCTTTTGAAAACTAAATAAAAATTGGAAAAAAAACAAAATAATAATTTCAAAAATAAAAATCGATAAACAGATTTTCTCCATTTCTTGTTTTCTTCGAGAAGAAATAAAAATCACAAAAATATTCTTCTCCTCAAAACCTTTGTCTAGATATTCTGCCTCATTATGTTCTGCCTATGCACACTCACCTGGTAAAATAAATAGTATAAATAAAATAGGAGAGAAGCTGCTTCTATTCACTTTTTCTCTTTCTCTCTCCTATTTTATTGATTTTTGTTTGATCAACTGGAGTTTTGCATTGAGCGATTTTTCTACACCGACGACTAACATTTTATCGCTCGCAAAACCCCTAGTTATCAAAATGATGTCGTTGCCAGGGAGGTGTTATCATACTTTGGTTTTTGATTTTATTTCTTGTGATTTTTCTTTCTTCTTATTTCTCGTAGTTTTTCTCGAGTCTTCTAAAATTTTTTACATCCTTTCTTGAGTTTTCTCGATTTTCACTGGAGTGTTTTACAACTTTTACAACTTTTTACGATTTTTTTTGGTTTTCTTGATTCTCATCGATTTTATTGATTTCATCGATTTTCTTGATTTATACGATTTTGGAGTTTCATCAGCTTTCTTGATTTCTTCGATTTAGTACTTTTTTTGGGTGTGATTACTAACGATCTTTGCAGGGACAATAGGACTAGTCGGTTTCTTAGGAAACCGACTCATCTAGGAGCGCATATATCGGCTCCTTCTTTACGAGTCGATTGGAGAGGCAGAGAGAGAGAGAGAGCAGATGCAGATTTTTTATATCATTTTCTATTTTCTTTGAGAGAGGGCACTTGCCCATTTTTCTATTTTATGAGATATGAAGAGGGGCTTGTCTGTTTTGATTTTTGTAGTAAGGAGTCCACTAAGGACATCCCGATTGTACTCGGACTTTGACATTTCTTTGGGGTCTGTTTTGCCAAGTGTCGGTGCACTTGGGGACCTCACTGTATGTTTTCATTTATTCTACCATTTTCTTTATTTCATGTGATTTCGTGGAGCCTAGGGTTACATGCCTATTTGATTACACGACTAAAGCAGAAACCTGTCTCCCTCATCGGCACTTAGACGTAATTCACCGATTTGAAAAATCTATTCATTCTTATGCTACAACTGTCGGTTTAGTATACAATTTTATCGTTTTTTGCATGCATTAGATTAGTTTTTAAATTTCTGCACGGATCACTTGCATGTAGACTGTTGGCTTCAGGTATAATCTCTATCTCTACATGCATCATTGTTTTCTGCTGCATTTCATGATTCTCCCTCCATGAGACACACTATGCAAAAAATAGAAAGAACAAACATCTCACTAGGTATTATTAAAAATATCCATAAAAAGTAAAAAATATAAAAAAATATTTAATAAAAACTTGACAAAAAAATTAAAAAATACCTGGACTCAAAAATTGTATTGCAAGAGCAATCCCCTCATTGTTTGCAGGTACTCTCCAGACAGAGCCAAGCATGTACACATAAGGAATAGAGACCAAATCCCCTGACTTGTACCCTAAGCACTTGGACTCACTCTCCGGTCATGTTACTTCTTCCAAGCACTTGCCTCAAACGTTAGTAGAAGTAGTCTTGTTTATGTTGGTGTGCACCGCCGACTTAAACACGAACTACTTGAGGAGACTGCAACTATGAGCTTGATAAAATAATTGCTTTGTCACCTAACTGTAAAATTAAAAAGAGAAAAGACCGAACTTTTACGGTCACCATTATGTTAAGTTGACGAACTTGGGGTTGCATAGTGTTTGCATGCGAGGTGTGCATTGTACCGTGTCTTATACGCCTTCACACTCATGTTTTTGACTTGATGTCACATTCTCTCTCATACTTGATATCGAAGATGACTACCAGATGGATTTTGTGCTCAAACTCTTTGAGCTTTCGACCATCCACCGTCCGTCGTATGTCTTCACAGACTCGGGTTGACCCTCTTCATGAGTTTATCCCACCTAGTCACAAGGATAGCTAGACCTAGACTCCCTCGCTTCCCATCCCTTCAGTTGAGGTAGACCCACGCCTTAAGTTTTCATCTATTTCTCCTACACATTTTCACTAAGTTCTTATGAGACTTTTTCCTTCCTAGAGGATTCGAAGATTATTGGTAGAGGGAAGGAACCGGTTGAGGATAGAGCTGTTGAGGAGAGATCGACTGAGGAGAGACATACAAATGAGAAAACCGATCCAACTTCATATATTACTACGGGGATTCTAGACACAATCCAGCATATGAGTTTACAAATCATAGATCAGTGTAGAGTCCAAGATGAGCTGAGGGCTGAGATCACTGCATTGAGAGAAGGACCCAGGAATCCACCGCCACCGGCCATGGTTCCTGCTACTTTGAGGGATGAGTATGACATAGGATCTTGGAAGCTACACCAATGGATTCAGTTATCACCGAATCAAGGGTCGTACGAGTTGATAGTGTCCTTCATTTCTTTCCTTCCAAAGTACTATGGGAACACTACAAAGGAGATGTTTACCTTTCTCTAGCAGTTCGAGATGATTTGTGGTACGACTAGTTATCCAAGAGTTATGTAGGAGGTTGTTCGCCTCAAGGCCTTCCCTTCACCTTAGCAGATAAGGAACTTTACTGGTTGAGTCACATAGGGAGGGAAATTTCTACATGGGATGATATGAAGTCCACATTCCTGCGTAAGTATTTTCCTCTGGACAGACGAACATGATGAGGAGCTAGATCTCCAATTTTACACCATTACCGCATGAATTATTCCATGAGGAATGGGATCGATCCAAGGATTTGACAGGGAGATGCCTACATCATGAGATACCTTTGAAGGTGCTAGTACAAAACTATTTGAAGGACTCTGGCCAGATGTTTAGGGGCTAGTGAGCGTCACATGTGGCAGAAGCTATCTGAATAGGGATGCCGAGTCAGTTTGGTCCATCTTTGAGGGGAAGGAAGAGAACTCACGCATTGTTGATTCTACTCGGCCATTCCAGAAGGGCCCATAGCGACCGCACTTGAGAGCATCAGAAGGTGGCACATGTTTCAGATTCGGAGTCATGATCTGACATGGGATTTATTAGTGAGAAGCTTACATTAGTTGATGTGATTCAGAAGCAAGTTCAAGATTTGCAACCACTGCGAGAGTTGGAGAAACTCTCATCACTTCCTCCGTAGTTGAGTGATTTGACGAAGAAGGTGGCCAAGCTGCAGCTTCAGTACCAATAGTCCCGTCCTTCTTCTACTTTTTAGCATGTTCGGAGATCTTTAACCGCTCCTCCCACCCAATAGATACAGTTTGTTCAGAGCGAGACTGTTCAACTTATTGAAACTCCACAGATTGATTGGCATGAGGATTCTCCAATGTCGACCCAAGTCAGATCACTAGCCCTTGAGATGTTGATGATAATTCTTGATGAATCAGTGATTCCTCACCTTTATTCTTTCATGATAGCAAAAATATTTGGTAAATTGCATGTAAATAATCACTATTCCCAACTAATTATTACTCTAACCACAAATATTAATTTTATATATTTAACACTTATTTTACCTAAAATAAAGAATACAGAGGAAAAAGTAAATAAAAAGAATAAAACGATGGACATAATTATGTGCATACCGATCCTAAAACACAGACCGCGTCAATATTGACTTGGTCCATAAAATAAATAAGTAGGGGGAGATAAGAATCATAACATAAAAAATATCAAGGAAATCAAGATAAAAAATACATTAAACATTTTTTTTCACTATGTACATATTTCACCAATTTTATTTATCACTTAGATCATTTCAAACTAAAACACTTCATTTATAAAAGATGTTTATAGAAAATATATATTATTTTATAAAAAAAATATCAGAAAAGTAATTTGTCACAAAAATAAATAATTATCATGAATCGAAAAATCCATAAAGCCGACTTCTGAGGTTCATAAATATTTATAGAAAATCCGAACGGACCAAACTCACTTTTGAACTTCATTTTATACTTATTCCTATTTATTAAAAATATTAAAACAATAGTTGATTAAAATGGATGACTTTTGGCGTTTGGACCTCATTGTATATGTGTACTATATGTTGAAACTTTCCGCATTTTTAATTAATTAACCATCAATCCGATTAACATAAATTCTCTTCTAAAATTCTTCTAAAATTATATATAAATATATAAGAATATAACTTTAGTCAAAATGCCAATAAAACCCAAAGCAACGAAGCCGCTGCCTAAATTTTCCAGACCTCACATCTCGGTCGTACGGACTCCGAATTGGGAAAACTCAGTCTTACAATTCATACTATTTAATTATATACATAATGACATTGATTTGGCTTAAATCAGAGTTAATATGCAAATTGTGGGTTTCAGGACCATATTGGTATATAGTGTACAATGCAATGTAATTTATTATTATTTAATATATGTTAACTTATATATTGATATACTTTATTAACATTTTGTTATTAAAATAAATTGAATAAAAATTATTTAGTTAATAATTCTTTTATATGATTATTTATTTATTCACCTATTTAAATAATTATATATATTTAATAACTTTATTATTTACTTAATTACTTATTTAATAGATTAATTATCTATCTATTTATTTCTTAATTAATGTATTTAATCTAATTTCTAATTAATCAAATTAATTAGTAATTAAGTCATTTCTTATTCAAATTTATTTTCTTTTCTCTCTTTTCTTCTTCTCCATGTTACTTTCCCCTTTCCCCCATCACCTTCTTCGCCCATCGCCAACCTCTGCCTTCCCTCTTCCCCTCTAATCATCCAACCGCCCCCAACGACCGACCGTTCATGCAACCAACTCCGGTCACCGGATCCACCCTGGTGACGACATTCCTCCTTCTCTATAAATACCGACGGACACCTCCAATTGAAAAGATCCACCATTTTGAGTCCTTCAAACCAGAGCTTTGGGTCGAGAGGGAAGTCGGTGACAATGAGTCCCTTCGTTCGTCGAGTGACGAGGAGATTCGAGGCAAGATCGTCGCCGATGTGGAGCAACGTTGTGCTGCGCAAGAAGCATCCCGTTGCCGATGTGGTTAAGGCGAGGACCTCTAGAGTCTATTCTCCAAATCAACAACGACTACCTCCATGACTTCATCCGCTGTAGGCCAGATTTATGTAGTTCAGTCTCATCTTACTCCAATCTTCTCTTCTCAATCCCTCTCTGCTTCTTCTCCTTATCCTCCTCCATTATACTACTCTTCTGTTTCTTCAATTTAACATCGAATCCTTCCGACCATCATCGCATCCCCACATTTCCTTCTCCTCTACTAGATCCATTTCCTTCGATCCAGTTCTCGTTTTTTCTATCTCTGACCGTCACAACTCAGACCACCCTTGACTTTCACCCTTCAACCGATCTCCACCTTCACTCTCGACGAGCTCCATGCGCAACAGGCGCTAGCCGTCCACTTCGCCCGCACAATCAACCGCTCTTCAAGATCAACCCGCAGCTACCTTCCTCGTCGAGCGGCACCAGCAGCACACGACCATCAACTTCTACCGTGAGCTCCATCACTGAGCATCTCCATTCCACGACCAGCGACACAACCACGCCGCTACCCAAGCAAGCTGCTCCTCCCGCTCTCTCTCCGCAGCCACCATACGAAGGAGCTTCGTCATCTATACTTTGATCGAGATCCGTCACCTGGAGATCATCTACTGTCGTATGGAGCATCACCGACCATCGTTCTCAGAGCAACAATGCCTGGAGTGGTAGATTTGGGGAAGAACAACAATCAACTCTATGATTTACAAGAGATGTTCGATAAGATTGAATCGAATGGTTGTGATTGTGCCACACGTCAGGCCAAAAGTAGCTGAACCGCCCCACCGCTTCATCTCCTCACGTGCAAGACACGCGAGGATGTGGGAATTTTACAGGACACTCCCCGAACTCTTGATTTTAACAAACATGACCTTCACAGCAGATTGCACGTGCATTATCACGTATCCTTAGGTGTTTTACTGGTTTCCCCTCATAAATTTGTATATTCACAAACAAATCCAACTATGTGACCATTACATGATCTACACACTTCGTGGTGATTTTTGCATAAAAGTCCTCGGAGTTTCTGAGATTTGCAAGCAAATCAACCGCATCCTGAACAACGTGCGTGGGCACGTGTTGACTTGGACATTTTGCGTACCTTCATGTAGCTTCTGCATTATATCACGTGCACCCTTATATTTTCAAGTGATCACTTTTATACCCCTAAGAACTATATATATTACTATACATACCATTTATATTTTAATAAAACTAACAAATACAAAAAATACAAATTAATATCCAGTATTATACTATACACGGTA
Organism: Ottelia alismoides; assembly: GCA_037367405.1. NCBI lineage: Eukaryota > Viridiplantae > Streptophyta > Magnoliopsida > Alismatales > Hydrocharitaceae > Ottelia > Ottelia alismoides. Next base: position 1,010,755 of record JAZKJV010004688.1, read on the forward strand.
TTAAATCATATTTTAAAAAAAGATTTTCAAGTATAAATGAAATCATTTAAAATAAAAAAATAACAAACTTAAAAAAATAATTAAAAAATAAAAACACTCTTAAAAATCTCATAAAAATTACCTATAGTATATTTTACTATATTCTTCGCATAAAACCAAAAGCAAAATAAAAATTAAATAATAAAACTTATAAAAAAATAAAATAAAAAAACTTTGAAAAACAATAACTAATTCATAAAAAATCACATAAAAAGGCACAACCTATCATTTTAATGATAATTTCACAAACATTCAAGTAAAATAAAAATAAAAATATGTTCATACTGAACTATTTTAAAAATAGAAAATAAAAATCTGTTTTCAATAAAGTTTTAATTTTTCACCTTAAAAATCAACCAAAATACATTAAAATCTTAAAAAACCCTTAAAAGTTCATAAAAATAGAAAAACAAATTAAAACATAAAAATAATAAATTAAAAATATAATAAAAACTATATACATTTTCTAAAATAATAACAAATATAAAATACTTAGAAATCATAAAAATATATAAAATTCACAAAAATCCTGAAAATTCCATAAAAATAAATAAAAATTAGAAAACCCAGAAAACCTAATTCTATATAGTTTAACCCTAGTTTTCAAATAATTTGCCTCCGTGAGTTCAACGCTCTCGTACTTGACACTAGCCACATTGTTTAGGAGTATAAATAAAACAAATATAAAAGATAAATAAAAATTATATTTTTCTTCTAAAATCCACCTGATCAATACAACAACCTTTTTATCATTTAGATGAGGTAACTTTCAATTCTCATGACACTCTTGAGATCAACGGATATGGTACGATCCTGTTCAGCCTTCACCATACTTTACTCTTCACAGCATACATCTGCAGCAGCAACAACATCAATAATGTAGTCATCCGCATCATGGACATCAACGTTTCCAGCACTGTCAGCACTACATCACAACATCGGTTTCAGTAGCACGCATATCAGAGGCCACATCACAGCAGCACACTCCTAGGAAGGAGAGAGTAGATAGCCAGGGTCACCACACAGCCTAAGATGTCTTCACATTCCCTGGCACTGAATCAAATCATGGATAAGTTGAGCACACTCCAGACAGCACACATGACAGTGATGGATCAGGTTAACCATTGTCTGGATGAGCTAAACACGCCCAAGACCACTATCCCAGCTCGACCTCAGATGAATCTGGAAAACAAGAGGAGGCACTCAGACCAGGTAGACACCACTACATGTATGATCTCTTTTCCTGAAATTTTATCTAATTTCATTCGTCTCAGGAGAGGTAGATCACCATGAGCACTTGATCGAGAGTAGGAGAGAGCATATAATGAGGAGCAAGAGCCAATCCATTATGTTCATATACATTCTGATGCTAAGGAGGAGGAACACCATGATGATGAGGACCAGCGTGATGTCCATCCTGATGATTAGAGAAAGGGGAGAGATGTAGAGATAGTAGACATGGACATAGGCAAGTCAGACGATGATACCACTCCAAACCATGCAGGTACTCTTGATGCAGATTTTTCTTCCCCTATTTTAGAGAGTTTTGTACATACTTATGAGACTCTCGATGTACATGTTGATTCTGTTTTTGATGATTTGAATAAAGATGTTGAGTTTGTTCTCTCTGAGTTTGTTCCTTTTCCCTATGCCTTGTATTGAAAAGGAAAGAAAAATGTCAAAAAGAATGTTATTAATCTAGAGACTGAGTGATTATTGAAAGATCACATTTTTTGAAGATTACACTCCATGATGCCTTGGATCACTTCCCTACGCTCAAGTAGCAGTTGAAGAATAGATGTACCACGTGTAGGAAGAAGATATCGTAAAGGGGAATATGTTTTGACCAAGGCTACATATTGCACTATTAAGAATTGATTACCAAAGAAGAAGAAGGATTCAAGAGCACATTATGTCAAATGCTAGATTTCCCATGTAGCATTGATCACACTCAATTAGATAATGGTTCCACGATCAATTTGTTACCATCTTGTTTACTCGACAAGCTCGAGTTAAGTCCTCATTACAAATCCCACGCGATCCTTCAGTTCATTGATAGATCTGTAAGGAGACCTAGGGGCATTTTGAGGAACGTTATCGTGACCGTGTAGGGCTTGTATTCCTAGTGGACTTTACTGTCCTGGACATGGATTGCCCTACACAGTTGCATCTTGCCCCGATCATTCTTCGGAGGCCTTTCTTGGAGACCGTGAATGCCATCTTTGATTATGATGCAATAAGGTATCCTTTTGCGTCGAGGGAAAGAAGATGCATATAGAGATGGAGAGAGAATCACATACATCTAGTGTCTCATCTACAACCAGTTCAGATGCCTTGAGTTCCATAGCCACCTATGATTACATGGATGAGGTTCTACTTGACAACCGTGGTATCGAGTAGAGACCCATGATATCCTAGCAGAGGATGGGTCTGAGACTACAGTTGGTAGTTCTTCTGATGGTACACTATATTTTACCATGGATGATGATGAGCAGATGGAGAATATACTTGATGATTTGATTGCAGATATTTCAGACTCTGAGAGTTCACACAATTCCTCCACTTTAGATGGTTTAGATGCTAAGTTTCATTTAGTTGAGTTATTTTCCTAAAGTAATTCTGGGGATGAGCACAGTAGCGAGACAGATGATGTTTTGGAATCTTTTGTAGTCCGACTATGGAGCATATTGTTAAGGTGGGTAACCATATTGCAGACACATCTACCATCAACATAGATCCTAGTACACAGATATATGATGATATAGTAGAGTTAGATTCTACCTTGCCGGAACTGAAGACATTGTCACCAAATATGAAGTATGCTTTCCTTATGGTTCCACATCGACAGTTTGCAGTCATTATCAGCTCATACTTGGCCGGAGAGCAAGACTCTTGTATGATGGAGATTCTTGAAAGAAACCACAAGGCTCTCGGGTGGACTGTATCCAATCTTCGCAGGATAAATGCTGCTTTGTGCTCTCAACATATCTAGCTCGATCATGACAAAAGAGCTTTTAGAGAGTTTCAGTGCAGGATGAATCTGGTTTTACAAGATGTTGTCAAGAAAGAGATTACGAAATGGTGTGATGCATTGTTTATTTATCCCATCTCCAACTCTGAATGGGTTATCCCATTACATGTTGTCCCGAAGAAGTCGGGAATTCAAATGGTTAAGAATGAGAGCAGAGAGGAGAGTCCAAAGTGAGTAACCATGTCGTGGTGGGTGTGTGTTGATTCCAGAAAATTGAACACCACAATGAAAAAGAACCACTTTGCGTTGCCTTTTATGGACCAGGTCATAAAGATGTTGGCAGCGAAGGAGATATTCTGTTTCGTTGACGGTTACTCCGTATACAATCAGGTTATTGCTCCTGAAGATCAGGAGAAGACCACTTTCACATGTTACTTTGGCATGTATGCTTTTAGATGGATGCCCTATGGATTGTGTAATGCCACTACTACATTCTAGAGGTGCATGCTTGCCATTTTTGCAGACATAGTTGGTGATTTTCTTGAGGTCTTTATGATTGATTTTTTGATATATGGTGAGTCTTTTGACGATTGTTTAGGGCACCTAGACCAGGTTCTTCTGAAATGTTGTGAGGTAGATCTTGTTTTTTGTGGGAAAAGATCCATTTTATGGTTACAAAAGGGATCGCGTTGGGGCATGTCATCTCAAAGATATGCATGGAGGATGACTCTACCAAGGTGGATGCCATCAAGCATCTCAAGCCACCATCCAATATCAAGCAGTTATGGTATTTTCTCGGTCATTGATGGTCCAGGAATCCACCCTTTTAATGGTATCGAATTAACGATTTCGTTACAGTCATATAAATGCGGATCGATAAAAAATAACTGCATAAATCGATGAATCGTTGAATGAAATTAATATGTGGTTTTATGTTTGTTTAACCTGGGCCCCAGGGTCGACTCAAGGAGGCAAAGGAACAACTTGGGATCAAGTTAGAGGGATTAGATCGCGGTTTTTCAAGTGGGATTTTTTTAATTTTTTTATGCAATATAAATGCCAAATGCAAAAAATGAATTAGATTAAGTTAACAAGAAAATAACCGACTTAGCCAAATCTAATTTTAATGTGAAATTAATTCAAATCAGCCAAATGATATTTTTTTCTAAAAACCTAATCCAACAACGAATGCAAAATGTATTTTTTGTATTTTTTGGGTTTAAAATGCACAAATGAAAAATGCAAACTTTTTTGGGATTTTTATACAATTTTTCATGCAAATGATATGCAAAAATTATGAAAAATTTACTAGAAAATAAAAATGATTAAATTCAGCTACACTATTTTTTTTTGGAATTTTCTGACACTTTATGATTTTTTATGAATTGTTTACTGAAAACAAAGTGAATGTGAGTATTTAATTCCTAATAAATCCATGAAATCAAATTATCCAGAGAGTTATTTATCTCAAATAGATATTTTAATAAGGAATCCAAGAGAGTTGAAATTTCTCAGAAATAATCTTTGTTGATTTAATTAAAAATCAATTACAGAAATCACTCTATAATTTATTCTATGCAAAAGACATCATTAATTTCGATGAAACATTAATTTCGATGAAACTTGGACAGTAATTAGAGAGCATTTAGAAGCATCATATACAATTTTTTTATAACTTTTAGAGCAAGAAATATATATGTGAGAATTTCATAGCTTAAATAGACAAAATATTACTGAATTTCAATCTCTGATTTTTGATAAATAATCTGATGCTCACAAAAATGCAAATAAATTACCATGAGATAAAGAATTTGATGTTCATCAGAGTGCTATTTTTATTGAATAAAAAGATGCTACTTTTAGTCCAAATTATCACTCAAAGACAGGGATCTCTTTGCAATTACAGAATTGAAATGAAATGAATAGAAATGTGTTCAGGATGTTTATGAAAATAATAAAAACTAATGGACTGAAGATGCATTTTTTTTAAAAAAAATAAAAGGGCCTTCTCATTCCCACGTTAGGGCACGATCATGAGGGGACAAGCGGGCGTGGCTGGGGCAGCGAGGGCATATGCTGTGGAGGAGGCTAGTGGCCTGGCAGCGCGAGCTCGTAGGATCGACCGAGGCGGAGCAAGGGCATTACGTGGTGTGGAGGAGAGTTGTGTGGCGCGGGGGAGTCGGCGGCAGCGGCGGCAACACATGGCATCGAGGGTCGGTGCGGAGGCCGGGCACCATGCACGGGCGGTCTGGATGGCCGCGCGACCGTGCGGCAGCACCTGGAGGTGGGCGCATGAGGGGATGGCTGGCGGCGTCGACGCGAAGCGGAGACACGTGGGATGCTGCAGGTCGGCGGGCTTGAGGCACGAGCACGGTGGCTGCAGCCACTGGGGCTGGGGAGGCGGATGGCGTGTCGCGCGGGCCGCACGTGGGGTTGATGCCGACGGTTCAACAGGAGGCGTAGGGGTGCGTCCGGGCGGCCCAGGGCCGGCGGTCGGTGGTGACTGCCGCTGGCGTGGAGGCAGGGGGGCGGCGACAAGTGCTTCCCTATTTTCCCGGAATGCAATTTTTTGTATTTTTTTTGCATTTTTTTTGTTTTTATATTTTGTAAACATGAATGAAAGTTCAATGAAGAGGTGGTGTGTGTGTGATGTTAGTGGAATAATGGAGTGGTTTTTTTATGTAATGATAATAAAATGTTGAACAAATAAAAAAACTCTTAGATAAAAAAACAAAATGCAAATATATGGTAGAAAATACTTACCTGTGTGGTTCGTCGGATTGTGGATCAGTGATGTTGGACTCAGTTGTCGTCGCCTCGATTCGACGAAAAATCGAAGAGGCTCGGTTGTGACCTGAAGTGATGCGCAACGACACGAGAAGGAGTCCTCGTGGATCTCGCCTTTGAAACCATCGTTGCTCGACCGAAAGATGTTGAAGCTGTCACCGACAACACCCAGGGGCTGATGGTCTGTCCCTCTCAATTGAAGAAATGGCGGATGATGGAAAATGATGGAGATGGTGGTGAATAAAAAGGAGGAGAAGGGAGTTAGAAAATGAGTGCAGAAGATGGAGGAGGTGGTGACTTGGAGTAGAAGGAAAGTACAGGGAGAAGAAGTAAAAGGTGAATAATAATAATAATAATAATAATAATAATATAAGTAGGCAACTAAAAATAAAGAAGAGAAAATAAATGTAAGATAAAATAATAAAGTAATAAATAAAATAAATAAATAATTAAATGTAAATAAGTAAATAATTAAATATACTAATAATAATAAATAAATTAAAATAAATTCTGAACATAATAAAAAATGGGGTGACATGTGGCAGCTCCAGGAGCATCCACGTATCGCTCCGAGAAAATTCAAAAATTAAATGTAAAGGAAAATAAAAAAACAAAAAGTGGTCAACACAAAAGTCACTTGTATCAATGATATCTACAACTTTCATGAAGGGTCGAAAATCAAAAGAAGTCATCTGTACAAAATGTATTTTTGGGTGGTACCTTATAGATATAAAATACCGTATTTAATCTTTTATATTTTTTTGTCATTTTTAAATAAGAGAAAAATCAAAATAAAAATAGAGAAAATAAAAAAAGAATATTTACAACTTAATCTATTTTTTTGGATTTTTAATAATTAATAAAATAATAGGATAAAATAGAGGGCAAAAAGGTCAATATGTACAATATACAATAGGGGCCCAAAACCCAAGTTTTGCATACGAGCTTCGATTTTAATGAAATTGATCTTGTTTTGAAGGTATCTAAATATATATTACTTTAAAAGTGAGTAGACCTAAATCAGACATTGTATGAGAGAGATATGTGCATTTTAAGGCTCCTAGTTTCAAACTTGGACTCGGGTTTTATTGATCAATTTTACAAGTTAGTATTTTTTTGATATTTTTCTATAATTAGTATTAGTACTATATACACTATGGAGTTGGTTTTATTGGATTTGGAGTTATTATAAAATATATACAACTATGGTATTTACAGGTGATTTTAACAAGTGAAATTGGCTTCTTATTTAATGCAAATATGAAGTCTAAAATGCAGATATTATTTATGCATGCATGAATGCTAATTATGAAATATAAGTGGAAATATGCATCTAATTACTTGGGAACAAAGCTCTATTTTCAACTTTTAGAGTGATGAATCACAAATTCATCAGTCATGTTGGCTTCTACACACGGTTCATCCAGGATTTTTCTAAGATTACATGACCGTTAACTAAATTATTAGTCAAAGACATCGAGTTCATGTAAGATGCCAAATGTCTTAGTGCCTTCCTTACATTAAAGAAGATGATTATCAGTGCTCCTGTCCTACAGCAACCTGATTGGTCTATTCCTTTTGAGATCATGATAGATGCTTCAGATTTTGTGGTCGGGGTTGTATTAGAACAGAGGAGGAATGGACTTCCTATTGCTATCCACTATGCCAGTCAGACTTTAGATGATGCTTAGCGTAACTATACAATGACAGAGAAAACGATGTTGGCAGTGGTATTCGTATTGGACAAATTCAGATCATATATTCTTGGCTCAAAGATTATAATTTAGACAGATCATTCAGCTGTCAGATTTTTGATGGGGAAGAAGGATGCCAAGGCACATCTTATTAGATGGATTCGCTTACTCCAGGAGTTTAATTTAGATATTAGGTATAAACTTGGGGTGGAGAACGTGGTAGCTGATCACCTCTCCCGATTGTAGATACAATAGCCTTCGGATGAGTACACACTAGGGATTATAAAGAGATTTCCAGACGAGAGTATCGTTGCAGTTACAGAGCTTCCATGGTATGCAGATATAATGAACTTTCTGGTTACACATCAGAGTCCACAAGGTTGGCCGAAGGATCGAGTCGAGAGGATAGTTTCCGAGGCATGATACTACCATTGGGAGGATCCGATTCTATTTGTTGAGGGGTCGGATTGTGTTTACAGGTGATGTATTCCTCATGAGGAATATAATAATGCCCTAACTCTGTGCCATTCTTTAGAGGCAGGGGAACATCATTCAGGGAAGAGGACAACGCAGAAGGTAATTTTGGTGGCTGGTTCCTAGAAGAGATGCTTACACATTGGTGAAGAGTTGCCCAGATTGTCAAAGAGCAGTAGGGACAGTCAGTACTTGGGATACGATGCATATGTGACTTGCTATCATTTGCTAGATCTTTGATGCACGAGGCATAGATTTTATGGGATCGTTTCCTTCGAATAGTGGCTTTTAGTGCATTCTTCTTGTTGTTGGTTATGTTAGTAGACGGGTTGAGGCTATACCCGCACGAACCGCTGATAGGAGGACAATGTGCAGGTTCTAGAGAGAACATATTTATTTCATGATTCAGTATTCCATGTATTCTTATTCAGATGGGGGTAGCCATTTCATTAATAAGAATGTGAAAAAACTAGTGAAAAACTATGGCATTGATCACAGAGTAGTTTCTCCTTACCACCCACAGACGAACGACATGGCTGAAGTTTCAAATAGGGAGGTGAAATTCATTCTTCAGAAATTAGTACAAGCGGTTAGGAATAAGTAGTCATAGCTTCTAGACTAGGTTCTTTGGGCATATCATATTGCATATAAGACTCCCTTAGGTACTTCACCCTTTAGACTGGTTTATGGGAAGCCATACCATTTGCCCATAGAGATCATGCACAAATCTTAATGGGTTATCAGATAGATTTCACTTGATATGAAGAAAGCAGGGGCCAAGAGGAATATGGATTTGAATGAGATAGTAGAGATTCGAAATCAGGCATACGAGAACACACTCATTTATAAGGATAAAGTAAAGAGATGGGATGATAGACATATTCGACACAATATCTTTGTCCCTGGTTAGAAAGTATGGTTGTTCAATACACGATTGGGAATTTTTCCTGGCAACTTTAAGAGCAAGTGGGAAGGATCGTACATAGTCAGAATGGTGGATGACAATGGAAGTATTGCTACATCAGATGTGTTACCTGGTGCAGAGCCATTCGTGGTGAATGGGCAGATGCTGAAGCACTTCGTGGAGACTACAGATCATCTGGCCCGTGTTGAGGTGATCTACTTTGTACAGGATGCATGACTGATAAATCCAAAAATTAGCCATCTAAATGCGTCGAATTAACACTCGCATTTCGATGTAGTCGGGCGAAATCAGATCTGTCAAAAACCACTCTAATTAATTTGTCAATTAAATGCAAGTAATCTAATGTATTTATTTGAGCAAGCCCAAGATCGAACTTGAGGGCACAGGCCTATTAAGTGAATATTTAAACTCCTAATACTCGGGTGAAGTGATGAATTAACAACTAATATGTCATCGCACAAAGGAAAATGATGCAGACAAATGAAGACACTTTTTATTTGCTTTATAATGCAATGAGATATAGTTGTAAAACTATGCAAATATGCCCTTCATAAATAAGGTTATTGAGCCATGAAAATGTAATCAATTTCAGGTTCACGTAATGAAGCAAATCTAATTTATGAACTAATAAGAGGCATGCAAAATCATAAACAAATGACACTATATTACTAGAATTAATCATATGAATTTAAAGTTTCAAATCATAAAACAAATCACGCCAATGGATAGACAAGGTAGCAAGCTTTGAAATGAAACTAAAATAAACTAAAATGGAGGTTGGATGCTCAAGATATTCATAAAAGAGTCTAGGGGCATAAACGCAAATAAAACATGAAAATAACTAGAAAAACATTACAAACAGTTCCTTGGATGTGCATTAACGAAATTAAGAAAAATCGCGAGGCCTTCCCAGTAATTTTCCCATATGCGTAGGTGCTAAATTGCAATTATTAAAACCATGAGGGGTTCGAATGCAATTAACCCCAGGCACACATGCTAGGCACGTGCTCTGAGGACCAGTTTGCAATTTAGAGAAGTCAGCAGGCACCCCTGCATTTATCCCAGCCCTCATTTGACCAAGGCACGTGAGTCTAGGCTCGGATGGAGGCTCTGGCTCAGGTGCTCGGTTCGGGAGGCTCGGAAAGAGGCACGGGCTACGTGGAGTCATCTGGTTCTCTGGCTTGGCTCGGGTTCCTCGAACATGGAGGCTCGATACAAAGGCTCAGGGATGGACGCTTGGCCTCCTGTGGGTCGTCCGATCATGAGGATCAGAGGACAACTGTACGTCGTGTTCCTCATCTCCGCCGCCTCTTGTGGCAGACTTGGTGGGGCTCGGTCGAGTGGCTAAGAGCTCCTCCTCCTTCCTGTGGGTGTCCTGAAAGTCGAGGATCGATCCTAGAACCTTGGCGATGGAGATAGTGGCGTAAAGGAGGTGCAGGACCATCTGGAATAAGCCTGCCATGGAAACTCACATGAAGACCTGCTCTCAAATGGAGCAAGAAAGGTAGCTCCGACCATTGAAGGAAGGGGAATCTGCAAGCGTTAATAGATTGTTGAAGCGTGCATGCATGATTGGAAGTGAGTGGAGTGAGTCTCGTGTGAGTAGAGGAGTGGGGGACCAGAGATCCATCTCTGGTGGCTTGGAGAGGAGGTGGAGTGGCGGTGGTCAGGTAATGGAGAAGAGGAGGAGGCGATCAGATGATTGCGCGAAGACGGAGAATGTGGTAGTGAGCTTACGAAGTGGTGAATTGCAGAGAAAAAAAACTTGTGGGAGCCTAATAAATTATGAGAACAAAGAGGAAAAATAAGAAGAAAAGAGGAAACTTACATGGAAAATGAGGTGAATGAGGCGGCCTGGGCTCGAGCTCTGATGAGGCTCTGGTCTTCACTGGACTCCGGAGGCCATCAAGAGTAGCCCTCGGACGTGCTACGGCTGGATCAAGGCCTACAATTGCCAAGGGTCTATCCTCCATTAAATCAAATCTCTTATTTATCCTCGAAATATCATCCTCCAAAATCTTTCAATGACCAATCATAGGTGCAGACGGTGTATGTTCTTATTTTTGAATTTTAGATCCAATCATTTCATCTTCCATTTTCCTGTATGAGATGGGAGAAGGGTCTCTTGGAATATCCAACATATGATCGTTATTTTCTGATAATTTCTCCTCAAAAATTATGGAAGGAGATTGGTCAGTGGAAGGATTTTGCGGGAATTTATAGGTCTCATACTCAGCTCGCTGTGACTCAGGCATGTAATGCTGGTTTGAGTAGAGTCTACTTCCATTGTCATGTTTGATCCTCAAATAATGGAGTCATACAAGTTTCATATGTGTCGATATTATCTGTTTCTTCCTCTGTATGTGTAGGCTGATCGAAGGAGTGGTATTCGGGTTGGTCAGTAGGGATTTGATCATCACGGTTAATCCAACTCCGATGATCCTTAGGTGCGAGCCTCTCCATTTGGTGTCATCGGGTCTGATCTCTTGGCCAGTCATGGTTCTCAAAAGTGATTTGATCTTGAAATGATTCATTAGTCTCAGCGACAAATCAGGAATAAGATGGTTCAGTCCAGGATGGCTCAAGTGGTTGAGGTGAAAATATGAGGCTGTGATGACTCTGATCGGATGAGTCAAGTAGAGTGGCTTGGAAGTCATCGAGGAGGCCGGATTCATAAAAGAGTGAAAGTCTCCTGCAAATTTTGGAGGATTCTGGGAAGCAGAGGGTTTAGTCGATTTGGGCTTGACTGAGACGAATTCATTTTCATAATATCTATCAGAATGATACTCAGACCATTTTCCTATTTTTGTCAAAGGAGGTTGATGATGCATCGACATAGTTCAGCTTGGTGCAAGTGCACAAAATATTCAAAAGAAATTTGTATCAAGGAGATTTATGGCACAAATGCATGGCTTTTGACCTTCAAAATCGGTTCACGCACACTAATGCAAACACAAATCAAACCATTGGTTCACCAACTAACACAACGAAGACGCAAGAGTTCGACAATTATCTTTTCAATTTTAGTTGGTGATAAGACGACCTTTGAACATAATTTAGCGAGCTCTTAGGTGCCGATAATTTTCTTAATGACTGGCCCGAATTCTTATAACTAGTTGCACCTACTTTCAGCCAGTATGGGTGTAAGTACATACCGTCAAATGGCTACCCGTGTTACATAAGGACGAAGCCTTACACAATGTCCTTTAAACCACCAACTTTGCTAAGGAAATCCGGACAGTTTACCGGCTATCAATAGATCCTCAATGAGAAGTAGCTAATAAATTTTATAGAATCAGAAGTCAATATGAAAATCTGGATTTGGGCTTTAACCTTAAGTGTCGTCTCTCACTCACTTAGACAAATAAATACATCCAAGGTCAGGGTTGCTCTCTCACAAAAATCCTCGATTTTATGGGTTAATTAAAGTCGGCTATATTTAGCAGTCCCAATTTTAAATAGGTGATCACTGAAAGTTTAAAGTGAGAACAAATACACGTTTACCGTCCAGTCCCAATGGTAAATGAATTTATTAATTTTAGGTCATAAAATAAAAAATGTTTAGTATTTTATGTAGTATTTAATTATGATTTTTATTTATTTTTATGGGTTAATTTATTATAAGTTACTTTTTAGGGTTTTATTTATATGTATATTTAGCAATGTATATTTTATTTTTATTTTGTATTTTTGATTTTATTACTTTATTACCATGATTTATATAATTACAACTAATTTAAATATATAAAAATATATATTTATTTTTCTGATATAATTTGTATTTTTAAATAAATATGTATACTTATTATATAGGTATAAGTATTGTATATTCATCTATGTATTTTTGTATATTATTTCATTTTTATGTTCATTATAGTTTTGTTTGATTCTATGTCTATATACTATAAAGAATATTTACAAAACCATAAAAATATAAAATTACAAAATTTTTAAAGAATAAATAAAATGAATATTTTATTCAGGTAAACTATACAATATGGGTCCAAAACCTAACTTTCACAACTTAACTCCAAATTAAGTGAAACTGTTGGACATGCGAGCCCACGGCGAGCTATTATGCAATAAATGTTATTGTGAATATCATTCCCTGATCTGAAATGAAGAATAAATAATTTGCATAATAGGTCCCTTAGTACAATTAAGGTTATGTACCATGGCCATCCTAATAATCATATAGCTGTTTATTCAATAATTAAATCATAGAGGCTGGTGCTTGGATGAATATCTAAAGGGTAAGATTGAGGACTCATCAAGCACCGTCAAATGTTTGTTAAGATGTGATCTCTAGCCTGAGTGGGAGATGGTAATCCTTTCTCACATAGGCTGATAGCTGACCGACCTCTTGGTATAGGTCCTCTACATAGGAATAGAGATTCGGAGGTGTCATATTAGTTAGGTCAAAGAGATGACTTAATGAGATTGAGATAACCAAAGTCCTATATCATATGTTGTCATGATATAGGTACGCATCCTCTGATCGGAGACAGATGTGTTACTATATGTCTGAGTATGTACATTTGGCAGACCAATAGGTTGATGACCTAACCAAGGTCTATACATTGGGGTGCTGGTGTGCATATAAGGGCATATGAGTAATATAATCTCTCAAAGGGATCATACAGGTTCAATTACTGAACTGGAAGACATGAGCTCACTCATGAGATATTGGGAAGAATCAAATTCCGTGCACGGTCGTCTCGCTTTGGAAGCTTGACTGAATTTGTAGGTTTGATATATACTTTCGGAAAGTATATGATCAAGACCTAGGTATGATATATGCTTTTGGAAAGTATATGATCGATACCAACTCCCAATGATCAAATGAGAAACTTACTGATAAAACCCCGAAGTAGACAGTATAAAGTTGATCTAATACTTCAGGTTTGTTCTGAGTCTTCCAGTATGCAGGATGTACAGGTGTTGGGAATACCTGAGGGTGATGTGATCATAAAAGATTGTATAACCATGACGCTTCCATTCCTAGGGAGTGATGAAACGGGTCTGGATTTTAGTGACTCCTCTCAGTAGAGAAGTAATCTGATCTTGGTCAAATGTTGTACATTGATCTGAATGAGATTCAGATGCAATGAGAAGATTAGATTTGCGGTCTTGATTTAATCAAGCATCTATGGGAGGCCCGAGATCTGGATTTGAGATGTAATGTCAATATCCAAGTCACTATACGTGGAACAATACAATCACCATGTCCTTATCTCCAAGTATCTGCGGAGAAAGCGCATTATCCTTGAAAGAGTTCATGGATAATTTCATTGCTGATATATGTATTCGAGCATCGAGTAAATTGATAATTAAATGTATTTTAATTATCATGGATAATATGAATTTGATTCATATTATAAGGAGAGTTATCTTAGATAATTAAATGTGATTTAATTATCAAAGATGTGAATAATGTGAATGTGATTCATGTTATTTGGGCACATGAGAATTGAGATCCAAGATGATTTAATGTGATTTAATTATCATGGATATGAATAATGTGGATAGCACTATCCATATTAATCATATATATTATAAATGTGATTTATAATATATTAAAGAGAGCATATTGTGATTTATATTTGTTGATTAATTCTTAATGTGAATTGGATTCACATTAAATGATTAATTGAAAATATAATTATATTTAGTTTTGGGTTGTGAATAAGTTTCACATCATTTTAATGGCATGGTTGATATTTTCCATAAGATAATTTGGAATTATTTTTTGTGAAAATATTGTCAACAAGAGATGATGATATATATCATGAGATAATGAGATCTCATGATAATTTGAAGAGATAGACCAAGTCCACCAAAGAGGAGTGGACGACTACAACTCTCCATGAGGAGAAGAGTAGCCGTCCGCTCTTATGAGGATATTGGTTTATTCTCTTCATTATCTTTTCTCTTATCAAAGATGATTTAACTTAAAATTAATTTTGTTGATTTATCAATAAAAATTAATTTAAATTAAATCATTAGTTGTTGTGTTTTTACAACAACATCTTCGACATTGAAAGAAACACAAATCAATCTCAACCATTGATTGTGTGTTGTCCATGGATTGGGATCCATGGACTCCCAAAACCCTATATAAGAAGAGGCACCCCTTGCTCTTCAAGATACACATCAATGAATGCTCTCTCTCTCTCTCTCTCTTTTCTCTCTACACGACCACTCTCTCTATCTCTCATGTGGTCGTCCACCATGGATGCACTAGAGAGATCCTCCATCGCTGCAGCGTCGTCGTTATGCTGCCCGATCGTTTGCTTGTGGATCTCCATCTCCTTCGGCGTGACTTGCTCGTGAAGAAGATGTTGTATCTCGTTTGTCAAGATCAGGAGATCCGTGGCTTGGATCATCAATATGGATTGCGAGAAGCACGCATCTCATCTACGCGCTCGCAAGCGTCTCCTCCGTCGGATCGGACTTGAGATAGGAGGTCTCTTTGTTTAGAGACTCGATCGCAACCACGCTTCAAGAGGTAATCCTATTACTTGTTTGTGGTTTAAACGAAATGATTCAAGAAGTCTTCTTTGATCATGTAGTCTCGTCACATAAAAATTTTTAATTTCCGCTGTCCGGAGCGACTAGTGTGACTAGTCGCTCCCGATCGCATTCGATGCGATCATCACACTTCTGTGATGCACTTGAGGATTTTCCCATATCCTTCAAGTGGTATTAGAGCCAGGTTTACGGAGGTTTTGGATATGATCTATGAACCTACGAAAATTTGGGCTCGTTTGGGTTCGTGAAGATTTTAGCATTTCAATTTTCGCAGCACTGTCTTGTGATAATTTTTCAGCCCTGTTTAAAATGTTTAAACATGATTAGATAATGTTTCCCATTAAACAAGGAAAATGTGGAATTTGAGTTTGCGTAATTTGGATTCCGTTCGCTCAAGATATGATCGTTTTATTGACCATATGTCCATTGTTTCGGGGATGGCGATTAGAGATGTAATTAAGATGTTAATCACGGTTTTAAAACGCCTAGAAATGCATGTTTGTCACATGATTTCGTTTTTAAATCAATTTATCAATCTCTGGAAATTGATTTTGTTTAATTTGGATTTAAAATGAATGAGATATGCTATTTTTAGCTAGTGAGGGTCACTGCTAGAAATTGCATCATTATCTGAAACCTTGTGATTGTCGTTTAAGAAAAATAGTGAAATTAATAGTTAATTTCTTGGAATAATTGTGGATAATATTTGGGAAATATTAGAACAATAATTATTCCCTTAAATGACATTACCTCAACCAATGAATGATTAGATTAGATCTAGATCACCAATTGGTTACTTGATACACTTTCATCAAACTTGTTACTTGAATAGGTTTTGCGAATTTGTCTAGCAAATTTCCTTATAATCAAAATGGTTTTGATTATTACTATATGGTATAATTTCGGTTGCAAGACCGATGATCATCTCAAGTACTAAGTGTTTGACTCGGCATTGTTTTTTCCCGAGACGGATATGGTGTCTAGTCGGGGAGCGTTGGGGTAGCGGGTCGCACCAGTTGCAATCTGTCCCACTCCCGTCGGTACTGGCCATGACAACAGGTAGGGAACGAATGATGCCTAAGAGATCATGAAGTATTTTTTTCTAATTATTAAAATTTGAATTAATACGTACTTTGAGATAATACCATATATTCAAGTAAAATCAAGTTTGTTGATTGAATTGGATTGATAATTAATTTAATATGATTAAGTTAATTATATCCAATTATAAACACTCTATTATGAATAGATGTGTATTTCCCTTGGAAGAATTAATCGTAATGAATATGATTCATAATGATTAATTAGAATTTGAATATGATATGGAGGATCACATAAGTGACATCCATGGTCTCCCGTCAAGGCGAAGGGTTCTGTCGGCAGATATTGTATGTAGGAGATGCATGTTCGAAGTGATAGCTCCTGCATAAAATCCATTTGGATCGGGCTCTTCGCTTCTCGAAAGAGTAAGGCGTATATGTAGTGACCCCAATATCGAGTCCTCATATTATTGGGCGATATTGGATTGTGTATAGCGAGTATTAAGCCTGTTGATGGTTGGTTCAATTAATGACGGGTCAACATTACCTTAGGGGTGGTGGGCCTGGGTGTTAAAGACCGAATTGGGAGATGCAAGTTGGACTTGCAAGGTGGAATGTGTTCCCGCTTCTTTTTATCGGCAAGTTGGACTTGCAAGGTGGAATGTGTTCCCGCTTCTTTTTATCGGAGTCACAAGTACTCATATTATTGGGATGTGACAAAGATAAGGAAGGAGATCCTAGATCTTGCTTGAGATATAATGGTAAGTATATCTCTTACATTGAAAGTGATTAAGGGAATGAACTTTCAATGTTGACAAGGCAAGACAACTTTGATATAAAAACTCCTAAATCAAAGTAAAATATGTATATATAAATATATACACTGATGCAAATTTCTTATTTCAGATAATCCTTCATTAAACCCACTCAATGTTATACTCAAAAATAACCAGTAAAGTATCATGGATCGGACTCATGATCCAGATATTGTACTTGCAGTTGGGCACATAATGTATGTGGTTGCAATGTGCAAGTTTCCTCAACATAATGAGGAATGACAATTAAATAAGACGATAAGACATCACCTTAGGGTTCGTATGTCTCTATAGTCTTGATCTTTCATCGAGTGTACTTTGGAAGTGACATGTCGATGATGATCGTAGTTGTCAAATTAATACTTATAAAAATCTAAGAAGATATTATTGCATACATATGTGCTCTAGACATTTAATCATGCATGACATGGTTCACTGCATCATGCAGAATGGTAGCTCTATAAGAGATGATGTATTCAAAATATTTGAATACCTACCTGAACCAATGTTTTAAGAGTTTAGATGGATGTAGATACGATGAATGTTATCATTCTACTGTCTATACTCTAGTCATTCATGAAGCTTCATAATATTCATATTGTATGAATTTAATGAAGAATGTATAAATGTTGAAATGCTCTTACATTGAATTCTATTTGAATTCAACATAAGAGATCCTTAGTCTTAAGCAATGGTTGTTATAGATAAAGGGAGCGCGGTGGAAGCATGGGTCAGACCCAAGATGAGAAGGATAGTCAAAGAGTTGACCGTACTTCTATGACTTCCATATGACATCTAAAGAGTTGGATGAATGCCAATAGCAATAAGTTGATGTGTTGATAGTATGAATATCAAGTCTATCTAAAATCCTTAGTGAAGGACTCAGATAGAGCATCAAAATAATCTACATATAATAATTGACTTTGACTTACTTATTTCATAAGATAAAGTCTTATAATTGTATCTCAATCTTCTAACAACACTTGCAATGCGTTGCATATGTTTTAGAATACTGGAGAATTTGATCTTCAGGTTTAATAGTCATCTACATGGATTTTGATTCAATTGTTGCAACAATCTCTACTGGATAGATGGACTTCATATTCTCAGTGGGAGAGCCCTTAGTCTTAGAGAATGTCTCTATGACCTAGATATTAGAATACACTCATTGTTTGTTTCTAAGTGTTGGAAATAAACATGAATTCTTGAATAAAGCTATCATAAAGAGTTATGATGGATATATTTCAGATAGTAATCTGGCATCTAGTGGACTCTACTAAATTAGAAATTTAATGAATGGTTCATTAAGATTTCTAATACAGAAAGTTAAACCTTATAAGATCAATAGGAGGATAAAGATCATTTGACAATGATTTGGCATCAAGTTTTGGACATATGCCTGTTGATTTGATCAATAGACAAGTAAGAGATGAAATTTTAGAATGTCTAAAATTTCAAATCTTACATACTTATGAATATTGTATTTAAAGTAAAATGTCCAATACACCCTTCTTTTGGGAAAGGTGTAAGATGTCGAGGTATTCAAGATCTAATACATATCAATGTATGTGGATCATCTATATCAGAATATACATTATGGATATGTGATCTATTAATGATTATTTGTTATATAAGATTTCTTTCCTTCACCATTAGAAACCTTTGAAATGTTCAAAGATTTCACAATTTTGGTTTAGAACCAAAGTTTGAAGGAAGATGAAAGGAATTTGATCTAACTTAGGTAGCTTGTACCTGTTAGATAAACTCAAAGAATACCTTATGGAGATATGAATATCATTTCTATCTCACTCCTCCTGATAAACCTAAACTCAATAGAGTTGTAGGGATATACAATTGGATCATGTATGACATGATTTGATCAATGATTAATATTAGCATAATTGCCTCTTAGTTTCCAAGGTATATATGTAGTAGAGACTACAATATATATCCTCACAAGGTTCCATGCTGGTAAACTAGAATCTAGCACCAGAGAGTGCTACTTCATTAGGAAAATAAAGGATGGTATTGGATACCTACTTTATGACCTTGAGATTCTTAAAAGATCTCATCTCTAAGGATGTGATTCTTAGAGGATGACTCTCTTGGGAATCAAGATAAAAATGAAGTAAAAGGAACTCATTTAATCTTGAGATAATAAAGAGGCTCCTGAAATCGGAAACTAAAAGAATAATTAAAGATGAAGCACTAATACTTCTTATAATAAGTTTGAGGATGTATTCCATGTGTCAGTTAAGTCTGACAATGATCGGACTTCATGTGATGAAGCTCTCGAGGATCATGACATGGAAAGATGGATGTTAGCAATAAAAGTCTAAGGTAGACTTCATATACAAGTGTTGTATATGGACCCTAGAGGATCCACCTATAAGGGTAATTCCTTAAGGTGTAAATGGATCTTCAAGATAAAGAGGGAACTTGATGAGAAGGTAGAGACCGTCAAAGCTCGGTTCGTAGCCATGAGCTACACACCAGAAGAGAAGACATTCCTTCCGATGAGACTTGCTCTTCAGTAACCATGCTTAAACCCATCAGATTATTGCTAACTATAGCTGTACAACTTCACTTCGACATCTTCGAGATGGAAGTCAAGATTGCATTCCTCTATGAATGCCTCTCCAATGATATTCATAAGTCGTTGTCCTAGGGCTTCATGGTTGAGGAAAACAAGGTGTGCAAGTTGAATACCTCCATCTATGGACTCAAATAAGCTTATTGTAGTTATAAATGTTATGATTTCAAATAGAATCTTGATGAACCATGTGAATCTTAGTGGGAATACCAATGTGTTCATCGTGCTAAATGTAGATAATATCCTAATCATTTGGAATGATATAAGGATGATAATAAGTGTTTTATGATCTGGCTATTCCATACCTTGAGATATGATCCCAAAGATGCCTCTTGGATCTTAGTTCTGAAGGGGTTCATAAGCAAAGAGAAGAGGATATTGGGACCGTCACATTTATAGTACATCATGGACATATTCCATTTTTGGAAATTCCAAGAAAGGCTTCCTTCAATTAAGATTTGGTACTGACCCATCTGAAGGGATGATGAATCTCGGATTCATCACTCTAAGTCTCATTTATTAAGCTCAGATCCCTCAAATTCAACAGCATTTCCGCATTTATTCTGCATAATTATCATTCATGCATGTTTTCATAAGAATTGCATTTTAGCATTAATTTCTGCACAAAATAAGAAGCCAAAAATCCAAGCCAGAAATGACCTGTAAATAGCCTAATTTCCCAAATTTTTAACTCCTTCATGCTAACACCGCATAACCCAAAACCACCTCCACTGTGTACATATCACTAAAAGAGTAAATAAAAAATACAAAAAGTAACTAACCCAGATAAGTGGATAAAAAACCCAAACCCTAGTTTTAGGATTTTCGGACTAAAAGCTCCATATCTTCCTCACCCAGTGTCCGATTTGACCCTACTCACTATTGAACTAATGCACATGCAATTACCTTCAAAACAAGACCAAGTTCAAGTGAATCGAAGCTCCTTTGTGAAAGTTGGGTTTTGGGCCTCTTTTGTACATTGTGTATTTTAGCGGTTTTTGACCTGCATTTTATGTACATAATTTCTTTATTAATAAAAATCCAAAAAAAACATATTAAGGTGTCTTTATTTGTCTTAATTTTCCCATATTTTTTCCGGATTTTTATCGGGTTTAAATTTGACAAAAAATAGAAAACCCAAAAATCAAGGTATTCTATTTACATTGGATACCCCAAAAATTCACTTTTTACATTTGACCAATTTTAGCTTTGATGTCTTCATTAAAGTTGTAGATCTCTTCGAGATGAGCATTTTTTGTGAAGAAACTTTTTCGATCCAAGGTCATTTGCTATTTCTTTTTTATTTTACAAAAGATTTTATTTTCATTTTTTTCTGGTGCTGACACGTGGCAGCACCTGGTGCCGCCACGTGTCAGCATTTTTTGGGCGTCTTATATTTTCGTTTATATATAAAAAAAATAACGGGTGCACGTGCATCGCACGTGCCTCCCAGGTACGTGCTCCGCACGTGCCCCGCACCCTCCTTTTCCCCTTTCATCCCTGCTACGTGTCACCTTTATGGTCGTCCGATCACGGTCGATCGGACGACCATCCACCTTCATCTTCAACCTCCCGCCCCTGCAAACCTCGCAACCTCCACCGCCTCGCCGCCAACTACCCCCGTGATATCCGCAACGGCCAACTGCCCTGCGACTTCGCCGCACTCCTCGTGCCGCCACCTATCCCCCGCTCATCTCACAACGACCTCGTTCCTCTCTTCCCTATTTAAGAACATCGTCGCCCCCCATCCAACTATCCGTCGATTGACCGCATACCTCCTCGAGGCGGTGACAGTGCCGACGAGCAAGCTTTTGTGCGGCGAGATCCAAGGCAGTGACGCCTTGCCGTGCACCGCCCTCGCGCGAGCTGCCTCCGCTCCGAGTTCTCTTGTCGAGCCAACTGCTTCGTTCATCGTCGTGCCAACCAACGACGACTCCATCTCCGCCTTCGTCAACGACATCGACACCTCCGCCTCAACTCCGCCAACCTCCATCGACTTCGACCAACAGCAACGTCATCTCCTCCGACAACCCGCTTCTCCAACTCCACCGCCACCCCGCCTTCACCGGACCGTGACCATCAGCAGCTCCGCTCCTTCGTCGACACCCGCCAGGAGCTACGCAGCGACTCCGCCATGCCACACCGCCGTACACCACCGCAAGCACCACTGAAGGATCACTTCGCCGCTCCCCAAACTGCCGAAGCACACTCATCCGTCAGGCCCGATCGTAGACGGCACCAGAGCCCCTCGAGCTCATCGACCACCGCATACACTCGTTGGCCTCCTCCGCTTTGACACAGCCACCAGAGACCGAGAAGGGCCCGAAACCCCCCACGTGTGAAGCACGTGCGTGTGGGGGGACGTCAGCCTCCGTCAGCGCCCAGGGGTCACGTGTGCAGCACGTGACCCGTTAGGAAATTTATAAAGCCCCCCTGGAATCCCACATAATTACGCAGAAGTCCAAGCTGCCCAAGGAGCACGTGCAGGGCACGTGCTTCCTTGAAAATTTTTGCAGAAGGCCCCCAACTTTTCGGTAATTACATCTAAGCCCCTGTTCTACATTATTTTTTTATATTGCATAAATACCCCTATGTTCCCCCATAATTTTGGACTCTTCTTTACATTATTTTAACATTCCAAAAAATAGCACTGTGTTCCTCATGCAATTCTCTACATGTTGATATATTGTGAACATTTTTGTGGTCAGTGGTTAATTATTAATTAATTGTTTTGTGGAAAATTGTGAATTTTGCCCATACGAGAGATTGTTCAATTGGCGGACCGATCTATAAAGCGGCCGAGAGGAATCATTTCTGTCATCATGAAATTTCAAGGTGCTCCTCTCAAAGTAGAATTCACGATCATTGATATTGAGCATCAAGGAGAATTCACCCAGTCTCCAATCATTCTCGAAAAGCCATTCTTGGCATTGGCCAAGGCAATTATTGATTGTGAGACTCGGGAAATCAATTTCACAGCATTGGAAGCACTTAGATCTGACCCTGTCTTTGAGGAACCACGATTTTCTGAGACAACCCATGAAGTCCCCGACAGCCGCAACCATGAAACGGTAGAAGAGCCCTACCCTGCTACGACACCTGAAATAGCGGTTGTTGATGAGACTATTGGTTTAGAGACCCTCCCCAGTATTTCAATTCCCGTGGATCTAAAAATAGACAAATCCTTCTACTACGATCCTGAAACATATGCATGGTCGCACCTTGGAGCA
Source organism: Ottelia alismoides (assembly GCA_037367405.1). Classification (NCBI taxonomy): domain Eukaryota; kingdom Viridiplantae; phylum Streptophyta; class Magnoliopsida; order Alismatales; family Hydrocharitaceae; genus Ottelia; species Ottelia alismoides. The sequence continues at coordinate 1,033,854 of JAZKJV010004688.1, forward strand.
ACATTCTCTGAATACCTGGACCAAATCATCCCAAATCGAGAGTGCTCAAACATTCAGGAGACTAAGAATAAATAAACAAAATGCAAACCGACCAAAGAAAAGAACTCTAATGGCTATTCATCTGGATACTCAAGTGAACCAACACCTTCACAAAGAGAGAAAAAGAGAGTTACCTTTGACCTTTCCGAAGAGGAATCAGCTGATGATCCCTCATCAGGTCTGGAAAAGGTATTCTACATGAGTGAAGTCCGTTCGGCATCCCTAAAGCCATTTCTTCACAAGGATCCAAAATTCAATTCTCGTTGGACAACTCACATTCCGAACTACTACTCATCGAAGGCTGATGCTCCTGCCCTTTTCATGTACACTGGAATTATTTCGTATGAGCTGACTGAGACCGGTGCTTCTGAGCATTCATCCGAGGACAGACCAATTGACCCCAAGAAGGAACGAATTTTGAGGAAACAACTGAAGAAATAAAAATACATGAATACTTGGAGTATGTCCACTTTCAAATACTATTCCTCTGAGGATAACTCTGATGATGGATATCTTTCTTCTGACTCAAATACTTCATCTATTATCCATCATGATTTTTCTGAGGATGACACTGATCATAGTTGGGAATCATATGCTTCATCTCCATCTCATCATTACGATCTCCCTCCGCAGGCTCAGAAAAAGATCAGACGAAAACCACCTTAATCATCGGCTACCCACCCTCCCTCCCGACCACATCGGTCTCCTTGTACAGCTTCTTCCTCTACTTAGGCCAAGGCCTAAGTATAGGGGGGGGGACCGATGCCATCTGTATATACCATCCTTCTCATCACTCCACTTCCACCCTTCTTCTATACTTAGGCTGAACAAAGCCTAAGTATAGGGGGAACAGACATCCACTTGTATATACTCTCTTCATATCCCGACCGCTTTTCTTTTCATTTTTTTCCACTCCCTTACGCTTAGCCTGAGCTATGTCTTCTTTCCGCTTCTTGTGCTTTGAGGACACAACACTCGCTAAGTATAGGTGGTCTGTGTATATACTTCGTATATATTTTACCCATATCTCGTACTTTCGCGTAAGTCTATATGTATTTATGGGGAGGGTACTAACTTGAAAAAGAACAAATAAAAGAAAAAAAAAGAAAGAGTTTTTCTACTAACACGAACCTTGCCCAAAAAAATTTTTTTGAAAAAAAATGGCTTCTTATTTCATTTTTGCATAAAAAACAAAAAAATCCCTTGCATAAAAAATTTGTGTCTGCATTTCACGTACCTGCACTTCATCCAACATCGCATGCATTTGCATATGTGAAAAGTCATTGGGTTCTGAATTGAGTTATGAGTAGAAACCGAGAGTGGTCTGGACTTGACCTTAATCCACCTAATTTTTAGAGGAACTTCACTAAGAAATAGGATTTTAAGAGCTTCAGGTCTTTTGACTTAATTCTTTAAGTTCCACATGACAATGTACAGCGTTTGACTCTTAGTGTCTAACCTGGTCTCTTCATTCTGGGTAGAACTCTGGAATAGGAAATTAGTTTGTACTCTCGCACTTTGCACTTAGCTCAACTCAGACGGGATGTTAGAAGACTGTGTGAGTCTCTTTTCTGGTAGCGTGGAAATCTAAAGACCGGAGTACGGGTTGAAATAAAGCTTCGGAAAAGGGATGGACGGCTGGGCACAATTTTTTCTAAGACCCCAAAAAATGTACGAAATAAAAAGATTCTATATCCATAGGGGCACAACAAGATCCAAGCAGAACCACCGAAAATTCCAAATACAAAGAACCAACTACCAAATAAAAATCTGACCAAAAAGGTCCAAGCTTCAAGAAAACCTGCAAATCTTGGTGGAGACTGGGCTACACTGGCCATCTTCACAATGAGAGGTGACTACACTGGCCACCCTCCAGTTCTTTTCCCCTTCTTCTATCTTCTCCCCCAATTCGATTGTGAACACAGCGTGACAGATCTTAGAAGGAAATACCTGACTCCCCGAGGATGAGTTACTGGAGAGGAGAGGAGCATTGTGGTCCGGCATTCTGGATGGGAAGAGCTAAAACCCTTCACACAGATGAGTCGGTTATTCAATGTTCATAGGGAATACTTTGGGAAGAGGATTGATCTAAGATGACTTCTGAGCCGAAACTGTGACAATGATGTGTAGAACTTGAGGGCTGTTGATTTTAAAATTCTAAGTCTCATAGAAGTTCCGCCACACTATTAATCCAAAGGTCAAGTTTAGTTTCATTTTCCACCTTCATCTCATGGTCTTGGTATGGAACCCAATCTCATTACACCTCATGGCATTTCTTTTTGATGCTCAGGGACGAGCATGGTTTAAGTATAGGGGGATGATGAATCTCTGATTCATCACTCTAAGTCTCATTTATTAAGCTCAGATCCCTCAAATTCAACAGCATTTCTGCATTTATTCTGCATAATTATCATTCATGCATGTTTTCATAAGAATTGCATTTTAGCATTAATTTCTGCACAAAATAAGAAGCCAAAAATCCAAGCCAGAAATGACCTGTAAATAGCCTAATTTCCCGAATTTTTAACTCCTTCATGCTATCGCATAACCCAAAACCACCTCCACTGTGTACATATAACTAACAAGAGTAAATAAAAAATACAAAAAAATAACTAACCCAGATAAGTGGACCAAAAACTCAAACCCTAATTTAAGGATTTTCAGACTAAAAGCCCCATATCTTCCCCATCCAGTGTCCGATTTGATCTTACTCACTTTTGAAATAATGCACATTCAATTACCTTCAAAACAAGACCAAGTTCAAGTGAATCAGAGCTCGTTTGTGAAAGTTGGGTTTTGGGCCTCTTTTGTACATTGTGTATTTTAGCGGTTTTTGACCTGTATTTTATGTACATATTTTCTTTATTAATAAAAATCCAAAAAAAAAAGATTAAGGTATCTTTATTTATCTCTAATTTTTCCATATTTTTTCCAGATTTTTATCGGGTTTAAAATTACAAAAAAAAAGAAACCCAACAATCAAGGTATTCTATGTACATGGGATCCCCCAAAAATTTACTTTTTACATTTTACCGATTTTGGCTTTGATGTCTTTATGAAAGTTGTAGATCTCTTCAAGATGAGCATTTTTTGTGAAGAAACCTTTTCGATCCGAGGTCATTTGCTATTTCTTTTTGATTTTACAAAAGATTTTATTTTCATTTTTTGGTGCTGACACGTGGCAGCACCTGGTGCCGCCACGTGTCAGCATTTTTTGGGCGTTTTATATTTTCGTTTTTATAAAAAAAAAAATGAGCACACGTGCGTCGCACGTGCCTCCCAGGCACGTGCTCCACACGTGCCCTGCGCCCTCCTTTTCCCCTTTCACCCCTGCTACGTGTCACCTTTATGGCCGTCTGATCTCGGCCGATCGGACGGCCATCCACCTTCATCTTCAACCTCCCGCCCCCGCAAACCTCGCAACCTCAGCCTCCTCGCCGCCAACTACTCCTGTGATATCCTCAACGGCCAACTGCACCGCGACTTCGCCGCACTCCTCGCGCCGCCACCTATCCCCCGCTCATCTCGCAACGACCCCGTTCCTCTCTTCCCTATTTAAGAACATTGTCGCCCCCCTCGTCCAACTATCCATCGATTGACCGCAGACCTCCTCGAGGTGGTGACAATGCCGACGAGCAAACTTTTGTGCGGTGAGATCCAAGGCGGCGACGCCTTGCCGTGCATCTCCCTCGCGTGAGCTGCCTCCGCTCCGAGTTCTCTCGTCGAGCTAAATGCTTCGTTCATCGTCGAGACAACCAACGACGACTCCATCTCCGCCTTCGTCAATGACATCGACACCTCCGCCTCAACTCCGCCAACCTCCATCGACTTCGACCAACAGCAACGTCATCTCCTCCGACAACCCGCTTCTCCAACTCCACCACCGCCCCGCCTTCGCCGGACTGCAACCATCAGCAGCTCTGCTCCTTCGTCGACACCCGCCAGGAGCTACGCAGCGACTCCGCCATGCCACACCGTCGTACACCACCGCAAGCACCAGCGACTCCTGGAGGATCACTTCGCCGATCCCCCAACCGTCGGAGCACGCTCATCCGTCAGGCCCGATCGTAGATGGTACCAGAGCCCCTCGAGCTCATCGACCACCGCATACACTCGCCGGCCTCCTCCGCTTCGACACAGCCACCAGAGACCGGGAAGGGCCCGAGACCCTCCACGTGCGAAGCACGTGCGTGTGGGGGGACGTCAGCCTCCGTCAGCACCCAGGGGTCACGTGTGCAGCACGTGACCCGTTGGGAAATTTACAAAGGCCCCCCGGAATCCCACATAATTACGCAGAAGTCCAAGCCACCCAAGGAGCACGTGCAGGGCACGTGCTTCCTTGAAAATTTTTGCAGAAGGCCTCCAACTTTTCGGTAATTACATCTAAGCCCCTGTTCTGCATTATTTTATTTTAATATTGCATAAATACCCCTGTGTTCCCCCGTAGACTCTTCTTTACATTATTTTATCATTCCAAAAAATAGCACTGTTCCTCATGCAATTCTCTACATGTTGATATATTGTGAACATTTTTGTGGTCAGTGGTTAATTCTTAATTAATTGTTTTGTGGAAAATTGTGAATTTTGCCCATCTTGTGCTCTGAAATTTATAATTGATTAATCATTGCTCTAAAAATCTCCGAAAAATCATATATTGTAGAGATTATTTTGTTGAACATTAGGCCCAAAAATATTTGCATTTGCATGCATAAATTGCTCTGTAAAAATCATTTTGCATATTTCAGTATTTAATTTTTAATACGTATTAGACCACATTTTCGAGGTTTAGGATTTTTCTGAGATCCATCACCTCGTGATAGATCTTAGATAATTTTATCTCTTAAAAATAAATAGGTTTAATATTTATTATAATAAAATATTGAAAATCATTTTGTTTGCATTTAAAAATTCATAAAAAAATATATATTGCATTCGAAAATTCCAAAAAAATTACAGTGCATTCATTTCATCATCATTTACATTGTGGCCAAGTTTCATATTTTTCGGACATTGTTTGATCGTAATTGATATTTTAGTCCCTAAAATCGGCTGAATTTGCATTTTGCATCCCTTATTGCATTGAAAAATTCCAAAAATAAACCGCATCGAAAACCGAACACGAAATTGGATAGACATACTTCTAGGTTGTTCCTTTGCCTCCTTGTGATCGACCTTGGGACTTGCCCAAGTAAAATAAACATAAAACCACTTGATTGAAATTGAATAAAATTTGTGGTTATTTCTTGACCATTTCCGATCGCTGCCTACAACGAACGACTCATTTTTATTTTCACACACGAAGATAAAAACAACTTCTTAATGCAGTGATTTTCGGACACGTCAAGGGATAGCACCTCAAAGAGTTGAGGAAGTGAATGCTAGAACTGCTTGCACTTGTGCATCAGTTACGAGAAGCTAAGTGTATGCTAGAGCTAGATATCTGCCATGCAGTGGGAGTAGTAAAGTGTTGCTAATCCTACTATGGAGAGAAAACACTTGATTGCAGTAATAACAAAATCTTCATAGATGACAAGTTTTTTTGATATAGTGATCTCAAAGTCTTATCTTAAAAAACTTAAGACTTTATAGATAGAGATATAAAAGGTCTTAATTGTGGATACCTTAAGAGATAGTGATCTCCAGGAATAAGGGTATTATGATAAGGATTATGGAAATACTGGTTATGATAATTATTAAGCTATAGTGTCAAGGACACTATAACTAACAAGATTGAGTATTGGTTGCATGAGATGCAACATTCGCATTAGATGCGAGTACTGTTACTCGGGATATGCAAGTGCCGTAATAGGACTTGGCGTAGTCTCGTGGGAACAGAGTGACTGATCAGCTTATCTAGCTATTTTTTAAATAGCCTATGATTGTCACATGAGTGTGGGTTTAAATGATTAGCGCATTAATGGCTCTTTGGGCTAGTGGGAGATTGTTGGACATGCAAGCCCACATCGAGCTATTATGCAATAAATGTTATTGCGAATATCATTCCCTGATCTGAAATAAAGAATAAATAATTTACATAATATGTCCCTTAGTACAATTAGGGTTATGTACCATGGCCATCTAAATAATCATATAGTTGTTGATTAAATAATTGAATCATAGAGGTTGGTGCTTAGATGAATATCTAAAGGGTTAGATTGAGGACTCATCAAGTACCGTCAAATGATTGTTAAGATGTGATCTCCAGCCTGAGTGGGAGATGGCAATCCTATCTCACATAGGCTGATAGCTGACCAACCTCTTGATGTTGGTCCTCTGCATAGGAATAGATATTCAGAGGTGTCAGATTAATTAGGTCAAAGAGTTGACTTAACGAGATCAAGATAACCAAAGTCCTATATCATATGATGTCATGATATAGGAACGCATCCTCTTACCAGAGACAGATGTGTTACTATATGTCTGAGTATGTACATTTGGCAGACCAATAGGTTGATGACCTAACCAAGGTCTATACACCGGTGCGCTGGTGTGCATATAAGGGCATATGAGTAATACGATCTCTCAAAGGGATCATACAGGTTCAGTTACTGAACCGGAAGACATGAGCTCACTCATGAGATATTGGGAATAATCAAATTCCGTGCATGGTAGTCTCGCTTTGGAAGCTTGACTGAATTTGTAGGTTTGATATATACTTTCGGAAAGTATATGATCAAGACCTAGGTATGATATATGCTTTTGGAAAGTATATGATTGATACCAACTCCAAATGATCAAATGAGAAACTTACTGATAAAACCCTGAAGTACACAGTATAAAGTTGATCTAATACTTCGGGTTTGTTCTGAGTCTTCCAGTATGCAGGATGTACAGGTGTTGGGAATACCTGAGGGTGATGTGATCATAAATGATTGTATAACCATGACGCTTCCATTCCTAGGGAGTGATGAAACGGGTCTGGATTTTAGTGACTCCTCTAAATAGAGAAGTAATCTGATCTTGGTCCAAATGTTGGACATTGACCTGAATGAGATTCAGATGCAATGAGAAGATTAGATTTGCAGTCTTGATTTAATCAAGCATCTATGGGAGGCATGAGATCTGGATTTGAGATGTGATCTCAATATCTAAGTTACTATACGTGGAACAATACAATCGCCCTGTCCTTATCTCCAAGTATCTGCGGAGAAATCGCTTTATCCTTGAAAGAGTTCATGGATAATTTCATTGTTGATATATGTATCCGAGAATCGAGAAAATTGATAATTAAATGTGATTTAATTATCATGGATAATTTGAGTTTGATTCATATTATAAGGAGAGTTATCTGAGATAATTAAATATGATTTAATTATCAAAGATATGAATAATGTGAATGTGATTCATGTTATTTGGGCATATGAGAATAGAGATCCAAGATGATTAAATGTGATTTAATTATCATGGATATGAATATTGTGGATAGCACTATCCATATTAATCATATATATTATAAATGTTATTTATAATATATTAAAGAGAGCATATTGTGATTTATATTTATTGATTAATTGTTAATGTGAATTGGATTCACATTGAATGATTAATTGAAAATATACTTATATTTAGTTTTGGGTTGTGAATAAGATTCACATAATTTCAATGGTATGGTTGATATTTTCCATAATATAATTTGGAATTATTTTTTGTGAAAATATTGTCAACAAGAGATGATTATATATATCATGAGATAATGAGATCTCATGATAATTTGAAGAGATAGACCAAGTCCACCAAAGAGGAGTGGACGACTACAACTCTCCATGAGGAGAAGAGTAGCCGTCCCCTCTTATGAGGATATTTGTTTATTCTCTTTATTATCTTTTCTCTTATCAAAGATGATTTAATTTGAAATTAATTTTTTTGATTTATCAATGAAAATTAATTTAAATTAAATCATTAGTTGTTGTGTTTTTACAACAACATATTAGCCATTAAAAGAAACACAAATCAATCTCAACCATTGATTGTGTGTTGTCCATGGATCAGGATCCATGGACTCCCAAAACCCTATATAAGAAGAGGCACCCCTTGCTCTTCAAGATACACATCAATGAATGCTCTCTCTCTCTCTCTCTCTCTCTCTCTCTTCTCTCTATATGCCCACTCTCTCTATCTCTCATGTGGCCGTCCACCATGGATGCCCTAGAGAGATCCTCTATCATCGCAGCATCATTGTTATGATGCCCGATCGTTTGCTCGTGGATCTCCGTCTACTTCGGTGTGCCTTGCTCGTGTTGAAGACGTCGTATCTCATTTGTCGAGATCAGGAGATCCATGGCTTGGATCATCAACATGGATTGCGAGAAGCACGCGTCTCATCCACGCGCTCGCAAGCGTCTCCTCCGTCGGATCGGACTTGAGACAGGAGGTCTCTTTGTTTAGAGACTCGATCGCAACCACGCTTCAAGAGGTAATCCTATTACTTGTTTGTGGTTTAGACGAAATGATCCGAGAAGTGTTCTTGGATCATGTGGTTTCGTCACATAAAAAATTTTAATTTCCGCTGCCCGGAGCGACTAGTGCGACTAGTCGCTCCCGATCGCATTCGATGCGATCATCACGCTTCCATGATGCGCTTGAGGATTTTCCCATATCCTTCAAAAACCACCTTCATTATATAGCTCATTAAAATTTATATATAATTAAAGGTGATTTTAATGCATTTTGAGTTTTTATTGATGAGATATGGGTCTGGGAAGTTTGGATTTTGGCTTTTTATTCTGAGTATAAAATGTGCACTTTGTATTATTTTTGTGTGAAATCAATTTCGTATTTTTCTATATATTTTTATCTACAACTTTCATATACAAAGTTTATTTATTTGAGGTATAAATGATAACGAGTAAAAATGGTCCAAAAATGCAATATTGAAGAATATGAACGAGGGTTTTATTGTTGTTTTTGACCCTTATCTCCCACTACTTTATTCCTTGTCGACCCAATCATTAAGATGCCTAGGTCTTGGGGTTTAGGGTCATAAAATACCTTTGGCATTTTATTTTTTTTCTTTTCTTTATTCTTTTATTTTAGCTTTGAACAATGTAATTTATACAATAATTATATAATAAATAATGAATGTTAATTTGTACAAAATAATGATATTTGCATGCATTTAGAAATGGTTTAGAGGCCAAAATGAAATAATAAAGGTGATGAAATGGAGATTCATCAACACCCATGCTTGGAAAAGCATTTACGCCGAGCATAAGAATCCAAATAAGATTAGGCTCTCACATTTTTTGATTATTTGTTGTATTATTTTAAATGGTAATTAAAGAAGATAATTTAAGTCATATTTCTTGATGAACAAGGATTTAATTCTAGTCTTTGATCCACCATCCAAAGGATAAAAAAGTGGATGAGTATTATGAGGAGTAGGACTCCATATAAATGTCCACCCTTCCTATATACGAGAGGGCATAACCTCTCTCCAAGAGCATGCTTGATCTCACCAAAGTTCTCTTGCCTTGAGAGCTGAGAAGAGAAGAATACATGTCTACTCTCTTCTTCAACAAATACATACACAACTACCATCAAGCCTCTCTTTTTCTCTTTATAGGTGTGGCCTTGTGGAAGAGAAGATCATCTTCTTCTCTGTGCTTCTCGTACGTGAAGGAAGGTTCAATTTTGTATCACGAAATTATGATATAGAGGTCATCTTGATCTTATACTTGCGTTGGCAACTTCAAGAAGTTGACATCAAAGTTCATGAGAAGCTATGGACTCATCATCATGCCCACAAGAGAAGCGACTGCAGATCGAACTTGATTCATGAGATTTCTTTGTTTAGAATTCATGCTTCAAGAGGTGACTGTAATCACATTCCTATATTAATTAGAATATAAGAAACCATATTAGGAAATCATTTCCTTAAGTTTGTGGTTTCACAAAGCATAAAATTATTGTGCTGAAATTCCAAGTACATGCAATGAACACTCGTTGTTTTTTTGCAAATAGTTTGATATTTTCTACGTTTTCAGGATATAAAGTATTAAACTTCCTTTAATATTAGCACAATATCCTAAACTAACTAAAGTTAACCGAGTTACATCTAAGATCTTCAACATCTGCTTGAGTTTGACATTGGTACTCTTGCCTTGTAAAAGAAGTACACCATACTTAACTAAATATTTTTTTGGTTTTTAATCAATCATTTATTATATTAATATACTATATTTGATACAAATTAACTAGGGTAAGAAGCGATTCACTAAAACCCCTCATGACCTTTAGTTAGGAGCTATGTTAAGTGTTAGACACCTAAGAATTTGGGGTTGTTTGGTCCATGCCAAAAACATGGATGCAAACAAGCCAGAATATTGCATAAGACAATGCTACTTCACTGGGTATTTTAAAAGATGGTAAGAAAACCTATTTTATGACCTTAATGCTCAAAAGGTATTTGTCTCTAGGACGTAAAATTCTAAAGGAAAACTTTTCTAAGAGTCAAGACATCAATAAGTAAAAGAACTCACAGATTCTGGAGAGACTAATGAAATTTATTTACCAGTAACTAAGGAGATAATAGAGAATGATACTCCTATACCTCTTAGACTGAAATTGAGGATGGTAAGACTACTTGAGAGGTATGGATTCCATGTATTTCTAGAGGTTGATGAACTTGATAGAATTCAATGAATTTTAAAGGATGCCAATCCTCTCTTTTATAGCTCTGGACAGTATATTATAATTGTGGAATTATCTCTCTTGATAATTACCAATTATCACTTTAATAACTCTATATAAATACAATAATTTTCTCATGATAAATCTTAATTATCACTTGAGATAAATTCACTAATAATCACATGACAATTCTTAAATTATTACTTGAGATAATTCACTAATTATCTCATGATAATTATTGAATTTTCTTATGATGATAATTCTCAATTATCTCTTTGGGACAATTAGCAATTTGTCTTCCCAAATCATGAATCCAATTCATTAGTCCAAAAAATGTAAATCTAATTTACATTTACTTAACTATGTGAATTACATGCACAAATGTCCTAATTAAATATGAATCATATTCACATAAATATTAATTATTATGGATCTCTATCCATATTTTAATTGCCAATAATGTATATCATATTCAAATATTCCCATATAAGTATGTCTGTGATAAAAACAATTATTATCTTGATATCGATATCTCAATGTACCAGTCCTTATCTAATTAAGGTTTATGAGGAGCATCCATTGATACTTGGAGATAATGTCAAGGATATTATATTATCAATGTATAGTTACTTGATATCCAATATCAAGGTTTAAATCATTTATGGGCTTAACCATTTGGATCCATTTTCCATTTTCATTTCCATTTATCCACAACCTTTAGAGCTCAAAAATAGGTTATGGAAATAGGTTCTATTTACATTTCTAATCATTTTCCCAAACCATTTGAATCTGAGAAATAAGTTTTTGAAGTGAGTCCACATCCATTTCCAACATTTGTATCTACAAATGGACACCAGAGATAGTCAATGGAGTGAGAATTGATCCAATTAACTCTCTCTGTCTCTTAGCCACAAAATGGAGTCACTAAAATCCATCTTATTCCATCACTCTCTTAGAATGGAAGTGCAATCTATTATGTACGCATCAACATAGAGTATTTCTAATACTCAATCATCCTACGTACTGGAAGACTTTGATAGACCTGAAGTTCAAACCCTTGTTTCGATGTCTCCTTCAAGGTTATTTCAATAGATTTCTCAATCGAAACACTATTAATCATATGCTTTGCAAAAGCATATATTAATATTTCCAAGCTCATGTCTTGTCTCACAAACAAGACGACCATGCATGGAATTTTGTATGACCCCAATATTTTGTGAGTGAGATCCGTCTCCCAGACCATCAAATATGAACCTGTACGATTCCTTTGGGAGATAATACATCTCATATCTCCTCATATATACACCAAGACGTCAGTATATAGACCTTGTATAGATCATCAACCTAATGGTTTGCTAAATGTGCATACTTGGATATATATATATGTCTCTGGTTAGAGGATTTGTGTTTGTTCGTGTATTTACTGTTTAGGTATTTATTATCTCGACCTCGTCAAGTCAACACTTTGACCTAAATCGTCATTTTATCTTTTGGTCAATACTTTGACTTTGATTATTCTGATACCTATTACGTAAAGGACCCGTATCAGTCTTTAGAGAAAGATTGCCATCTCTTTCTTGGACTGGAGATCAATGTTGAATATTAAATGAAGAAGCCAGTTGCATCCTCATTCTAATTCTTTAGATCATAAATTGCATGATATTCAAGATGGTCATGGTACATAACCCTATTGTACTGATAGACCTTTAATTAAGTGCAAATACAAAAATGCAATTCAGATGAAGAGATGAAAGTCAATAACTTGTATTTCATTAAAAGGTCATTAAGGGCTTACAAGTCTATCACAAGCAACCTATGACTAAGTGTCATTGTGCACTCACCAAGCCTACACTAATGCTGTCAATTTCTATCTTACATGGTTTTGTGCTTGATGCTTGAGATGAAAGGAGACAATGATATAAGAAAATTAAGTTACATAATTTAACTAGTTTTTATTACAAATTTTCGGTGTAAGGGACAGGAAAGGAATTTTTCATTGTAATACTTAGCATGGAGCTCACCTTTGAAGATTCATAAGTTTGTTGGGTGGATCATAGCATGATATGAAACTCCAATGCACCGGAATATGAAGCTCCATTGTAGGTCTTACACTATTTTGTGAGGTTCTTTATCCTCTTCTGCATTTGCTCCACTAGTAGGGTCACGTAGTCAAGAGTGGGGTCCAAGGGAGTAAAATCCAATAATGTCACCGAGTGGGGGTGATGGTGGGTAATGTCACTGTGGTGGTCGGGATGGTGAAGGTGGGTACTCAATCTCCGGTTGCTGATGTTGTGGGTGTGTAAGCTACCCTAATTGATATGGAAAGTCATAGTATGTAGTCCTCCCATGTGACCATTCGAGAGGAGGGTCCATCTCGACAAGCGGGTTTATTGGCGGATATGTAAAAAAAAAGAAAAAAACGAGATATACTCCTCATGACAAAATGGAGATGCACTGACTAGAGCAGAGTGAAATCCATGAAGTTCGGATAAAAGTTGCTCCAATCAACCATCTTGGTTTTCAAGAGGCGGGGATCAGGGATATAATGACAGTCAAGTCAAGATATGAAAAGAAAAAGGCACAAATGCACAAAATGATCAAACGCACATAAGGCAAACACAAATCAAACCCCTCAATTCACCTACTCAACACTGTGAAGATCGTGAAGGTTCAATCTTTTATATTTTCAAGAAAATAAATAAAAGATATTAGAAGTTCCTAAACAATGATGTTAAAATAAAGTAGCAATTCATTGTTGACATATTGAAAATTAATTTTTTGAATAAAATCAATTTTATACATTAGAATAAGAAGTATAAAAAATATAGGATTTTTTTACGGTTCAATCACATTATATCTACTGTTTAGGATTTTCATTAACAAATTTTAACTTAAGATAACTAAAGGAGACTTGGATTTTCTTTTTCATGTTTAGAGATCAAAACATAATGAAATATATTCCACGATGTTCTAAGCATTCTCATGTTTATATGCATTTAAAATAGTATGTTAAAATAATAGAAAGTTTGAGGATAATTTTTTATTTAAAATATTTGAAGTAAACTAAGCTTAATTACTAAAACTTCTCATATTGCTGTACAAATTCATCAAATATCTTATTCTAAAAAAGGGTATAGTACATAGAAAATATGCAAAGATTTCGATTTTCAATTTTACTAATAACATGTTATAAATAGATTATCAAAAATATAAAATTTAAAAGTTTATATTTAAGATTAATTAAATGATGAAAAATAAAAATTTTCAAAGGAAATACATGAATTAAAATAATTCACAATTTAGTTTAAAATCTAATTAAAATTGTAACTAATTCCTTATCGGACTAAAAAGGACTGCAAATAATTGTTATCTTTATGATTGGGCTCTTATCCTTAGGGTGGTGGATGAGAGGGAGGACGTGAAGAACTAGAGATGATAGTTAATTGTATTCTCATCATTAAGGGACAATGTGACAAAACATCTAAATAGTGGCAATCATTAAGGGATTCTCAATCACCCATACACTCAAATACAAGATCACTCCATGCATTTGATAAGAATGATGCTAACATTACATGATCATAAGACATTTTTGTGCTAGTATTTAAATGGAACAATGGAAGAACATCATAATGCTAAGCATGTTATGGTACACACACAAAATCTTTAGACATGCCCATTTCATGTATCTAACAATCAACAACATCCATCACACAATCATGCTTATGAAAAATACAAGCAAAAAAATCAATGGTAATTAATATCCGAAACATGTATATGACAAGGATAAATATGATTGACAACATCACAGAACAAAAAAGGCCCGTCTCACATTTTATACACATGCGTGCATAAGAAAAGGGTAAGATATTATTCTAGGTGATCGATTAATCATCAGAATTAAAACAGTAGATTGTTATGAAAAGTATAAATGTTGTGAACAATTAGTGGAAGAAATGAAGAGTGGGGATGAGGGAAATGGGGTGCTAAATGACTAATCAAAGTTACTATAAATCTATAAAATGATTAATCAAAAAAATTTAAAAATCAGTTAACTAATATGGAGTCTGATGCTTGAACAATAAAGAAATACAAATGTTATCACTAAAATTCATATAAAATAAATATTCATATGGCTATATCTTAATAAATGTATAGAAAATAAAGATGTAAATTCATGACACATAAGGTACTTGAACATATAACATTCACTTTATAACTTTATTGTAGAACTTGCATCCTAGCATAAAATCAGACATAAACCATAAACTATGAATAATGGTTTGAACACATCCAAAATACAACAAGTTTACAAGAAATCTTAAAACTCTAGTTTCAAGAAAGAATTGGGCGCTCTCTACTTCACTTGAAGCTTGCCCTTTTAAGTTCTTAAACCTCTCTCATTAAAAACTGGCCACGCTGCCCACATCCAAGCAACTAATCCATATACAAGGATCATAACATGTTAGAGAAATAAACCTTGAGTAAATAACTTGTAAAGGAGGAGAATACTTGCAACTTTTACCTTGGAACAAGCCTTGAATGAGTTCTTATGGCCTCAAACCTTCTCTTGATCTTTAGGGATGGAACCTCTCCTTTAGAATGATTAGGGTTGAGGATTCCAAAATGACTAACTTAAACACTCTTTAGGTATTTTTATAGGTATGTATATTGGATTAACAATGGGTTGGATGCTGGTGGTGAAGTCAAAAATTGACTCCATGCATAAAAATGGTGTATGGACCCTAGAGGATCCACCTAAAGGGATAAAACCAAGCAAAAACAGGGACCTAATGAGAAAGTAGAGACTTTCAAGGCCTGGCTCGTAGACACGAGCTACACACAGAAAGAAGGCATCGACTACAATGAGACATTCTCTCCCATGGCCATGCTTAAGTCCATCAAGACACTGCTAGCTATAGATGCATCTCTTGACTACGGCATATGGTATATGGACGTCAAGACGACTTTCCTCAATGGATACCTCGAGGATGATATCTATATGGAGCAACCCCATGGCTTCA